>CM069432.1:258310479-258661076 GCA_035610365.1 Aquatica leii
TTCCGACGCTGCATATATAAACTCGGAAGTTTTTGTCGATTGGTTCCATAGTCATGTTTTGTCATCTTGCTATTTCTGGATGGACACAGAACGCACAGACAAAATTTCCTCGCTATCATCTACGTAGGAGACCACGGCATCATTCTCTTACAGCTGCCTAGCCATACAACTCACAGGCTACATCCTTTAGATGTAGCGTTTTTTCGACCACTGGGCCAGTACTTCGTTGACGCTCAGGAAAAATGGTTGAGACATAATCCAGGAAAAACAATATCACAATTTCAAGTTTCTGCGTTGCTGACTGAAGCATATGGAAACGCAGCTTCTGTGCGTACGGGTGCAAATACTTTCAAAACCAGCGGTATTTGGCCAGTTCATCGTCTTATCTTCAATTAATCAATGCGTTGAAACCAAGTTCTGCTTTAGAATCTACCGAAACTCATACATCAATATTGAGATTTTTGGATGACCTAATGGAAGTGTCGCCTCTGCTCCAAGCTGGTCTTTGTGAAAACACATAACCTGTTGGCAATTAAGAAGCCGCAGTACTTACTACTATTCCATACAAAGCTGATTTAGAATCCAGAAAGAGACAAGCTCCGAATTTTGCATCTGACACTCGGATCAATCAAGAAGGAGAAGATGGGTCAGATAAAGAAATAAGAAAAATAGGTAGATATCGAGCAACGAAGAACCATGAGCCGTTGGCAAACTCGTCTGGAGGGGAAGACTTTGTTGACGTAGGGCAGCTACCTTTAGAGAAAGATGTAAATGTTGCGAAACTACTTAAAGTAGTAAACAGTTTTTTCGGTCATTTAGTTAAAAAAAACCTTTAAAGCATAGGCGTGGATTTGTCTTCCTTACGGCAATGCAATCTTACCCTGTCGCTTATGAAGATATCGAAATGGTGCTGAAGCCACCCACATCTGTCGGTGCCAAGCGACAGAACTCAATATTAACATTTGAAGTTAATTTTGACAATTTGCTCATACGTTAATTCAATTCATTTTCTTGAATTTTAATTTTGTAGTTTTTCTCTGGTTTAAGAATAAATAGTAATTTACGGGGGTCGAAAGTGAGGCATAACGAACGTTAATGTGCGCGAGACCGCACGACCGAGTGTTGCATGTGAGTGAGTTATGCTATGATACTTTCGACAATAGTAACGTACATTATTTTTTGTGTTGCCTTGCTTAAAATGATAAAATATAAAACTGATACAATAAGCAACCATTACAAACTCCAGACAAAAATTAAAAGTGCGAAATGGTCCAATTTACCCCTCCTCTATATATGGTAAAATTACATTCTGTCAGCAAACCTACTTCCATGTAGTGCGATATAATTGTAATAAATGTGATTGCACCCCATAACGTTCAAAATTATTGTACTTAAAGATTAAATAAGGAGATTCGTGTTTTGAAGGCAGTTGAGTGAGTACATGTTTTTGGTTAATATTATTTTGGATACATTAAGGTGATTAAGCTGTAATCATTAAAGTGATTAATTAACGTGTGCGTGTGGATGATTGTGAAGTTGAAGCGGTTAAGGAAATAATTAGAAGTACAATTTTAATGTAAGCAGTGAATAATTATATTAAATTTATGGAATGCGAGCGGGTATCGTAGACTAGTTTAAAGGCCAAGAGCGCGCTTTTGATAACAGTGGCGTACATACTTTTATTTATATACCTTTTTTAATATTTGTGGCGGGCTTTAATTACTAATTAGATATAATAAGATAGAATCATGTCAGAATCCGACAGGATTGGAAAGAAAAAAGAAAAGACAAAAATTGTGCAAGAAGTTTTTACAAGGGGTAAGGGAACAAAAAGAAGCCCGGGAAAGGAGGAGAGTGATAAGGAGGAGCAGGGGGTAATGGAGATGTGTAGGGAGATGATTATAGAAATAAAGCAGTTGAGGGAAAGAGAACAATAAATTAGTAGTAAATCTGGAAAAAATCAGGGAGGAGTTAAGAAAAGAAAGAGAAGAGCGACGGAAAATATGCGATATGTGGGAGAAAAAAAAATAAGAGCATGGAAGAGATGATAGAAAAATTGGAAAGAAGGGTGGAAGTAATGGAAAGGGAAAAGAAAAGGAAGACCTTGGTTATGATATGGATGGAAAGCCAAGAGGGAAGAGAAGAATGTAAAAAGCAAGTGGAGAACTTGTTTAAAAACGAATTGGGAGTGGAAAAGGTATACGAGACGCAATTAAAATAGCGAGTGTGTTAATACTGGTAAAATTGGATTCCGTACAAGATAAGCTAGAAAACTTAAAGAATATTTATAGATTAAGATATGACCCCGGTGGAAAGAGAGGTACAAAAAATATAAAGATGGAAGTAAGAAAACTAAATGAAGAAGGAGAAAGAACAAAAATAGTGTTTATGAAATTATGGGTTGAGAGAGAGGAGATGCACTGGAACGTAAAAGAAAATAAATTAGAGAGAAGGAGGCCAAAAACTAGAAATAAAGGGGGTGAAAGATAAAAACAATGGGGACGACCAGGCAAAGATCAAGGAAAACGATAAGAAAAAAATGAAGGAAACGGGATTAGTATTTTGGAACGTTGCAGGGGTTAAAAAGAAAGGAGCTGAATTTTGGAAGTATATAGAAAGGTTTCACATTGTGGATTTAGTTAAAACGTAACTTGAGGAGAAAAAGATGAAAAGTAACTTTACCAATGTGGTATAGATGGAATGTAGGTACAGTTTGCGACAAGAAAAGAAAAAAAGGAAGAGCGCAAGGGGGTATAATATCGGGAGTAAGAGAAGAATGGGTGGTAGAAGAAGAGGAGAATAAAAAGCAAGAGCAAGGAATAGTAGTAAATCAAATATTAAGGGAAGATAAGGGTAAATATACGGTGATAACAGTGTACGGTCAAGAAATGGAACAAACAATAAGGAACTTGAAACAGCTACTGATTAAAGAGGATAGAGGAAAATTAATAATAAGTGGGATATTAACGCGAGAATTGGAGAAGGTGAGGATATTGTCGGGATGTTGATATCCGCTTTATTTTTTCGGTTAGTTGGATTTAAAACATAGTGGACTGTATTTCTTGATATATTACAATTTGTGATCCATTTTCACTAACATTGATTATTCGGTTTTTGGATTTTTGTTACCAGCAAGTCGAACTATGCTGGGAGACGCTACATTGGTGACTGTCGAAAAATATATATAAAATCGGTTATAAAAAATTAAATGTTAAGAAAAATTCCACCACCTCTGGTTACAAAAACTAATTCTATTGGTTGTTAGTAATATCTTCAATTTTAATGTGTGAGAAAGTTAAGGGTCGTTGAATGATTCCCGTTAGGTATTTACAACTACTACGTGCCTTTACAAGAAAAAAGGATTCACAGTAACTGCTTACATCTAAAATATTAAATTTTAAATGTACACTAAGACTTAAAATACACAAACTGTGAAGTACAAAGGATGTGGAATAAAAAGACTAACGATTGATAAGGCATTAAACAAACAAGGTAGAGAACTATTGGAATTATTTGAGGGAAAGGGGTGGACTGTACTCAACGAAAATATAGAGGAAGGAGAAAATTATACATATTTAGGTAAGAGGAGAGAATCTTTAATAGATTATGTAATGGTTAGTGGGGAAGTTTTGGAGGAAATAGAAAGTTTTAAAATAGAGGAAGAGGTTGATTCAGACCATCGGCCATTAGAAGTAAGGCTAAAAGCTTGGAAGAGAAAAAGAAAAAATTCAAACACAGTTTGGGGGGAGAAAAAGGTATGAACAGATGAAAATATTGAGGTTTATAGGAAAAAATTAGAGGAAGATCAATGGATGGTGGACGAAGGAATAGAAAGAACTGATAAAAATTGATAAAGCAGTAGAAAGGAAAAGATACAAAAGAACATAGAGGAGTGTGGAATAAAGAATGCAGGGAAGTCAGGAAGGAAGTAAGAAGAGGTAAAAGAAGGTGGGAAAAAGGAAAAATGACATTCAGAAATATAAAAGATTAAGATCACAATATAGAAAAGAGTGTTGTAAGAGAGAAGAGGAATATAGAAAAGAGTTGGAGGAACATATAAAAATGTTAGAAAATGAAGGAGGCATATGGAGCTTCTTGAATAAAGAAAGAAAAATTTGGAAAAATGGGGAATACAAATTGATATGAAAAAATGGAGCGAACATTGCGTAGAGGTCTTATAGGAAGAAGAAGAGAGGAATAGTGAATTTGAAATAAAAAGGATAACAAAAGTAGGGAGCAGAACGGCTATACAGAAAGAAGAAATAGAAGAAGCATTAAAAAAAATAAAAAAAGAAAAGGCAGCAGGGGCGGATGTGACGCAAGGAAAACAATGGAAATATACAAGGGAGAGAACGAAAGAAAGAATAGGGAAAAGTTTAAATAAGATATGGTCAGGTGAAGGGTTTTCAGATGATTGGAGAGAAGCAATAATATGCCCAGTTTACCAAGAAGGAGACAGAAGGTAAAAAACTATAGAGGTATAAGTGTGGCAAATGTGGGATATAAGATTTATATGAGAATTTTGCAAAAAAGACTGGAAACAAAAGAAAAACTAAGTATCTAGCAGATATTGATATAAAGTGGTTGGCGAAAAAATGTAATACAGTAGTAGGTCAGGTGTGGAGTATAGGAGAGAGGGGGTTTTAGAAGCAAGAAGATGGTTGTTTAACAAATTAATAAAGAGCGTGATGATGTACGGGGCGGAATATGGGGTTGGAAGGAATGAGAGGAATTGAAAAAAAGTACAAGAAAATATAGAGTACATGTTAAAGGAATCCATAGAACTAAGACAAAAGGAGAGAGGAAGGTTGGAGATTTTGGGAGAAGGAAGAGAAGGAATGGGATGGATGAAAGTGGGATTAAAAAGGCGAAGAATATTACAAGTAGTGTAAACATGGATATTGGGATGTATTTGTATATACCGTAGGATCGGGTAACTTTGGGACTGGGTGGGTAATATTGGGACAACGGATTAATTTTAGTTTGCAGGATTCCCTGAGGGACACACTGCGTAGGTTCAATCTGCAAACGCGTTCTTTGTTTAATCCTGTACCGTGCCGCTACCTGGCGGCAGTTTTCAAAACCAGTTTACTACCACGTTGTGACAGCCAAGTTTTATTTCTTGCCATTGTTTTTCACAAAATTCTTGTTTTGATGAAACTTTCTCTTCTGCCTCAAGAACTGTGAACTTCAGATCACTTTCAAGTACGTATACACAATACCAAACATCTTCTTAAGTATCTTATATAGAATTAACAATGTTATTAAAGTATTTTGTTTTATATAACCTATAAACTGTAAATTTTCAGCTCTTTACGGGGTAATTTTGGGACAGCCCCAAAGTTTGTATACTGGTTTTTTTTACAATAGTTGTTTTTTTTTCAGCATTGCATTGGACAATAAAATGCCTAGAAATTATAAAAGAGCTCTTGGCACACGGCCCTACAGAAATTACACTGAAGAAAATTTACAAGAGGCTTTACTAGCAATAAAGAACAAGACACTGTCGATCCGAAATGCAGTCTCCAAGTATAAAATACCAAAAAATACACTACATCTGAAATCCCAGGAAAAACATACCAAACCCGTAGGTCGGGCTACAGTCTTTTCGGCACAAGAAGAGGAGCAGTTTGTGGTGCACATTGTTGCCGTATCAAACTATGGATTTCCAGTGAACATCTTTGATTTACGTTGTGTTGTAAAATCGTATCTAGATAGAATTGGAAGAAACGAAACACGTTTCCAAAAGAACTTACCGGGAAACGATTGGGCAGACTCCTTCATGAAGCGACACAAAGCTATATTGACACAAAGAACCGCTAAAAATATTTCTTACTCTAGAGCAACCACTGACGAACAAGTTGTAAATCAGTTTTTTGACAACTTAGAGAGAGAACTCGAAAGAATTCCAAAGGAAAATATTTGGAATTACGACGAAACAAACCTCATTGATGAGCCTGGTGCTGCAAAAATAATCACCAAAAGAGGAACTAAATATCCTGAGAGAATACAAAACTCATCGAAAGCTTGTACATCTATTATGGTATGTGGCAATGCTTAAACCTTATGTGAACTATAAAGCAGAAAAAATATCGTCTACCTGGACTGAGAATGGCCCCCCTGACACTCGGTATAACCGAACAAAATCTGGCTGGTTTGATAGCAACTCTTTTGAGGATTGGTTTGTATCATTAATGCTACCAATCCTCAAGAAGCAAGAAGGGCCAAAGGCTATTATTGGCGACAACCTCAGTTCACATATAAATATAGAGGTCATCAAACAATGTGAGAAGAATAACATAAAGTTCATTGCGTTGCCACCAAATGCGACCCATCTTTTACAACCATTAGATGTTGCATTCATTCGTCCAATGAAGGTGGCTTGGCGAAAGATATTAAAGGACTGGAAGGAGACAGCAGCAGGGAGTCGTTGTACGTCAGTACCAAAATACCAATTCCCCACTCTATTGAAATTTCTATGGAACGCTATCATTAAAGGCCCAGACAATCTTATTGCCGGCTTTCGCAAGTCAGGGATTTTTCCCACAGACAGGCAGCCAGTTTTGAAGAGGTTACCATCAGGAAGCTTGGACACCTCCATTTCTTCTCTGATTGGTGAAAGCTTTCTAGAACAAATTTCGAAGAAGCGTCAGGAGGCTACCGAATGTCGAAGAGTGCAGAGGAAGAAAAAACTAAATGTCCCCCTGGAAAAAGTATCTCTTCAGAAGAATTTAAAGCAGCCTTGCCAACAGAACAGTTACCCATCGATGATGACCAAGACCATCCACTTCAACTGGAGTGAAAGCTCGACAGTGTAGCAAAACAGGACGACCAGATTTAAAAACACTCCAAAGAAAACTGAAAAGGAGAGACACTGATAGCAGTAGCGAGGAAGAAGATGACAGGTTTTCTTTTCAAGACTTGGAAACATTTAGTGATTTGGAAAATCCATTAACTCCATCCATTCCAGATGTACAAACATCAGATTTTCTTCAACATCTAAAAGTGGATGACTTTGTTCTTGTGTGATATGAATGTGAATTATATCCTGGACGAATTGTTCATCTCGAAGATGACGGCGAAGTATTAATATCGGCTATGAAGAAATCAGCGTCGAATTGGAAATGGCCTTCAACTCCGGATGAAATTCATTACTCAAAGGACGAAATTGTTCAGAAAATTGATGAACCGGAACAAATTGGTCGGCGGAAATTTTCAAAGTTAAAGAGCTTCAAGTGTACAGTGATCTCTTGGCTTCAGCTGACAAAAACTAACTTTTATGAAGTGTGTAAATAATATTTTTGTATGTTCAGTAAAGATCCAAAGCCTAATAGTATTAAAAAGTAATTATTTGCAATCTATGTGTACATGTATCATAACTTCATTGTTTACATATAATATTATGCGTTGCAATTGGTACACACTCATTTACCTTGTCTTTTCTTAGGTAGATAATGCACTTATACAATATTGTGGGGTAATATCGGTACAAAGTCATGTTTCTTGCTATTTCTAATGGAAATAATGCACTGTCCCAATTTTACCCCAATTAGTGGGGTAAGATTGGGACAGTTTAAAATATTTTTTAATAAAATACCCTTGTTCCTAGAGTTATTGTCTTATTATATTTTGTTAGAGGAAGACAGGCTTTACATATTAATAATTTTTTCAGTAACCTAACTTAAAAAATAAAAAAAGAAACAGCGTAAAACTTTGAAAAGTGTCCCAAAGTTACCCCATCCTACGATAGTGAATTGGTTAGCGGTGGAGGGTTTAGAATTTTGTTTGTTATGTAGTAGGATAATTTTATGTTTAGTTTAAAATACGAATTCTTTGATAAAAATTTTTTTATGACAAATAAAGGCTATTAATTATTTTTGATTAAATAAGGAAAAAAACTGAAATTTGCAATTTATTAAATATTGTTTATTGCGGTTATTTTATCTTTAATAAGAATACTTTAATGTTACGATTTTTTAAATAAGGATGACATCATCAAAAATGTCATTAATTGCAAATTTTAAGCAAAATGTTAATGCATACTAATGCATTTGTTTTTCACAGCTTACTAACAGGTTTCGTACAAAACCTCTTAAAAAACGTAGAAATATGCAAGGTATTTTGTATTGTTCAATATGAAAAAATCAACCTTTAATTGTCATTTTTTTATGGTTTTGGTTTCGGATTCATGATCAGTTACTTTAAAAATTTTCAGAGTTTGTAAGATTGTATTCACCTTTTAAAATTTTATTTTCAAGTTATTTTTTTCACTACTTAATTATGGATTCTTTGCTATATTTATTTTGTAAAAGAATATGAAGAAGTATTGTAAAATCTAACATTGAATGGATTAAATTTTTTTCTAAAAAACTATAACAGATGTAGATACTATAAACTTTTCCAAAACTTAAAATGAAGTAATGAATCCAAAAATTAGATAAAGATAAGATAGTATTTATTTAAAATAAAAAAGTTAAAGTTCACTTTCGGTATAATCAGAAGTACAGTATTACATATTCAGAATATTTTAGAATGAAAGATTAGTATGAATAATACATAAGCAAAAGTTATCAAAATTCAAATTCGATTTTTCCGTAAACGTCTAATAGGGAATTTTGTTTAGGACACTCACTCACAATTCTGTGCATTTCCACTTTATATTTTATTAAAAACTATAAACAAATTGGTAACTGCTTTTTTCTATAAATTTTAATTGCAATGTGGTTTGTTATTTATAAAACAGAATCAAGGTATAAAACCATAAATAATAAAGACATTGAAAGTTGAAAGTGCGGAAATAGTTGAAATATATTCAAAGGTTACGATCACGATGAAGAAGTCCGGTACCGTCATATTCAAAACGACTGACTATTAATATTCAAAAATTCGACAGATGCACTTTACGAAAAAATTTTAATCTTTGTAATTAATAATTTGCGAAGACCTTGACTTTTATGAACCTTTTGTGTAATAAACTTTCGATTGTATTTTGGCGCTGTATTAATTGTCGCAATGTAGGTATACGCAATTTATTGTGAATGTTAAAAATATGATTTGTTATAAAAAGTTACTTACGTAATAGTTTCAGTGGCGATTTCATGACCGTTACTGGCAAGTTCCTGTATCATATGATAATTGCTGTATTCGTGTGCTACGTAAAAAGTGCCTTTAATATCGCAACCATTTGGATTGGTGTTGCCTTTGAAAACTTTCTTGTAGAGATTGTAGTTGTTCAAATTTACAGCACCATCGAAAGTCAATAAAATCATTTGAGGAATCTATAAAAACAATTGTTAGTCAGCGTTACAAAAAAACATAGATTTATTAACCTGGGATCGATCTAAACCGCCCGGTATAGCAGTTCCATCTTTAGAACAAAAACATTCGGGTAAAAGACACTCTTCCGGTTTGCATTTTACAGCTAAATCCGCTGGAGGTTCAGTAACTGGTGCTGGTGCTGATAACAACAAAGTCGCCTGTTTAATTTTTTTGCGATTTAAAACGGCTCATAGCTAAGTCGTTTAATGAAAAATGCTACGAACTTACTAGATAAAATTGGACCGCACCTTGCTTCATTTTGAAAAGTACAAAATTTGCTAATGTCATCGAAGAATAGACCCGACGGACATCGATTTAAATACGGGTAGCCGTCTACACACTGTACCAAAATATTTACAAAACGAAAATAAAATAAGAAAACAATACCTGGTAAAATCTTCTACATGTTTTTGGATCGGCATAATTTCCATTTCCCGATCCTTCGGGGCATTGAAAGTCTTCGGTTTTTCTGGTTCTCGTATCATTACTTTGAGCGCTAACTAAAAATTAACATTTTTTTATTGTAGTGTTATTGATCGAAGGTCAAAAGAATCGACCGGAGTCACCTTGTCGCTTGTCACAAAAATTTTATAAAAAAATTGATAGATATCAGTAAAAGAAATGTTCGTGCAATATTAACATCTTCGCAATATCAAGAAATTTAAACGACTTTCTATTTCAACCTCGATTCTTGTCCATTCAATGGAATGTACTTGGTGGCATAGTGCCTTCATTTCAAGGTCTCTTTTTTTCATAATTACACACAGAATCTTTAAGTAAAAGTGAAATTATATGCGTTATTTTGATAGAATTCCTAATAGAAAGCAGCACGGTTAAAGAAAAGGAAAAGTTATAGGATAACGAACTTGGCGCCCACAAAATTTTCACGCAGAAAAATTCAATTTACGCAACGAGGAAAAAATTTCCAATATCAATTACGTAAATTCTAAATATTTTTTTTCCGATAATTTAATGGTTTAAAGTTACCATTAAATGTCACAAACATGTTTTTTTTTAAATTCTTTCCAACGAAGGTGAACAGGATTTTGCAAATGATTAATTATTAATGTATTCCCGGCGTCGGTTAATTAAAAAAAATTAAAAAAAACTTTCTAGAATCAGGCATTTCCGTATTTTCTTTTTATGGATCGAAATTTCTAATGTTTTGTTAGAAAGCATACGTACCGATTCGATTAACTCCTAAGTTGACGAACGAGAACAACACTATAAGTAACACGCGAGTTTTCTTAAATGTATAAGCCATCGCACTTTATTAATGTGGACCTGGACACTTCACCGGCCACTCCGTGTCTGCATATGGCAACTGTTACTTTCTTGTACTTTTCTGTCCACTACTCCTTTTTGGTTGTAGACTTTCTTCGAATAGGTAGGTAGTAGTTTATTACCACCAAGAGGTCAAAGACGATTTTATAATATAATTTGTTGTATTATTTAAAGTGTTAACGAAATAGTGTGAAAGTTGTTATTTTTGCATAATGTTTATATGCCAATGACCAAACTTCTCCATAAATCATGGTTTAATATTCGATAGATCGTGCGATATTTATGAACGAAAGAAAGTAAAAAAATTAATTAAAATGTGCAAAATTAGATATTATTTAATATCTTTTAGTATTTTCACGTGTTTATTTCTAAACTGACTATATTTAGAAATGAATTTTTGAGTGTTAAAAAGTTTAATTTTTTATTATCTGATTACTAATTTTATTTTATATTGCCTTTTTACATATATATTTTGAAAAGTTTGTGTAAACAGTGTTTTAATAGGTAGATGACAATAACGCATTACAGAATTTTACTTAAATTACGTACAATAATATAATTAACATTTTTTGCTCAAAAGGTCTTACCACGAACCTATAAATAACAACAGGGATTTTTATGTTTTGTTAAACAATAATTTCCAGAAAACATTAAATACAAAAGCCGCTTATAGAGAAGAACTATTATAAGAATTTATACTAGGATACAATGACAGGCTTAACAGAACACTATTTACAAAACCGGAGGGATTTCGGAATGAATCATACTTTATAGGTCTATTCAGTACCTAAGTAAAGCAAACAAATATAGATAATTTTTAATTCTGCCCGGTGGGATTCCTTTAATGACTGAAACACATGACTAAAATATTATTTGTTTGTTATAAATACCTGTGATATTTTCACACTGTGATAGTCTATTGCTGTTGTGCTGTGAGTAAGTTTTAAAAAATGCCACCTAATAAACAATCAAAATTTGAAAATTATTACAAGTGGAGTAAATTGGACAATAATTTAACAACCGACGGGGAAAACCTTTTTTGTCAAGCTTGTTCAAAATCAGTAAGTTTGTAGCATCTTAATGCTTTTAATTACTAGTATATGTATTATTTTAGATCCGTGCTACTAAAAAGTACCATGTAAAACAACACTTGGGTAGTGGTTTACATTAAAAAAAATATTAAAAAAAACTATGAAGCAACCATTGTTAAAAAACGTTATAGAAGATCAACAGAATAAACCTGGCCCATCAAAAACAACTTTTGCTCTAGAATTGTGCGAAGCATTGGTGTCGGCTCAAATTCCTCTTGATAATATCAATTTTCCCAATTTCCTCGAAAAATACACCGAACAAGTTGTTCCAGATGAATAAACTTAGAGAAAAAATTATTCAGACATATGTTACCAATCGGTAAGCAGTTCAATTAAAGTATTAATAGTTTTCTAAATGCTGGTTTACCTTTTATGGAAAATACAGACAATAAGGAATGACATTGAGGACTATTACATTTGGACTTCGGTTGATGAAACAACCGATTGCAGTGGAGGTCCATAAACAGAACCACGAAAAGCTTATTTGCTACCATCCAAAGAAATTCCACAGACCAATCACAAAACAATTTTTTTACGTAAGTTTTTTTTTAATGATTAATATAATCCAATCTATTAATTACAATTATATAATTTTATGTTTGTAGGACTTCTGTATCCCAAGGGCGTAAAAAAAGTAAAGGTTCTCTTATTCGTAACCGATGCAGCACCTTATATGATCAAATCCGCTCAGGCATTAGAAATATTTTATCCGAATTTAAAACATTTAACTTGTCTAGCACATGAAATACATAAGGTGTGTGAATTCATTAGAGACGACTTTGCAATAGTAAACAAGTTAATTTCTGCCACCAAAAAAGTAAAAAGCTCTAACATATTAGATTTTCTTTTTGATTATTGGATCTTGTTTTCTTTTTTTCTGTGAAAACACCATTACGGGTGTTTCGCCCTGAGCAAATTTTCCTAAATCCAGTACTGTTTGTGTTAATTTTAATGGATTGTAGTATTTTATTTTGTTAATTACATAGAACGATATAAATAAAACACAAAGTAATAAGAACGAATAAAATTTATCGAAAGAACATTCGTTTCATCATGTGGCTACATGATGACTGATTTTACAAAGAGGGATGTTGGTTGAAATCCCTGCCACTATCAGTAGCGTAACAATAAAGTTTTAATAAAACAAGTTTACAATCTAAACACACCCCCGGCCTTGAAAGCACAACTTTCAAAGAAACGACAATAATTTGAGGGGTCTCTAAAATTTTAAATTCTATTAGCAAACATAACAAAAAAATAAAATATTTAAAAAGCTATTTTTCACGACACTTTCACGCAGTTTCGCTGGTCTCTACAGGGAGAGGGCAAACTTTAGCGAATGAACGTCGCACTACACCATTTGCAGTTTTTATGGTAGCAACTCGGTTTACGCCATCGCTGCCTGGATGCAGCTCTACAACTCTGCCAATTTTCCAATACATGGGGGGATGGTTATCTTCTTTAATAAGGACCATTGTGCCCCTTTGAAGATCGGAAATGTTTGATCGCCATTTTGGGCGCTGCTGCAACCCGACGAGATACTCGTGACTCCATCTTCTCCATACATGTTGATGAAGTTTCTGAAGCATTTGAAATAAAGATAAACGATGTTGAGGAATGTTTGTAACGTCTGGATCCGGGAGCGCTATCAACGGTCTACCAATCAAAAAATGTGCAGGCGTGAGGGTTTGAAGGTCATTAGGATCGGACATCAGAGGACACAAGGGACGAGAGTTCAGGGTTGCTTCAATTTAAACAAGCACAGTGCAAAACTTCTCATAAGTCAAAATAGAATTTCCTAATATTTGTTTGATGTGATTTTTCACGGACTTTATGCCAGCCTCCCATAAACCTCCAAAATGAGGGCTATGGGGAGGAATAAAATGCCATTCGCTGCCCATGGCAGCAACGGCTTCGACAATAGAAGTCTGTTGCTTCCTAAAAAATTCAGCTAATTCTTGCAGTTCCGAATTAGCTCCGACGAAATTAGTACCGTTATCGGAAAAAACACGGAATGGTTTGCCTCTACGGGCAACAAAACGTCGAAATGTCATAACAAATAGTTCGGTGGTTAGGCCAGTCACCAGTTCCAGGTGAACTGCTTTAGTCGAAAAACAAATAAATAAGCAGACATAAGCCTTCATAGACTTACACCCGCGACCCTTGCGGTCTTTAATCATTATGGGGCCTCCATAATCAATGCCAGTAATGTGGAAAGGCGGAGAAGGTTGCACTCGTGAAGCAGGAAGGTTGCCCATAATCGGGGCTGTTGTTTTTGGCGAAAACCGAAAGCATTTTACATATTTATGCACAATTTGTCTAACAAGATGCCTAGCTGATAAGGTTAAAAATTGATCTCGAAGCGAAGCCAATATTAATTGAGGGCCTGCGTGGAGCAGTCTAAGATGTTCCCGAGTTACTATCAATTTGGCTAACAAGTGTTTTCCCGACAAAAGAAACGGATGTTTTTTGTTGAACGAAAGTGGAGCATTTCGGAGTCTACCTCCGACACGAATGATGCCCATGTCATCAAGGAATGGAGCAAAACCCACTAATGACGAGGAACTTTTCAGTTGTTCAGAGTGCTGAAGCGATTTAAGCTCGTCAGAAAAGAAGTCAGCTTGGGACATTTTGATCAGGCACAGTAAAGCTGATCGGATTTCTTGAACAGTAATAGGCCCGCAAAACCGATTGTTTGCCGAACTTGAAGAATTTTTGTAGAAACGAAGACTATAAGCGACGACTCTTTCTAAACGAGTCATACTAGAGAAATTCTCTATGGGAAAATCATTTGGACGATGCGAAATTAAAGCTTGAACTTCCGTTTTCAGATCTGGAAGTTCGGAAGTAACATGAGCAGAACTAGGCCACGAAGATTTGTCATCCAATAACCAAGATGGACCATTCCACCAAAGAGTAAGCCCTTTTAAATTTTGAGGAGGTATGCCTCTGGACAGCATATCGGCTGGATTCAAACGGAAGCCGAAGTGAGTTGCTGGATGTTAGCAACCCTATTGCACACAAATGGTTTGAGAAGAGTAGGGCGTGTTTTTAGCCAGCCCAAGATTATGGTAGAGTCCGACCATAAGTTACAAGACGATATAGTTAATCCCATGATTTTCAAAACATGGGCTAAAAGTTTAGCAAGTAGCAAAGCTCCGCAAAGCTCAAGCCTAGGGATTGTAGTGGGCTTAAGAGGTGCTACCTTTGACTTAGCACATAAAAGATGAGAATGAACCCGGTTGTCCTCGTCAACAGAACGAAGGTACAAACACGCACCATATGCGCTTGTGGAAGCGTCACAAAAACCATGTACTTGGATATCTATGGGATTCTTGCACAAAGCATGCCGAGGAATTTGTAAATCCCGCAAACTGACGAGTTCAAAAGCATATGAACGCCATTTTTAACATACATTGTTGGGAACAGGGTCGTCCCAGGACAGCTTTTCCATCCAGAGTTGTTGGAGCATTATTTTTGCAGAAATCGTGCAAGGTGAAAGCACCCCTAGAGGATCAAAAATCCGAGATATTTTAGAAAGCATTGATCGCTTTGTGACCTTGCCTATCGAAGGCTTTGAAATAGAAAACATAAAATTGTTGTTTTGGAAAGACCAAATAAGACCTAGAGTACTAGTGTGTGCATGATCACCGATTTCAATTGGGATGAATGAATGAATTTCTGTATCTGAAAAGCCAGAAAGAACACGCGGGTCGTTGCAGATCCATTTACGAAGTTTGAAACACCCTGAACTAAGTGTAGTTGAGAGGTCGAAACATAATTTGCGAGCTTGTTCTAAATCGTTGGCGCCTGTCAACATGTCGTCAACATAAAAATCATTTTTGATGATTTGCGAGACTTCAGGCATAGTAGTCTCACATTCGATACCGAGCTGGTAAAGACAACGAATGGCAAAAAACGAAGCAGATGCCGTTCCATAAGTGACAGTGTTTAGATCAAACGATAGAATGGGTTTTGTGGGATCCGATCTCCACAAAATACGCGGAAGGGATCTTTAGCTAGGGTTGAGCAGAACCTGCCTATACATCTTATCGATATCTGCCGATATGGCGTAAGAATGTTTGCGAAAGCGAACCAAAATGGAAAACAGATCTTGCTGCATGGTAGGGCCGACCATTTGAATGCTATTGAGCGAATTCCCTGTTGTGGTTGCTGATGAACCATTGAAAACGACACGTAACCTGGTCGTCACACTTTCCTCCTTGAGCACACCGTGGTGAGGAAGATAAACTGATGTTTCATTGCAAGTGGGGTTGACAACTGACATGTGCCCCAGCTCCTGATATTCTTGCATAAAATCAGAATAAAGTTTATATAGCTCTGGGTTGATTCGAAAGCGCCGCTCCTGAGACAGCAATCTACCTTGAGCATTATCGAACGAGTTGCCTAGCAACTCTATTGGCTGTTTGAATGGAATTGAAACAACGAATCTACCGTCATTGTCTCTTCTGCGATTCTTAACAAAATGAGCTTCGCAGGCATTTTCCTCCTGCGATAACACCTTTTCGCTTGGATAACTTTCCAACTCCCAGAACCGCGAAAGCTGATTTGAAAAATCGTCCAAAGTGCTAAGATGACAAGACGAATTAGTAGCAATAACTGAGTTTATCGGTCCAGCTAAAACCCAACCGAAACGAGTATTTTAAACAATAGGAAGATTGGAACCTAATTGTATTTGACCAATACACAACAATTGAAAAAAAAATGGAGAACCTATCAAAAGATCAATGTCGCCTGGAGTGTCGTACGAACTGTCAGATAATCTGATGTTATCTGGTATCTTGAAACTGTTTCGGTTTACGTGGAAGCTTGGAGTTGTTCCAGTGATCTCGTCAAGAACGAGACACGTGAGATCCAATTTGAAACGAGAGTGATGAGCCCGAATAGTCACATCACACTTTAAACGAATGTGGGAAGCCAATTTACTTAACCCCAAAACGATAATATTTGCATCAGATGTGCGCAGCTTTAATTTATTGCATAAGCTCGAACGAATAAAATTCGATTGAGAACCTGAATCAAGTAACATTCGAATACAGTGGGAGTTTCCTTCAGAATCTAGAATCTGAGCGGAAGCCGTAGGTAAAAGAACTTGAATTGTGTTTGAAGTAAAAGCCGAAACTATTTGGGTTGGTTCAACAGAGAGATCTGCGCTTGACAAATGTTCTGACTGCATCAACGGCATGGCCGCAGGAGCATCTCTAATGTGCAGTAGTGAATTGTGCTTGGACTTGCACGTTCGGCAAGTATGCTGTGAAGAAGATTGAGACACAAAATGACCTTTATACAAACAATTCAGACAAAGTCTTAATTCTTTCCATTTAGTTAATCTTGCACGCGGAGAAAGCTTTATAAATTCATTGCACTTGGTTACTGAATGAGAACCTTTGCAAAGTACGCATGCAAGCGTATTTGCAACAAAAGATTTGGAGTACGATTTTGGTCTCTCAGAAGAAGGTTTGAACCTTTCCGAATGCGGTTTGGCCTGATTGGGCCCTAAACAATCTAGTAAATTGGCAGTGTTTGTGAGAAAAGTTTTGAATTTCTCCAGCGAAGGTAAATCAGAACTTGACCTGTTTCTCAGAGTTTCCCACTGGCGAAAAGTAATGGGATCAAGTTTGTTTGAAACAATATGGATGATCAGAGCCTCGAATAACTGTTCATCTGCGGAAAGCGATCTGAGCGCTGTCACGTGTTTAAATAAGAAATCAGAAATTTTTCTTAACTTGAAAGCGGATTCTTTATTTAATGACTCCATGTCTAAAATAGATGTGAAATGGTTGTTTATGAGCAAACGGGGTTGATCGTACCTAGTGCAAATAGTTTGCCAAGCAACTTGATAATTGTCGGCTGAAAATTGTAGCGATTTAATAACTTGGGCTGCATCTCCGATCAAACTGGATTTCAAGTAATGAAGACGTTGAAAATCGTCAAGATCTTTGTTGTTGTGAATTAAGCTAGTAAATATTTCGCGAAATTCTAGCCATGCATCTAAATCCCCAGAAAATTTGGTCACAGAAATTTTTGGCAGATTAAATAATGCTTTTTGGTGGCCATGATGACCCGTACTACACAAGTCGTTACTGCGATGGACACCACTTCTGGAGGAGCTGCTGTTAGAAGTAGTTTTGAGGCTGTGACCCCATTTATTTATAAAGTTTTTTGCTCGAGAGAGCGCCGAAAAATATGAGTTTTCGAATTGTTCTTGATGTTTGTATTCCGCGGTGACGTCAGTAGTCACTTCGATAATTTGTATTTGAATTTGTTCAAAGTCAGATAATAAAGAATCAGCTGATTCTAATCTCGTTTCAATTTCAAAAACATGTTCGTCTTCTGGTTTATCGGTATGCATCAATTCAAAATTGCTTAAGAACTTATGAAATCCTGTAAGTTTGGATTCAACTAGACCGCGATTTCTAATTAAAGCTTCCATAATGAATAGAATTATTTTAATCTTTTCCTTTCAACTAAGCAACGGCAAGTTAAGAATTAAATGCAAAAATAACGGTAACAATATCGTTACTTACAAAAACAAGAATTGTAATTAATTAATACAAATGCAAGATGAATCTAAAAAAAATAGTATTCTCAATTAAAACAACGCCGCGCCGTGCTGCCGAATGCAGCGAATGACACGTTATTCAATCAAAATAAATTTCGAACGTAATTCAATATGAATAGAACACGTTGGAATAAATGCACTGGCTTAACAAAGTAAGCAAGCAAAACAAATGTAAAGGAAAGAGAAGGCAAACCTGCTATCGTTTGTGTGTATCAACCCTTCAAGTTGTTGGCGAAAGAAGTCTTTGGCTGTCTCTTTCTAACTCATAGGCACGAAATTGCATATTTCGTCAAACAATATAAATTTTTGCAAAATCTTGAAAATTTCTTTCTTGTAATAATCCGGCTCGAAGGACCAAATGTTAATTTTAATGGACTGTAGTTCTTTATTTTGTTAATTACATAGAACGATATAAATAAAACACAAAGTAATAAGAACGAATAAAATTTATCGAAAGAACATTCGTTTCATCATGTGGCTACATGATGACTGATTTTACAAAGAGGGATGTTGGTTGAAATCCCTGCCACTATCAGTAGCGTAACAATAAAGTTTTAATAAAATAAGTTTACAATCTAAACAGTTTGATTCATTTAAGTTATACGTGTTGGAATCTGCTGTTGCTGCTAATCTCACGCTTTATTTCGTTACATTTTAAAGGTTGATAATTTCTAATATATGATTAATTAAGAGCGTATTATCTTCGCTTAATACGTGTTTAAATTCTGCTTTTCTGCAAGTCCTTATCAAGATCCTTGTTTAAAATATCAGTTACTCGAGCGCTCTCACCAGTTTGCTGACGAATTTATTTTGTTATCTTCTGAGGTCATTATGACCCTAGGTATTCCGTTTCCTTCTTTAATCAGTTCCTGACAAACTCTTAATGAGATCACTTCAAAAATTTACTGTACCTTGGAAGTACTATTATATATTACGTTGAAACCTTCCTAACTTTCAGTATATCTACGGAACTTGTTTCTTTCCTAAAATTACTAAAAATCATATATTTACGGCTATAAGTTACTTTAAATTTTAAAAGTGTACTTAGTTTTCTTAACGCTGGATTATTATACCCAGGTAAAGTACTTAGTTTTTGCTTTATTTAGTTAATCTAACTTCGCTTCTCTCCCTTCCTCTTTATAGCGTTTTTCTTCCGACGAAATTCTAATTCCTATGAACGTCTTCTCCAACGGATTGTTTCCCCCACGTATGAGAGTTCCTTCAACTACCAAAATACTCCGTTCATCTGTAAACTCTACTAACGCTACGCTGAGAAGTCAACTTAGATTGCACCAACTGACGCTAAGTGAAAAACCAACCGTTAACCTTCGTTTTATTGTGAATTAATTCATGTTTGTGCAAATCCCAAAGATTTGATTTTCTACATTGAACTTTTAATCAAAATCCTACTTGCTTAATCAACTTTAGAAATTCAAGAACTTTTCCTTATACTTTAAAATTTTACAATTTTTTTTTGCTATTTAAAATTCACTTTTGTTATTTAAACTTTGGCTTAATTTACTTAACTTAATTTCTCTTTGTTTCTATAAGAATTTGTTATCTGATTTACCTTGAATTTTGTTGACTTATAACGTAATTGTAACTGACCTATTAACCTACATAAATTTGGTTACGCATCCCCTGATCTACGAGATAGTAAACTTGAACCTAACTCTAATTCTCGGCTGTTATTTGCCGACGGCCAATTGTTTGTTTTAAATATTTTATTTAAGGAAACTTCGACTGGAAATACCGTGCACGGAGTTTCATCAGCGAAGTAATAAAGGTAAGATTTTATATTTCAAATTGTAATTACTTTTCATTAAATTTTTATTCCATACCCCTAGTAATGCTTCCTTCTGGCCAAGTAAAACTTATCTTATCAGAGTGTATTCCATTAAAATCTGTAATTATTAAATTTATACACAAACGCGAAAGCCGATTGAATAAAAGCTTTGTTACAGTTTAACTATTTAAAATTAAATTAAACACAAAAATAAAAAAACCGAAATAAGTTAAATTAAATTCAAATAAGCAAGCACCACAAAATAAAACAAAGTAAAATATGACAGTTATTACATGATTTAAATTAAATTGAATTAATTAAAAAAAATTAAGCGAAATAAAATATGTAAATCACAAAGGCGAAATCGAATTACGTTGCACAAAACATAAAAGAACACAAAACTTTTCGATACACTACTAAACTCGGGATCAAGTAAAACATCGAGACCGTAAAATATATGAACATGGATAATTTCAAAAAAAATAAATTTCACTATACCCTTTCATCACTTTTATGGACACAAAACTCTTTTAAGGGTTGAAAAAATCCGACCGAAATTACATTATCGATTTGACAGGTACTTGGTAAGTTTGTAAACTGCTTAAAATACAAATTACCCATATGTATATACATATATAAACTTGGTTATCACTACCACATTTAAAAAGCGTGACGTCAATTTTTTAAGAGAGATCAACAGTACCAAAAAAAACGTGGACAAAGATGCAAAATTAAATCAAAACGCAATATCGCGTGTCCGTTGACGCCGTTTTTCACGTTGGAAAATTCAACGATAACCAAATATAAATAACTGAAGCAGAATATAATATTACAATCTTTGAAATCCAATAATAAACACTCTCGGAAGTAATAGATTATAAAATGTACTTAAAACATATCACAATAAAATCGACCAAAATGACTCAAACGCACATACACTAAATACGTTTTAATAAAATGAAAATCACAATCAAGATCAATTAAATAAAAGCAAAATAAAAGGTCTACAATGTTACAAAAGAGATGAAATCTATGTCAATAAATATTAACAACCGAATCTTTTCCGAAAGAACACGTCCAACAATTAAACGACGGTTACACAGTTAAACTGCACGTGACATAGATTACGTTAAAATCATTGGATTTATGTTTTATCGTTTTCAACGGTGTTATGTATGTTTTAAACCAATTTTTTTCTCGTACAAATATGAATGAATCAACAGAAACAATCAAACTTCCCTATTTCTTCATATGTATAAATTACAATTTTTCATATCTATATTCTTCCCTCGTTTTTTTATCTCCAGACCTGTTAACACTGGGTTTAACAAATATTTGCATAAAATTTACCGCCTAACATAATATCTGGTCGAACTTACTTTAAAAAATCCGACGTAACTCTCTCTAGGTGTGAATAAAGGAACAGTAACGAGTATGTAAATACTGTCATTCTAAAATGCAGCAGTATTGCCTAAATGTAAAATATGATTCTATAAAGAATGGTAAGCATAATTAGTTTTATGTTTGACTGCGTTATAAAAACCTCGATATGAACGTTGTTTAGTGTCCAGAATGTGGTACTTTACTAAAATAGTCTAATAATGATTACACATTCGACCTGTCACTGTCAAGAATATGCCGTAAAGCAATAGATATTTATTTAACGAGTACTTGTCTAAATTGGGCGTTTTTTCCCTCGTAGACTTTTAAAGCTCTGGTTAGAACGTGAACAAGAACGAAGGCGTGTCCAATAAAGTGATGCATTATGTACTGGACCATTGTTTTTGGCGACAGCAAGGAAATCTCATTCACAAGTGAGAGAAAGTACTTAAAAGTGCTTAAATTTGACAGTTGTCAGTTGCAATTAAAATGTATTAATTTTTTTATGCAAATCTGTGCAAATTATAATAGCTGTTTACGTAAAAAGTAGGATATGGATGTTATTAACGAACGTATGTGAAAATTTGCATTTATAACTAAAAAATAAATAATAAAAATGGATAACAAGTCCCTAACATTCGCGTTATAGCAAAAATCTAATAAAGTTTCACTACGCATCGGCATCTCGAAGAAAGACTAAGGTGGCAGACACCGTTTAAATCTACCCGAAGCTGTAATTAAACAAATGACAAGACAAAAATTATAAAACAGAGTATATTTATTTTATTACAGACAGCAGTTCACATTAGAAAAAGATACATAAATATCTTTATATAAGTTTGATCAAACACTACCACGTAGGTCGGTATCACAGACAAAATATGAAATAAGCCTTCGACTGGGCAACACTTCGTACAACAAAGTGAGCTTGTCGGCCTAACTTTTACATTCCAAAGCAGCACCTTCCCAGCATTTCTTAAAATTAATTAAAATCTAAGAAAGACGTACTTACGGTGGTATCACAAGTAAGACCCATTTTTATATATAAGGTAAGTGCACCAAATAAGGCCCACTTAAGAAAATATATTTTTTATTTACTAATTTAAATGAAATGGAGCAGTCAAGCGAATACCATAAGAACTGTCATGTTGTGAAGTGTTGATAAAAAAATATTACTTACTAAAATTGTTTTGGTTTTCTACTTAAAATTGTGTTTCAAATATGGTGTTCTGTGGGCCTTATTAAGATCATACTGTTCTTAATAAGGCCCATGCGGTGTACCAAATATGGCCCGTCTCCAAAAATATGCTGGAAATAATCAAATTTGTTTATATTGTCAACTCAGTTATTTATTGATAAAATGTAAGTATTTAGTTACAGTTTGGACATACTGTTTTTGTCTGCGGAAGTAAGTCCTACGCACTCCTCATGAACATATGTTTTGCACATAACACAAAGTCCTGTACAGCATTTTCTTGGCATACATAACAGTACCAACTTTCGTTTTTCTTCTTTTCTTCGCCGTCATACTTTTTTTGATTTTTCTGAACGTCTGACACATTTTTGTTAAACTTTTGTTTTAGTCCCTTTGTTTTTTTTTAATACTTTTCTTCTCTCTTTTGTCTCATTTTGTTGTTTCTGTTCGTCTGAGATACCTGGAGCCAAATCACGTTCTTGAAACAACGCTTTGGTGACTTCTTGTGCACGATAATTTAAAGATTTCTTCCGAACTACCTTCGTTTTTCTGGTGTCCAAGTCAGGTGTAATTAAAATTTCATTGAAACTAGTTGATAAATATGGAACATCTTCAGAGCCTGAAGTATCGTGTAGAGAAAGGTCTTCATCAGAACTTTCGGAAGTACTATCTATGTCGCTGAGTTTCCGTTTGTTGGATTTTGCCTGATTTTGACCAAGGCTGATAGAAGCAGAAGTTGAAGTCGATGGCCGGGAAGAAGGGACGTTATCTGAAAGTTTCTGTTCAGCAACAGAAGTTGAAGTCGATGGGCGGGAAAAGGGGACGTCATCTGGAACTTTCTGTTCTGTTATTTCAGATGGGGCAAAAGCAATATCTGGGATCGCACTGGGGTCATAAGGGTATATCCGTGTAGCTCGAAACCCCGAGACAACGTTAGATGCGTTAGTAGCTTTTGGCCACACTTTGGAAAATATATGCCCAAAAGAGAATTTGGTGATCGTTCGATTAGGTTTATTTGTCCAGTAAGTCATCACTTCATCGTCCCAGTACGACTCGAAAGCTTTGAAGACAGCCTTATCCATCGGCTGCAATTCATGTGTGGTATTGCTCGGTAGACAAAATAGGAAAACATCATGCGACTCAGCTGCTTCGACTATCCCTGCATCCAAGTGGGATAAAGCCCCATCAAAAATAAGGAGTACATTACCTGGCGGCTTATATTTGGCGAAATGTTGAATCCATTTAACAAAAACTGGAGTGGTCATGCTGCCCTTGTCAGTCATCTCTATAACTGCACCAGCTGGCATGTTATCAAGCCATTCTTCCTTCTTTCTTTTTCCCTTGAACAAAATCATTGGTGGGATCATTTGTCCGATAGCATTTCCACATCCCACAATCGAAACGTTTTCAGCGTGTTCTTGTGAAATCAAGTGAACCGTTTTGACTCCTTTACGCGCAAATACATGCTGTGATTTATGCAAATTTAGACGGCACCCCTTTTCGTCAATATTAAATATACGCTGGGGGCTCTGAAGAACATCCAACTTTGTCATTATTTTCTTTGATTTTTCGAAATAATCGTTCACGATAAATCTATTCAACTTGGCCGCTCTCGCAGGGTTCATGAATTGTGACTTCCTTCTGGCCTCTTCGGGGTGGCGTATTAGGAAAAGCATAAGCCATTTTCGACCAGCAATGCCCTTATTATTAAATGGACTAGGTATGTGTTTTTTTTGGCAAAATTCATAAACAGAACGCCGTATAACTTTAGAAGTAATCGGCATTCCCACATCAGCAAGTCGAAAAATCCTTTGACATAATTCGGATTCTTGTTGAACTGTTAAATACGAAGGTCGTCCAAGTTTCTTTTGCGTATTTCCGGTACGTAGGTGGTTTCTCAGAGTGCGTCGTGGAATATTAAACTCTTTCGCGGCCGTTCTTTCAGACATTCCATCTCTCACAGCTTGCATTGCCCTTGTCATTTGCGTTTCGGTCCACAAACCTCTTTTCTTAGACATTTTGAGTTCCAAAGTTGAGTTCGACCTGAAGAGAAATTTCCGATTCAAAACTCGTTCAAAAGATACCAGAGACAACCTAATAATATGATTCTTAATGAACAATAAGTACTAAATTGTTTAGATTTGGATTACCAAGCCATGTTCTAAATAAGGCCCGCTGGGCCTTATTAAGAACACTCACAGCGGAAACCATTTTGAAATAATTTTGGTATTTAAAGTTCTATTAAACAAAAAATATTTACATACCTGAATAACACAACGATCACCCAAGATGATGTTATAGAAAAGTAAACAAAATTATATAGATTAACACAATAAACTATAACAGTTCTCTAACTAAAAATTATAACCGATACAGACACGTGCCGGGTTAACTGGCGAATAACGAACTACTTGTAGGTTTTGCAGTTTATTTGGACGTAATATATATTTTCTCCACTAGATGTCTGTGGGCTATTAGGAACTTAAGAATTAAAAACGGTTTTCACTACGGTTAACATTTTTACAGAGGGTGGGCCTTATTAGGTTCTGGGCTTTATTTGGCGCACCTACCTTACGATTACTGAAAAACAAACCTATGTGCCGAGTTTCCCTCAATTTAATTTCGTAATTACACCTCAAAGGTGTAGATTGCGTTAGCTACAGTAACGTGACGTCATCATGGAAATTTTCCCAATTACAACATCCGCTTATTATCTCGACAGACAAAGAACGCGTGGAGGTATGGAAACCCACTACAGACAATTACGGAAGAATGCTTATCCTAAATAAAGACTTCCACTCAAATTGCAACAATATTCTATTCAATATTTGCATGGATGCGCGTGAATAATTAATAATGAAAGACTTCTTGGGAGGGCACAACGCTAGATGATGTCCGCGTTATTCAAGCTTACCGGAAGAAGTTTTAAAATTTGACATTTTATCCTTGCCAATGCGACGAAAAGTAAGCAAGCGTTCCGAGAATAAATCTTATACAAGAGACAAACATCATACTAAAACGTTTTTAACATAACAAATCTCATAAACACTGGCCAATATAAAAACCAAGTCAAATCTAAAATAGAATCCGAGGTTAAAGATAGTCTAGAATCTACGACTCGGTTCGTTGACTCGTGACCTAGTTCCCCGAGGCAGAACTACACCTAAGACAATTGCGACGACTAACCCCTGCTTGTCCACAGCTAAAACAGTGAAGAGTAGGAGGTTTGCCACAATTCGGAGATATATGTCCAATCTGACAATTCCAACAATTAACGTGAGAAGAGCCAAGAAAACCTCGTCGAGAAGAATTAGGAACAGAAGTAAGTTTTCTTCGAACCTTACCGAATGATTCTTAGAAGCAGAAGCAAGAGAGGAGATCGATGCGTCACTAACATACGCCAATGCAGGTTCCATTAGTCGGGTGGTTCGCCGTGGAGGAGGTGGTTTATAATTGTCTATTGAAAGTTTAATTAATTCCAACTGCTTGTCATAATTAATCAACTGAGCCAATGTAGAAATTTGAGCTAATCCTAAGGCAGATTGGTAGTATGGATTTAAATTACGTGGGATCGTCTTAAGTTGAGCTTCATCAGAAGCGGGCAAAGATAATCGTCTCATAATTGCTGATTGATTTTTAAACCACATTGTCTTGCTCGACAGCTATCTTATCATCTGTAAACACTGAAGCATTAGTACCCTCAGAAAAAGATGCTTCTTTTCCCATTTGTAAAGCGTTATACGCACTGCACCCCTTAATGTAGAAACAACTACAGTAGTAGTAGACGTTACTGAATGAGCACGTACTTATATTCCATGTCAACGGTTAAAAGTGCAGCGAGGTACGAAACCGCCCATCGGTCATTTTCCAGTACCTAGCAGCCAGTTTGAGCAAGTATGTACACCTAGACATCGTGGGTTCTCGCGGTTTTTGTTCTTGCCTAACAATGGTAAACCGATTTTTTCGGTGCCCTAAAGCAACTTCGTTAACCGATATAATTAGCGAGTCCGTAGCTACAGCATTTTTTGATACATGGATTTCTCGTTTTGGAGCTTCTAAATCCATTATTACGGATCAAGGACGACAATTTGGATCCGCTGTAAATGCAAGAACGTTTTTCGCTCGAGTTTTAAGAAAGATTTAAAAAGCTCCTCAGCAAAACTGTTGTATGGAGAAACGTTAAGCCAGCCCGGAGAATTTATTTCAACGAAAAGAAAGACGTCTGCAACGCACAATGAAAGCAAAAAATATTCGTTCAACCTGAATTATCAAAGTGCAGTCACGTTTTTGTAAGGGATGACTCGGTCGGACGATCGCTGCAACTGCCAACTGTACAATGTCGTTGCCCGGGTTACTGATAAATTTTTTTAAGTAAAAGCTTAAAAACATGTTTGGACAGACTGAAGTCCGCCTTTCTAACATTAGACAAATTAAGGAGTATGACTGAAGGCAGTGACACTTTAACTGAAATTCTGTTAACGCCGCCGACACGCTCTCGCTAGGGAAGCGGTGATTTGGCGGATTCAATTTTGAATTTAAATCTAGCGCCAACAACTGTCCCCTTCTTTAAACGACAAGACAACGCACAGTTGCTAGCCAAGGGCATTCTGGTTTTGCATTCCGAGTTAAAAGTTTCGCTTGCAAATTTATCTGTAATTATTTTCCCAATAGTTTGCTCAATTTATAACTAAATTTTTATTTTGCTCTTGTTCATTTTAAACAACGATCAACATACTAAATGCTTAGAAGCAGATGGTGTCTCGTTTTTTCTTTTGTTGAGTGTACATATGTTTTTTGCAACCAAATCAATTTATTCTAAAACCAAAACTAATGTAACAACCAATACTATACATTAAACATGTTAATATTTTACAGAGATAAACCATCATACCGCTAAAACTAGTTTTGTAATTCTGCGAATCTTAAATCCGCGTTCTATATTTCTCAAACACCCATAAAAAACGGGGATAAAAAACCCGGAAAAAAATTGAATAAAACATTTAAAAAACCTGTCACAGATAACTTTCGTCGGTAACAATGAATAAACATTCAATCTTAAAGTTCGTCCTTTGCCTCAAACTACATTTTTGTAACGTGTGTCAACAAAACGAATCTATTAGAATATTAAATAGACATATTTATATAATGTACAAAGAATGTGCACAAATTTTGGATTTTTTTCTGGAGCCTACCTACAATAAAGATAATAAAAAAATGTTTACTAGTTTTAAGAAATGAATAAAACAAAATATTTTTGTAAAGCATCTGCAACATTATTTTTAACTACAACCTAATTTTTGCTTTAATTTATATAAACGTATTAATAGAGTTTTTATTTCGTCATTTAAATAAAACAGTTATTAGCGTTCTGTTTAAAATAAATAAATTTAAATTTTAAAAAGTTTAATTTGCTTCTGTGACTACCTGATATGAATGACACAACTAACAAGCAATGTGTTACACCCATCTTTTTGCAGTCTACACTTTAAGATTTTTTTACGTGATTTATAAGGGATATATGTAACTATTTTAGTAGTCTTTTAGTAAAATTTTCAAAAATGAATTTGTTTACACTAAAACCGTAAGTAAATATTACGTTAAATAACAAACAAACAAGGAGGCAGAAAGTTACCTTTTAGAGTTGATTAATTTTTCTTATTTAGAAATTGTCAATTGCTAAAAACAATAATAGTTTTATTTACGTATAAGTTAAATTGTAATAAAATTACGTAATTGTCAAACCAATTTCAAAAACAATTGAGTTTTGTCATTACAGGTTTTTAGTTTTATCAATGTCTGTTATTAAATTTTATTAAAAATAAATACTTTTAACAAATGTACACTATAAAATTTAACATAAAAAATTTTGTGTATCACACGTCTTGAAAGTATTTTGCGAGTATTCGCATTTTGTATGCCTCGGCTTCACCTTGGCCTACAAATATGCTCATGCTCACAGTTTCTGGGCGAGTACAAACAACTATTTCAAAGATTCTACAAAATCGATTTATTTACGTAAAAATATAAACAAAAACTTGATTGGACTTGTAAAAACTAATTGTGGTACTAAATATTCTGAAAACTAGAACGTTAAATATGTATGAAAACAATCCTGTATGTTTATTTACTTACTTTGTTGAGATAAATTTACCTACGACATAATTTTTAACGTAAACAACACACGAAACGAGTATATATTATATACTTAATTTTGATATAACGTTTTATTAACGTACAACAAAAGTTTATTTATTACATTAATTTATTTATTTATTTTTTATTTAATCTAATTTCCTTGTACCTTTCGGTGTCGGATTATAACCCTGTTTACAATATATGTACCTTATAAATCTTATTACATTTGATTAGCAATTCTTAATTAATTTATTCCAAGCCTTTCTGTCTCTTGTCAGGTTCCTTACTTCTCTCCATTGTATGTTTCTATTTTCCGCTGCTACTTTTACCTGTTCCTCCCATTTCCTTCTTGGTCTGCCTACTGCGTTCTTCCCTTCTTTTCTTGCTTCATATACTCTCTTCGCTATCCTGTTGCCATCCATTCGAAGCAGATGTCCCATCCAACCTAACTGCCTTTCTTCTACCATTGTCAATATAGGTTTCACTGTCAATTGTTCCGTTATATTTTCATTTCTCACTCTGTCCAATCTTGTTATTCCTTTAATTTTCCTCAAATATCTCATCTCCATTGCTCTAATTTTGCTCTCGTTTCTTCTGTTTATCGTCCATGATTCGCTGCCATAATTTAACGATGGTCGTACTACTTTTTTATATACTTCCGATTTTATTTGTTCTGGAATTTCTTTTTTCCTGAGGAACGTGTTTTAAAGTGTGTTGAATATTTTTCCCACCTTGCCTATTCTTTCCATTATTTCGTTATCTATTTCTCCTTTGTTATCTATTGTTGTACCTAGATATTTAAAGTTTGTTACTTGTTCTAGTGTTCGTCCTTTTATCTTGATATTGTGTTGAAGGACTGTCTTGGCCATAATCATAGTTTTAGTTTTTTCTATATTTATCTCCATGTTTATTTTGCTGAGCTCGCGATCGTAGATATTAATGTTTTCTTGGAGTTTTTCCGCTGATTCTGCTAGTAGTACCATATCATCCGCGAATAGTAGTTCCTGTATTGTTATTCTATTCAATCTCCAACTTCCCACTTCCATATTGTAGCATTTCTTTTTACAAATCTCCACTATGTCGTCCATGAGTACTGAGAATAGGAGTGGGCTGAGCACGCATCCCTGTTTCAGTCCTATTTTTGTTTCGAATTGTTGTGACTCGTTGTTATGTGTCTTACTTTATTTCTATTGTCTTTGTATAGTGCTTTGATCGCATCTATCATATCATTACTTATTCCTCTTCTTTCTAGGCTTTCCCACACATCCTTTCTCCTTACCCTCTCGAACGCTTTTTGCAGGTCAATAAAGCAAATATGAATTTCCTTCTTTTTCTTTATCGTTTTTTTCCCCTAATTGCCTGATTGTGAAAATTAGGTCCTATGTGATTCTCCCTTTACGGAACCCATGTTGTGACTCCTCCAGCGAGTTTTCGATTTCTTCTCTCAGTCGCTTCTCGATAATGCTGCTTAATACTTTGCCGGGTATACTCGTTAGTGTAATGCCCCTATAATTTGAGCATTCCTTTATGTCTCCTTTTTTGTATAGGGGTAGTATTATTCCTATATTCCAGTCTGTGGGTATTATTTTTTGTGCTATTATTTCATTTAGCAACTCACGGAATTCCTCTACAGCTATCTGTCCCATATATCTCAACATTTCGCCTGTGATTTCATCTTCTCCTGGTGCTTTCCCTAGTTTGAGTTTCTTGATTGCTTCAACGATTTCTTCTTTTGTGATTCTTTGTATCTTTTGTGTATCCCCATGTCCCGTTCTTATTTCCTTTATCTCTTGTTCTACGTCATCATTTCTTGCTTCTGTTAGTTTATCAAAGTATTCCTTCCATCTTTCCATTATTTCCCTCTCTTCGGTTATTACTTTCCCGTTTTTATCTTTTATGTTTCTTAGTTTGGGTGGTTTCTTTTATTTTAATTGCTTTAATGTATTATAGAAAAGTTTTTGGTTCTCTAAATAATTTACTCTCATCCTGTTTCCGAACTCTTCCCATGTCTTTTCCTTCGCTTCTTTTATACTTTTCTTTACTTCGGTTCGTATTTTCTTGTATATGCTATAGTCTTCTTCCGATCCAGTTATTATATACTTTTTCCATTTTTCCTTTTTTTCTTTGACTTTTTGTTGTATCTCGGTTGACCACCATCTGCTTCCCTTCCTGTATATGTTCACAATTTTCTTTACTCCACAGCTAGTTCTTGCTGCTTCTAGAATATTGTCTTTAAAGTATTTTCGCCCTGCTGCCCCATGTGCCTTTCTATGCCTTCATTGTTATTGCCTACTCTGCCACTCATATCTCCCATTATAATTACGTTTCTTTCTCCTCTATCAATTTCCATTTGTAGTAGTTCATAAAACTGATCTTTCATTTCCTTCCTCTCATTACAATTGAGCGCATACGCTACTATTATCGTCCACACTTCCTCGTTGTCTATTTTGATGTCTAGTGCCAGCAGCCTTTCATTGATATACCTTTCTTCCCTGATATTTTTTACTTTATCGGCTTTTACTATTAACCCTACCCCTTTTGCTCCCCATTCTTCTTGTTCTACTCCTGACCAATATAGCCAGTGTTCTTCGTTCAGTCCCATTTCTCCTTTGGTTTCCGTTATGCCTAAATAGTCGATGTTTTGCATTTGCATCTCATCGGTTATTTCATCTTCTTTCCCTATGATGCTTTTCACATTTCAGGTGCCAATTTTTTTATCACGTCTCTTTTTTTGTTTTATTTCCTTCGGTTCTTCTTTGTTGTATTGTTTATTTCATTTCCTATTTTTTTGTTTTTGATGTATTCTCATTTGCGCATTTCCTTGTTCATTGCCTTTTTTGTCATCGTTTTCTCCTATCATATCTTTTTCTACCAGTTTTTTCTCCCGGTACGGGATATTTTCTGTAGTTGTTCATCCAAAGTGCTTCCCTCCGGGGACCTTTCTGTTACTGTCCTCTTTAGGGTAATTGCTTCTGAACTATCTTCCTTTGTCCATTTTTCTTCCTTTCTTAAATCTTCGACCTAGTATATTTGGTCGTTCACAATTAGCATATTGAATTTTAACTGCGCCTTAAGCCCTTTGTTTCGCGCTTCTTTCAGGTGTGGTATGAATCTCCTTCTTTCTTCTTGTGTTTCCTTGGTGTAGTCTTGGTCGATCCTTTAAGTTTTTTCGCATTCTGAAGGATTGCTAGTTTCGTACTTTCTTTAGTTAATTTAACGTGTATTGGTCTTTTCTTGTCCACGCTGTAGCCCCCAATTCTTCTGGCTTGGTCGGTATCGGCTTTTATGTCTATGTTCATACCTATTTTTTGAATAATTGTTTGTAATTTGGCCCTTAACTCATTTTCATTTTCGTTTTCTTCATCTGCTACACCTTTTATTACAATATTCTTTTTTCTTACTTCTCTTTCTAGATTAATTATTTGTCCTTCTTGCGCTAATACTTGTGCTTTCAATTTTACGTTTTCTTCTTTTACTTGTTTCATTTCTGATACTAGTGTATCTAATTTTGTATTCATTTGGTTCATGTTCCCTTCTATTCTTTGAAACATTTCCTCAATTTTGTCGAACTCACTCATCTTTAATTTTAATTAATCACTTTAATTGAATTTTACCGTAATTTATTTCTCTGTTCACAATTTGTACGTGGCTGTTAACCTTTTAATTATTAATTCTTGTGCATTCCTGGATATGCTTCCTTTTAAACATTTATTTGTTATTTGGGTTATCTCCCGACGTTGCTTGTATATTTATTCGTATATTTAATATTCAATATTTACAAATTGGTACTTAATTAACCCGTTTCTCCTTCCTTCTTAAATTTTTATTTATATAATCTAATCCAATGCAATTAATTCTCTTTATAATTAACCACTTACGTGTAAATTTAACTCGTAAAGGCTCAGATTTTGAGTTTGTTTACGGAGCGATTGACACGCGTGCACTCACAATCACATATTTTTAAGATTGCTGCGTCGCAGGTAAGGGGTGTTCGTAGAAGAATCTGCCAGGGGCTGAATCTCAAGGAGACGGCGAGTCGTTATTTTATTGTTTTGGAAGATACAAAATTTAATTCTTGGCCTGGGTGCTCATATGATCTTAACTACTTGTTAATAAATCTTTATGCCGCAAAAGTGGAGTTTAAATTATTTGGCAAGGGCATGGTTCTTATTTAAATCTGATTAGGTTTGTGAGAAATTTTGATCCACACGTGACTGAGTACTACACATTTGACAATTTCCTGCTTATGTACACCTATATTTGATCTTCGCTAAATTCATATAAAGTATGCTACTGATTTTTCTGCTGATGATACCGATTATCAGGCAGTATCAAGTGACGTTACTGTAGAGGCCCTGCAGTTTTAGATACGTACTACTCTGTCTGCGAAAGAAAGTTTGCTACGACCACAGGAATGTGTCAGTACTTTAAGATAACTCATCCGTTCGATTATGGCCGCGAGTTAGAATTGCAGATAAAAAATCCAAACAAGAATATATGAAGATGAACGAATAAAGAGCTCAAGGTTTACTGGTCGACATATACTCGTCCACTTAATCTAGTTCATTCCCAAGCAAACCAAGAAAATCATCTGAAACAGGAAACGTCTTATAAGTGACCGGATAGTGCTACGGCTACCGATATCAATCCAGCCACACTCATTGAAACTGTTGAGTCTCTGAAGTCTACTCTGGGGACTGATTCGGTTATTCAACACGTTTTTGACTTACTGGTCGACATATACTCGTCCACTTAATCTAGCTCATTCCCAAACAAACCAAGAAAATCATCTGAGGCAGGAAACGTCTTATAAGAGTGACCGGATAGTACTGCGGCTACCGATACCAATCCAGTCACACTCATTGAAACTGTTGAGTCTCGGAAGTCTACTCTGGGGACTGATTCGGTTATTTAACACGTTTTTGACATAAAAAAGCGCTGGGAAGACTGCACGGAACTACATTTAGAACTGTCCCGTCTGATCCAGGTTTATGTACCTCGACAGTCTTGGGAAAACCATCAATGTTGATGGAAACTACTCGGAACGTGGGCTTGAATCCGACTAAGAACGTGTCTCTTGTTGTACATAAGGTTCCTGGTAAAAAAAATTTTTACATCGTCCATTTCGCTTTTTCACGTGGGTGGAAAGCCTATACGACCACTTCTCCCAGAAGAGTTGATGAAATACTTAGCGGGTTGAACCTACGTGCTGAAGTTGCAGTTGGAAAGGATAAGCCCGCCCAAAAGCTGTGCTGATGAAACATTACCTGTTACCGAAAGTACTGTACTGCTGAATACAAGAGTGGCACTAAAAACTTTTAAAGCTCGGGCGTATTGTTGTCAGGCGGACATTAAACCTGAACCCGACTTACGCGGATACTTTACACTATTTCTCGTCCCGCTTCTGTATTACAAGTCCTTCTCGCTGCTTGGTGTTTTGTCGTTACTTACGGTTTCTACCTGGGATAACTAGTAGAGATAAAATGTTTCTTTTAATTATAATATAATATAAAATGTAAAAAAAATTAATACCCTAAGTTATACACCTTTGTCAAGGTGTTTCCGCAATCCATTCTGATTTGGGTTGCATATATAAGTTTAACTTTATTCGTTGCCATTTGGCTTACAAATTTGATAATACATTTTCTTATCCCTTCTCCCCCCTTAACTTTTTCCTCCTGCTCCATACTTCCTCCATCCATTCCGCTCCTTTTCCGTTTTCATCTAAGATTTCCTCTATTTTCATCACCTCTTCTCTTAGTTCCCTGCATTTCTGTCTCATGTGGTTAAGGTCTTCCGTTTCTTCTCCACATAGCCTGCACATCTTTTCTGGTTCTTTTTTCCAATATTTGTTCCCTAACTCCTCGTTGCCACATCTGAACCTTGCTACCATTTTTTTTCTTTTTGTTGTTTTTAATCTCTCTATCTTTTAAATATTCCGGCACCTCTTCACTCTTGATATCTTTATAATTCCTATTATATCTGCCCTCTTTTATCTTTGTCCATCTTTCTTGTTTTTCGATGTCTCTATCTCTCCTTATTATTTCTTCCCTTATCCCTACTCCCTCTTCTCTTAATTTCTCCACTTCTTCACTCGCGTACCCGTTTCTTTTGTAATACTCTTCTCTGCCCTCCTGCCCGTACTTCACTTTCCCTCCCTTTATCTCTTTCCAACATTCTTGCAGTATTTTGCAATCTGTTCTTTCCCTCATTTCTTCCTCGTATTTTATTGCTCTTTTTCCTGTCTCTACCCTTGTTTTTTCTATCTGTACCTCCTCTCTCACAATATACCCCGGTGTATCCCTGTCCAATCCTAACACCCATCTCCAGTATTTTTCCTGTAGCCCCTCTACCTCCCTCCACTCCTTCCAGCCCCATATTTCCGCTCCATACATTACCACCCCCTTTATTAATTTTTCAAACAATTTTTGGGTTTTGGGTTGTATATTTATTTCGTCATCAAGGCTTAATTCCACAAGTCCGGCTAGAAATGCTAATATTTTTGACAATGTAACCGTATCCAAAACAGACCATATGACATCTAAAATACTTGTTCATTTTTTCAAATTTTTGGTTTTGTCTAACGCAATAGGTGGAGAAATTGAATTAAGGAGTTACTTAAATCAAATAACCAAGGTCGTTGTATCAAGGTTGAATGTAACAAATTTTTATGACTGAAATGAATTCGCGCGGGTCAAGCAGATGATTTTGAGTTTCTTCTTTATTTCGCACGCGTACCGGTAGCAAATTTAGTATTTTTTGTATTCGTTTATGTTACTTGAGTTAATCCTCAGGTGGTTGGAATAACTACTTATCGTATTTTCGGGAAGGACACGCCCAACCAGACCAACACGTACCGTGTTAAGCCACCGAAAACATAATCTGGTAATTTAATGAAAATTTACTGAATTGTGGGTGTGATTAAGATGAATAATTTTGGTGATGTGTTGTTGGTAAATGATTGATTCGAATCTATGTAATCGCGTTTAGATCGTCGAAACTTAGGTAAGAGCGGTTGTAAATCATATTATTGTTTTTCGTAGAAACGATCTCACAAATGGTTTCAACGAGAGCAGGTGTTGGAAAACAAGTTTCACAGGAAACGGGTCTCTTATAGCTCTTATAAGCTAATTCCGTTTCGCTTGATTGCATTCAGAAAGGGAAACGCCGCGCGCTTTGTTCGGGTACTTCATCCGTACTAATTATAGAATTGCTAACCAATTTTGTTGCAATTACAAAGTAGGTTTTTGAACCATTACACAAGTGCCCTCCATATTATTCAGGAGACTTACTAATTTAAGAGTAAACGTCGATCTCATTGTGAAGCTTACTCCGGGACGGGCGGCTTAGCTAAAATAGAAAAGTAGCGAACGGTACGGTTCTCGGGCGCCAGATTTGTTCAAGGAGTTTACTCTCCTGTTCGACGGTATTGTCCTGCAGTAAAGACACGGTTGTCCACGGTTTCGAACGGACGTAAAAGCGGAACGAGGCGACGGAAATAAAAGACAACAGCTAATCGAAGAGAGAGAGCGGAAGCGGCGGAAACAACAACCAAGCAAGCGTGGGATGAGCTATAAACCAATTTGCAATTAGCGTGCGTTCGGCAAGCGGCAACGTCAGTGACCAAGCATGGAGAAACGATATTAACCCCTGCCGGATCGGATATTCGGAGAACAAACGTGGTTTAGAGTGGAACAAGTAGCCGTGCGAAAATCTCTCAACACGTTACTGGAACCTAATGTTGGCGGTGTGTTACGCAGACCAAAGCCCAACACTACGAACACGACGCCCAGTAAGGAATAGAGTGGATTCAGTACCCGAGCAAAAATCTCTCAACACGTTACTGGAACCCAGTATTGACGGCGTGTTACCCAGGCCAAAACCCGACATTACGAACACGACGCCCGGTAAGGAGGGTTAGGAAAGGGTAGACGGGAAGCGGTATCTCCCGGAGGTTCGGTTAATATAATTAAAGCGACCTACCTTTGGTTCAGCTTGCTTCTCTCGGACCCCGGACTGTTCTTCGGGTTGAGCTCCAACTGGAACCGAAGTTTAATTTCAATTCAATTTCATACCTGTTTATTTTGCTATTTCAATTTATACAATTTATATACCTTAATCCAAAGTGATAACATAGTTTGCTTAAATAGCCGCATTGGATCGGTTTGTTGCCAAAATGGCGGTATCGTCGGCGTAGAAGGTGTACGTGAGTTCGTCGATTTTTGGGATAACTGCGGTGAAGATGTTGTATAGAAGTGGAGATAGCGTAGTCCTTGTGGAACGCCGGCTTCTATGCTTCTATGTGACGTGGAGTGGATTTGGCGGTGCGAAATTTTATTGCAAACGAGCGTCGATTAAGGAAGGAACCGATGAGTTGGACCATGGAAACGCTGATGCCTAGACGGTGCATCTTGTAGAACAGACCGCGATGCCAGACGAACGCCTTCTCTTTGTCGAGGAAAACTCCGTTGGTGACGTCGCGGTGGTTGAAACCGTCGGTGATCTGCTCCACGACGCAGAGGGCTTGGTGGACCGTTGAATGTTTTTTGCGAAATCCGAACTGTTCTTGGGGGATGATTTGATTGGTATCGTACTGTTCCTGTAATCGGGTGAGGATTATTCTTTCCAATAGCTTACCAAGCGTCGGAAGTCAGCTAATTGGACAGTAGTTTTGCGACATGACGTGGTCTTTTCCGAGTTTCGGATTGACTATGACGTCCGCGGTTTTCCATTGATGTAGAAAGTGTCGGAGTCTTCGACAAGCGTTGGAAATCGCGGTTAAGGTGGCTATACCTTTTTTGTAATGAAGTTTGAAGACTTTTTTGGGTATGCCGTCGTTCCCGGAAACTTTGCGCGGTTTGAGATTTTTGATTTTCGCTTCGATTTCTTTGGGAGAGGTGTGCCTGATGAGTTCGTTTGGGTTGGCGTTCGAGATGCTTCTGATTTCGCGGTGGATGACGTTTGTGCGACGGAAGTCTTCGTCGTCTGGTCTGCTCTGAATTGGAGTTTGAGCGTGTCGGCGAAAGCTTCGGCTTTGTCTAGATCCGTGTAGACCAAACCTCAGGGGCCGTGAATAGCGGGCATGGGAGGATTGTTCCTGATTTTAAGGATGTTGGTCATTTGCCAGACGCTGTGGTCTTGTGAATTTAGTAACTGAAGTTTGTCATTGAATTCGAATCGCGGTTTGAGCTGAGTTAAGAGCTCTTTTATCGTTTGGATGGCGGGTACGTTGCCATCTTCGTCTTAGACGGTTTTTCTCGGTGATCTGGTGTCGAATGTGAAGTGGAAGTTGGAGCGGATCAAACTTGGTTTTAGTGATAGTTTTTGTGGCTTTTGAAATGCATCTTTTGATGAGGTCTGTGAAACTGTCAACCGCGACTTGACGCTGGGCGATGTTATCAATGACCGGGACTTGAGTGATAAGTTTACTGGGCTCGAATTGGAAAGATGGCTACATGGTGATATTCATTTCGAACTGAAGACCTGACGTTATTGAAAATGGCTATGTCGATGTCCGTTGTGGGGATGGATGGTAGGTTCGTAGGGTCCGTCTACGACAAAATTTCGGATGCTGGCGAGATCTTGCAGTATTCGACCATTGAGGTTCGATTTCCTGCTGTGCCAGTCTGTATGTTTTGCGTTGAGGTTTCCTGCGAGAATCGTGGGGATCCTAGCGTTAAAAATCGCGTCTAAATCTGCGGGTATGACGTCTTTGGTGGGTGAGATAGCAGCGAAGAGAACGATGTCTCTCTGAGTTTGTGGCGCTGTAATGTGGTGATGGGAGATAGACTGTTTGACGTAAAGGGCCGTACCTCCTCCGCAATCGGTGGTTGGTATTCTATTTCGAATAATTGCGAATGTTTGGATTGTCTCAGTTTCTTGGAAAACAAGAGCGACGTCGATGTTGCGGCGGTGGAGAAATTCCTGAAATTCAAGTTTTTTATTAAGGATATTGTTAGCGTTCCAAATCGCGATGAGGAGGAAGTTCGCTTTTCTTCGTGGTGCTGCCATTACTGATTGCGGGAACGGGGTTGGGCGAGGTACTCTCTGATGAGGGCATGCTCTTCCCTGGTGATTTCGGTGTGGACAAACTTCTGCGTCTTCGTCTGCGGCGGTGGTGGTTGGCGCAGGCCACCGTTCCTGTTCAACAGGTCTCGTCACCTGGGCAAACGAGACGGCTGGGTTCACCGACCTGGCCGGTGCTCGAGGGGCAGCTGAAACAGGAGCTGAGCGATTAGTTCGGTAGTTACTTACCTGTCGTTGTCTTGGGTGGGCCAGGCATCCCTTGTAGTTCGCCGAGTGGTCGTTCCTGCAGTTGCAGCACGTGGCCGGGCTGTCTTCTCGCTTCTTCGGGTACTCGTAACTGCAGCGAAACTCCAGGCACCTGACGCATCGAGGGGTCCCTCGACATCCTCTCGTGGAGTGGCCGAAGCGCTGACACCGGTAGCACTGCCCGATGTCGCTTCTGGGGTAGGAAGTCTCCACGCGGACTTGGACGACTCCGATATCGGTAATATCGAAGATCGTCCTCGCCTGCGGGGTCCTCCTGACCTGGACCAAAAGGAGCGGCGTTGGTCGCTTGATTTTTTCTGAAACCATACGGGTTATCGCAATAACATCCATATCTTTGCGACGAAGACATCACTCTGATGACGGCCTTCAGTGGTTGGTCTCCCTTCAGCTGGTAGGAGTGGAAATCTTAGCGGGCCTCTTCTAGCACGTGCGTCGCAGTCCGGGTGGTCTTCGCCATGGAAACATCTACGTTTGATTTGCGTAGGGTTTGCAACGCCTTACCGTACTTTTTCTGGTTATGAAGGACAATCGGAAGAATCCTCTCCCTGCGAGTCGTCTCGGCGGCGTGCGCAGCTTCCGGCTTCTCGAAGACAGCAGGACGCTTTCTCTTGTTTGTAGCCACGGTCCATTCTTCATCCATGGGCTCTTCAGACGCAGGTTCGGTGGTGGGCGCGCTGGTGGGCACAGCGGAGAGCTCGGTGGTGGGCAGTACGCTTAGACTTCGCCGGGATCTCCATCGGTTCCGGGCTAGGCGTCGGAACATTTGAAATCTTTTCACGGGAAGTAGTCGCAGGCAACTGCTGCTTCTTCTTCTTTGGCTCGAGTGTCGGGAGGGCGTCGAAAAAGCGATCCAGCTTCTTCGTCATCTCGGCGAGCTGGTAGCGGAGCTTGTTTTTCTCTTCATTGAGCGTCTTCACTTGCTCCTGGAGAAACTCCATCGTCGTGGTGGTGGCGGCGGCGGCTGCGACGTTGGTCCAATCGTGCTCAGAAAGCATGATTGGATTCATCTCGAAAATTCTTTTACAAAAGTCTTATATAAGTTTGTGCTGAAATAAAATTGCTTAAAAAAGCATTTATTTAAATAAATTCTTTTAAAACATAGTCATATAAAAGACTAAAGCTGAAAAAGTGCCTAAAAAAGCATAAATTTAATTAACAAATAACGTGATTAGAAAAATTCGTATTGGTTGCACACATGGAGTGGCGAGAATTTCTTTAAAGCGATCCAGTTTAAGAAAAACCTTGTGCTTACTCATCGAAAGATTTTATCAAATCTTCCCTCGGACCGGTAGGGTCCAGCTGTTTGAAGGCGTACTGAATCGCTATCCCTAGTACTCTTAGCTTGCTCATCAACACACTGGCGGAGAATCCGTCGTCATGAAATGAGTCACATCTCCGCTTAGGAAATGGTTCGCTTTGGAAATTCGATCTAATCCTTATTCGAACGGAAAAAGAAATGGTTTCTTAACCACTGTAAGCGAAGCAGAATGGATCTATTACGCAAAGCTCCGACACGTAGGTACCAAGACCGGACTTTAATTCACACTCCACTGGTTAGCATACTCAATCAAGTGCTGTGCTGTGGATGTTATTACTAACCGCATGTTTAGTTGTTATTTATTGCTTTAGTCTACTAGGTTTTAGGGTGTTCTCGTATTACAAACAAATTCAATTATGTTTATTGTATTTATACCACTTTTTATTTATACATTAGTTAGTATTCGTTATTGTTACTTATTATCTTTTATTTACACATACTATTAATTCATGCTAAAAAAGGTTTTAAACCTCTTAGGTTCAAAGATTTTTGTTTGTTTTATATATGCATTATTTTATTTATACAAATTTTACACTTCTTTGGGGCACCTAAAGCGAGTCTCGCGGTGCTCCCATTTTGGCTAAATCACCTCGCATATGTTGACCTAGGCTATCTTAGAAGCAAGTGCGCATCCATTTTTTCTGCATAAATGTTCAGCTTTTTTTAGCAACAGCAACAATAAACGATAGCTTTTGTTTCTCATAGCGTAATAAAGTGGAACACAACGAGAAGCACTCAACTTTTTCATGAAATGAGCAATGACGTTAATTTAACGTAATTCCTTGCAGTAACTTTAGAACGTAGAATGAACGTTAAAAAAACGTTATTATTTTTACGTCGTAAGCGAATAAGGTACGAATCAACGTTTGTTTAGAATGTAAAAATATGACTTCCAATTTCGACTAAAAAACCAAGTTTCGACGATCTTGGGTAAGGAAGGATTTTGTGCTCGTATTGAATCTGGATAATTGATATAGATATAAAATTAAACAACAGGCTTATCAACTACATTGCTGGATCATTTGTTTGTAAAGGGAAGTTATACGTAAGTCTTGTATTTTTTTCGAATAAATCAAATCCTAGCTTTATTTATTTTAGGGTATATCCATAGGATGTTCGATTTTAATCCAACTCGTCCATGGACATAATATGTTCATCCTGTAGACGACCATTTATGCTCGTCTTATGGTTTACCGTTAGATTACATTCGGTGGGCGTCCTCTTCATGTCCATTTCTTCCAATAGACACCCATCGAAAAAATTTTAAACATAACGCTCATCATCTCATTAATACGGTTGCTTTAAAGTTACACATTATAGTAATTAAATATGTCAGTCTTATATGTTTCTTGTCTCCTATTCTAATTATTCATAAATTACTTCAAGAACTTTTTCGTTTTATTTCTATTTAATATAATTTTATCATCTAAAACTAATTAATTAATTATTTTCTATAGACCATAAGAACACTGTTATATTAACTAACGATCTTTTTGTTGTAATTATACCTACGGTGAATATTACGTTACACATATAACGTAATCCAGTAACGTTAAAATGATCTAATAATAACGTGATCTTGTTGTAATTATTGGAATTGTATAACTTACAATAATAGAGTATGAAAAGTAATTATTGTAATTGGTAATGTACATGTTTAACACTACAGTTTAAAAAGCTAACCTGGCAACAACGCATTTGCTCATCATCATAAGTTTATAACATAACCTAAAAATTCAATCAAAATAAAAATAAAATGAATTCGGAAATAAATTGTTCAAAACCGAATGTTGACAAGATTTGTAGGGCTTGTTTGCTTGAGAAACAAAATATGGTTTCAATTTACGAGACAGATATGGAAAAAATGTTTATTTATTGCACATCCTTGACGGTAAGTTTCGAATTGTACAGAAGCAGAAAAACACAAATTTATTTTGTAGGTAGAGAAAAACGATAACTTGCCAACATTCATTTGCGATCAGTGCAACACTGAGATGAATCGTGCGTACTTATTTAAGCAACTTTGTATTCAATCGTACTTTAAATTGATTGAAATGAAAAATACTTATGATGAAGCATTAGAACAGAGCGAAGTACAAAGTGAAGATAATTCTAAATTAGATGACGAGGCAATTAAGAGCAAGACTAGAATAAAACGACCGAAACATAATATAGGTGATTTTAAATGTAACTTTTGTAACGAAACCTTTGAATTGGAGAGTGATTGTAAAACGCATTTGATTTCACATCCTATAGACAATGTCCCTCTGTGTACAATATGCGATAAGCATTTTTCGGATTTAAAAGTTTTAAAAAGGCACGTTAGGATACATATGTTAAATAAGCCTTATCGTTGCGAGATTTGCGAAAAATGTTTTTCAGAATCTGGGAGTTTAACTAGACATTTGAGGAAGCATCGTGGTGAAAAACGACATTTATGCACCGTTTGTGGGAAGGGGTTTTATGAAGCGAACGTTTTAGCTGTGCATATGCGTACACATACTGGGGAAAAACCTATTGAATGTAAAATTTGTCAAAAAAAATTTGCCGACCCTAATGGTTTGAGAAGTCATATGAAGTCTCACACTGGTGAAAAGAATTATTTGTGTGTTATTTGTAATAAATTGTTTTCACATTCTTTTGTCTTGAAGAAACATCTACGGGTGCACAGTGGGGAAAAACCATATTTGTGTTCAGTCTGTGGTAAAGCTTTCAGTCAGGTAATTCTTAAGTTTTTGGGTTTTGTTGATTGCAATCAGGTTTTAGAGTCATTATGTGTCTGTACACATGCGACAACATACTGGCGAGTTGCCATATAAATGTACCGTGTGTGATAAAGGATTTACTCAGAATAGTCAGTTGGAGATGCATATGCGCATTCATACAGGAGTTAAGCCTTACATATGTGCTGTAAGTTTAAGCTAGTGATGGTACGCATAGAACTGAATACAGTATAATTTAATATGTAGGTTTGCGGGAAGGCTTGTGCACGATCTGGTGACCTCATAACCCACATGAGATCTCACACCGGTGAAAAACCATTTGCATGCCAGATATGCCCTAAGCGTTACGTCACATCTAGTCATTTAACTGTACATATGCGAAGCCACAGTGGAGAACGCAGTCATATATGTAGCACTTGTGGAAAAGGTTTTATAGAAGGTCAAGGATTGAAGGCACACATTAGAATACACACTGGAGAAAAACCTTACGAATGCAATGTGTGTGGACACCGTTTTGCACAATCAGGAGCTTTAGCAATGCATAGAAAAACTCATTTAAATGATAAAGATAAACAGAATTAAAACCATTTAATATAAACTATGTTTGAGTATTAACAGATATAAAATCATTTATCAAAGATTCCAAAGTCCATTCTTCATCCACCTCCTTTACATCTTCTTCAGGGCATAAAGCTTCAGTTAATAAAGATAAATCGATATCGTTCATTTTACTAAGATAAAAAAATTCGGAGCTGGCATTTTCAGCTAGAGACAGCTCCTCATCCAACTCTTTATACGTTGAACTGTTTATAAGTATTCTAAAATGTATATTTTAGAGATTTGTACCATCATAAATTTAACAGCTTACGGTGGAGCTTTAACCTCTGCAGGTCCTAATAGATCATCTTGTAACTCTTCAATATCGGGGATCACAGGGATATCATCGTCATCTTTATCAAAATTAATCTCAGTTTGACTATTAAATCGTTCGCTTAAAAATGTTTACTTTATTAATGTAAAACAAATACAGTTAAATAAATCTTACTCTTCAACAGTTTTACCCCTGAAACAAACATTATATAATTGACGTTAATCAGTAAATAACGTACTTAGATTTAACACCATCGTCTGCCCAACCGCTTGATTTTCTAGGACGGAAACTTGGATCATGTAGGCTTACATTGCTAATGCTATCTAAAGCATTATCCAATAAATCTTCTGTGGTTTCAGGCGAACTGATGGCAAATGCTCTACGTCCCTGTTTTGGTGGCGACTACGACTTATTATAAGTAAAGTAATTCCATAATTAAAAAAAATCAACCTTTTTTTCAACTAATAGGTCGATTTCTTCGTCCCAATTCATGTTTAATTTTACAGGAGTTTCATGAATTTGTGTTCGTTGTTGTCATGGATACGTCAGTGTTGTTTGGGTCAGTTATAGTTACCTGTTTTATCTACTAATAAAAGCAATATTGCCAATTCGTGCCTAAAAACCATGGTTTCTTTTTTTGCTCGACTAGTTTTATAGACAGGGCCACTCCAAGCGGGTACATAAATGGCTCTTGCTAAAAAGCTAATCTTGGGAAATTATGGTTCATACGTATAGATTACACATTTAATAGTTATAGGCTATTTTAACAACTTATGTTACAAAATCTATATTTCGAAAGAATCATGACACAAACACTGAGTTTTTTAACCCTGAAGTTTTCAGTTTTATTCAATTTAAGCAAAGATGGTCCGGTTCTTCAACTACTAGGTTTCGCTATCCATGCTGCCAGCTTTTTCAGGTTCTGTTATCACACTGACTACTGAAGAAGCTGGTAGCGAAACGTAGAAGCAAACTACAACTACACGGCTAAATCCAAAAGAAAATTGTACTAGGGTAAGGTGGGGTAGGTTCGGGCACGTTTTTTCAAAAATTAATATTGCAAAAATAAAAAAATAATAGGAAATTTTTGAGATATTTTTGGTGCTATTTAGACTATTTCCAACATTTTAGCAACTATCTCAATAAAAAAAATGCAGTTGTTTTCCTTTAGTTATATTTTTCTCCAAAAGATGCATTTGTCCACATTTGGACAAGTAGTGGGGTATATATATTTATATATCGAAATATCTTGCAAGTCTGGAAAGCGAAAACCACTTTTATACTTTCGTAAAAAAATTACTGTATAAGAGCTATCATTATTGCAAGATTCCACTCTGCCAATGTAATGTAATGCCCTTTCGTTGGTCGGAAATTTGACAAGCAAATAATCATTACAATTGATTACGTCGTCATCCAATAGCATGGGCACATCATTCTCTTGAAACTCATCCAGGGAATCGGACAGATCGTCAAAAAATTTTGTCTCATGAACAATATTCTAAGGCAAATCCACATCAGAATCTGAGGAGTCACTTTCTATTTTCTTTAACTTTTTCTTTGGTGCCTTCCCTTTGCCCTTCTCCCTAACTTTTGTATCTTTTTTGTTCACTTCACTTCCACTTTGTAATATACTCCTCTTAATGTTTTTTCTTTCCAACTTTTCCAAGTTTTCTCATAGTTTCCAATTCTTGAGTTCTTTCCTTCTCCGGTGTACTCATATAAATTCTGGATTTACCTAGTCGAGACTTTCCATTTGTTTTCCTCGGGCCTGCCTTTGGTAATGGTCTGACGATGTGGACGGATAATATTTTAGCTTTTGGTTTTGTAACGCGATTTACTATGTCATTTAATAACATTCTTATCGTTATAGTCACTTCAACAATTTCGGAATCGGCCACATTTGAACTTCAGGATCTGCCCGATCTGTGACGAATGACCCCATGAAGTCATCATTAAAAATCATAGAATTAATAGGCCACAAGCCCGTACTGGAGAAGCTGCTGATAATGTTTTTTGGTATAAAACTTTGCAGGTAAGGATCCGCAGTGAGCTTAGCGATGTCATAAATTCCAATTGGTTTTCCAGGATTTGAAATCATGAAGTCATTAAAGGCAGCCTTACATCTGGTCTTAAACGGGCCATAAATGCACATATCTAGGGGTTGCATCCTGTGGGTGCAATAGGGTGGAAATGATAGTAGAACTATGCCATTTTCACGACAATAGTTGATCGCCTCAAGTGAAGTGTGTGTTTCATGGTTATCAAGCAACAAAAGAATTGGATTTGCTTGGATACAACCAGTATGTTTTTTAATATGCTCCAATAACTGAAGAAAAATTTTTGAAGACATCCACCCTGACTTTTCGGCAAAGCCTATTGCCCCAGGTACGGAACCATACATAAACTGCTCCTTCATACGTACACGAGGGAGTACATATCCCGGAGGAATTGTATTTCCCACAGCAGAAACGAAGCCGCACATTGTAACTAATACGCCCCTTTCAGCTGAAACGCACTGGCCCACTCCTTTTGTCCCTGTTTCGGCAATAACTTTTGGAGCCTGAAGAACGGTTGTCACACCAGTTTCGTCAGTATTCCAAATACGATTAGGAGAAAAAAAAAATATTTTTGTTGAACTTCTGCATACTTCTTAAAAAACGAAGTAACATTAGCTTTGTTGAAAGCCGCTGCTCGTGCAATGCCGGTATTTTCTGCTTTCCGATAAGAAAGTCTTTGATGACGACTCATGAATGATCTCATCCATTCTACCCCAGCTATTTTATTTTCGTTCCATGTGTCAGGAATTTTTTTACATAACATACTTGCATATTCATATGCCAACTGCCGCGTAGACTTGTAAGTCAACCCATAAAATATTTTGGAAGATTGCTGTAAGTAAATTTCCAACTGCTTTTCTTCTCCTGGAGAGAATATTTGACGGGTAGCATATTTTGATAAAGGAGACGCATCCTCATCTGAACTACTGCTTTCATTTCCCGAGTCAATTAAATTCTTCTTACTTTTGAGTTTCTTAAGACGGTCATAAAGAGTTGATTTTGGGATATTGAAAGTGCTTGTAGCCATGCGAATCGACATTTGGCGATTGAGCACGGCTTTAATAAATTTTTTAAATCATCTTTTGGAATATCAGGGCGATTTCTCTTTTTGATGTAGTTACGCACCATCCTAAAAAGTAAAATCAATCAAAATGTGTTTTCTTGATGTTTTCTTTTAACAGTGTAGGTACCTATGACTTTATTTGTGAAGAGGGGCAGATTCGGACAGTCCGAAACTGCCCCACTCGATTTGTCCAAATGTGCCCCATTTACAAAAAAACAAGAAAACGACTGAATAAAAATTCCCGCGCGATTCACATTACTTTTGATGAGGTTACATATCGCACAACATATTAATATCTACGGTAAATAAGATAAAACTTACCTCACTTTTCTTTTTAAGCTGATAAAGCTTACAATAACTTTAAAAAAAATTATAAAAGCAGTACTGTTTTTCAATTTTCTCAAATAAATATTTCGGAAGTAACTGATGGCGGTCAAAATTTACGTAACATAGATCTACTACTATAGAAATATATTGTACTGTCAATACGACAGTGTGATAACACTGCAAGGCGGTAAATTTGAATTGTCTTGAGGTGCCCCATGTCCGATCCTACCCCACCTTACCCTACAAGCGACACCGAGCGTGTTCAAATCACGTCGGAGTCACCAATGTTAATTAACCGTGTGTTCACTTTAAAGAGTAAATAAAAAGGGCTTATACAATTTAATATATCAACTACAAAATTTACGTTTTGCCTCAGCTACGTTTTCAAAGGAAGTAAGTAACCATCCGGCAAGTTAATTGGTTCCCAATCTCGTTTTTTTGCTGCCATCTACTTGTTACCTACTTTTCAAGTAGCGGCCATATTTATTGCTACACACTTAATACAAAATTAAAAGAAAAATGTATTGTAATGAATTTTAAAACTAAATTTATTTAAAACTAACTATTTCTTTAGACTGATTCTTTACACTTCCACTTCACTTATTTACAATCCATCTTTTCGTGACAATCTTTTTAAAGTATCCAAATACTTCAATAACGCTTCAGCGCCCCCTTCTTAAGACTGTTCTGTCCCAGAACAAGAAACTGGATGTAGTTCCAGTAGCGGTGGTCGTGGCGATAACGGCAACTCTCTCCATTTTGGCAACTTCTTTGAGCATAAAAGTACCAGTCATTGAACTTTTTCTGACCGGATGTTCTACTTGAATGGTAACTGGAAACCAACACTTAAACGACTGTTCCTCGGAGGACGACTTCTAACATATTTCGGACTGTTCTCCAATACCGTTGCTCTAAACCGCAACCAAGCTTGGGTACTGCCAATTTCTTAATTCTCTTGAGATTCAATAATGCTCGCCACAGATTTTTGTATAACGGTTTTGTACGTAAGTACTTCTTGGTGACACGATATTATATGGAGCGTCGGTCATCATGCAGTTTAAGCCCTACCGCCAGTTGTTTTCATAGTTTATCTAGCCGTCCAAACTTCTTCTTAAATACTGCATTAACCCCTATGGACATTTCATTTCATTATTTTCACTCACGCAATGTGCATATTGCGACCTCTTAATAGTAGGCCCCGGCCAAAAACTATTAATTAACTATCTTTGTTATAATATCACTAATAACAATAATTACTTATACTACATAATACATCACCAAAGACGGTCCTAAGCCCGGCTGCAAAAAGCGGAGGGTGGTCATCCTGCCGGGGTGGCCAGAACCGGGAAACCGGGGAAAAGAGGCAAGAAACTAATGGAAATGGAATCAAGTTCTACGATTCATGCTACCGCATCCGGGGCAGCCGATGCGAAAGCTTCAGGCACCCAGAGCGCTGGTGAGAAGTTCGAACGTATGATTGGATGGACAAGCAAAACGCGTATAGGAGACAAAAACCCTGTGGAAAAACAGAAGAGGCAAACCACGTGAAACCTGGAATACATAAATAACTGAAATTCTAAAGAAACACAACTCGCTTTAGATGGATAGAATAAGATGAAAGTTGTTTATTAAAAATGTATTAAAAAAATAACATTATAATAAAATAGGTAAACCCGTTAGTGTTTCGTGGATCTCGAATGTTAACTTGATCAGGCCAAGGAAAACAAGAAACAAGTCAAAAGTCATCAAATAAAATACTAGTAAATAACGAAAAAGGCACTTAATGTAAAATACACAATGAACCAATACAGAAACTAAGACACATTATATTGAACATTAAGTCTAAGCGTTTTTATCAAAAAAAAAACAAAAAAGAAAAATAAATAAATAACCTCGACACCCCCCGAAATAAAATGGATTAACACTAGATAAAATCGACTTTTAGGTGGAAACATTCCAAAGATGTTAATCTTTTCATTATTTTCACAACGCAGCATGTCAAAAACAAATTCCCACCCAACTCGCCGTCCCTGTCGCTACTGCCTATTACCTATCTGCCTTCGCGTGCCGTCATTCGTCTTTTTGTGCTCGACGAGTGAAGACCGGTGTCTCTGTGCAGTGCAATACACGTGATACGATATAGAAAACAACGGTTTTTCATTCATGGTGAGTATAAATTACTTTTTAATCATCAAAACTTATTTTTTGTCATGGGAAAATTAAAAAGAAATCGACACAAGTCTTCTAGTATGTAATATATTATTATAGTACTATTTTTTTAGATCATTGATCATCAAGATGTCTAAACGTACTACATTGCAAGCGTCACTGTTTACCCATTTTACAAAGGCTCAAAAGACGAACACTGCAAGTGACTCATCTACATCTGCTAGACCTATTGTCTCTGAGGCAAGCACATCGTCTTCTTTTTCTACGTGTACTGGGATCAGCGAAGTAAGACCTGAAGAAAGCTACTTACTAATTCACCACTTTGATTTGGGAAGCTATGTAGATAACCAATTAGATGATGACTAAAAATCTAAGTTGCTGAGTACTCCGTGGACGCCAGAGAAATATTTCAAATTTCCAGTAAGCGTAAGTGGGAAGAAAAACCTTCGATTTCAAAGGCAGTGGCTTGATAGGTACCCGTGGCTCGTTTATACGAAAAATGACGGCGCACTGTGCAAATATTGTGTAATTTTTTCAAATCGCACCGTAGGAAAAGGAGGCAATCAGGATTCCAAATCACTTGTGACAGTTCCGTATAAGAAACGGAAACACGCAATCGAAGACTTCCAATCCCATCAATCGAAACAATACCATCACGAAACTGTGGTTAAGGGCTCCAACTTTTTGAAAACTATGCAAAACCAACACTTAGATATCAGGAACGTTATTGACTCGGGGAGAAGAAAGCAAGTAGAAGAAAATAGAGAAAAATTATTTTCAATTGTGGAAACTATAAAGTTTTGTGGGCGTCAAGAACTGGCTTTGAGAGAAACAAACGATTCTGGCCCTGTTTCTGTGACTGATGAGGAGCCAGTTACAAATGACGGCAATTTCAGAGCCATCTTAAGAATAAGGATGAAACGTGGTGATACAAAATTGCTCAAACACTGCGAAAACATTGCTCTGAACGCGACATATATGAGCGCTAAGGTCCAAAATGATCTGATATCAATTTGCGGGGAAATAATTCAGAAGGAAATTGTAAATTGTTTAAATGAAGCGAAGGTGTTCTCCGTTTTAGTAGACGAAACTTCTGATATTTCGGGACACGAACAACTTTCACTATGTGTTAGATGCACAAAAAAGGTCGAAACTTGTTATGTGGTGAAAAAAGATTTTCTCGGATTTGTAAAGGTCGATAATACAACTGCACAACCATTGGCTGACACGATCATAGCATCCCTGAAAAACCTTGACATTGACTGCAACAATATAGTGGGACAGGGGTACGATGCAGCTGTGATGAAAGGTGCTTTTAATGGCGTTCAAGCAATAATACGGAAATCATTTCCTCGAGCACTGTTTGTCCATTGCAGCTCTCATTCTTTAAACTTCGCCTTTTGTCATTCATGTAATGTACCTTCTATAAGAAATTGTATAGGAACAAGCTTCCTTCAGGCACGCATTAGGGCCAACTTTCCTGATGCAACATGGCAGAAATTAACACCAATGCGTGAAACGCGGTGGGTGGAAAATCACAACGGCTTGTTAAAATTTAAACAAATTTTTAAATCTATTATTGAGACTTTAGGACAATTCAGCACAGACCTGGATATGGAGACCTCAACCAAAGCTTCTTCGTTTCTGAGATCTGCTCTTGCTAGCGAATTCGTGGTATCACTCTGTTTTTTATCGAAGATATTTGCAGCAACATTAACAGTATGCAAAGTCCTACAGTCACCTCTGTGTGACTTAATAACAGCTGTCGACCATATTGAGAACGTAATATCGCACTTTCAAGATATTCGATCCAATATTAAAAAAGAATTTTCAAATTCATTTACAGAGGCAAAGGATTTATTAGCCGATGTCAATGAAGAGATCAAGCTTCCACGGTTGATATCAGTACAAAAGCATCGCGCTAATCCAAGTACTAGTAACCCCGAACAGTAATACCGCATAACTGTTGCAATACCCCTATTAGAAGACTTAACTTCCCAGCTCAAAATAAGATTTACTGACCACAAGAAAGTGATTGCTGCTATGTACACTCTTATACCAACAGTCTGTTCCGAGAAGGAAACACCATTCCCAAGAGAGGACTAGTGATGTACGAGGACCTGGTGGAACTAGACGAGGCACAAGACGAATTTCAACTATGGAAATTGTTGTGGCAGGGCAAAAGCCCTTCGGATCGGCCTTCTTGCGCCATTGAAGCTGTCGGAGAGTGCAACAGACAATTCTATCCCAACATTTATATGTTGTTGAACATCTTGTCGACTCTACCAGTAACCACGTGCACCCCGAAAAGGTCATTTTCCACACTTAGGCGCCTAAAAACCTACCTACGGAATTCTTGTAGACAAGAGAGGCTAACCGGGTTGGCCCTAATAGCAATTCACAGAGATGTCATCATCCCAACTGATGATGTTATAACCGAATTTGCTCATAAAAAGTCTAGAAGGCTTGATTTTGTATTGTGAATTCACTGAACTGGAAATTTGAGGTTTTTAGTTTCAAGAACAAATATGTTAGTACAGTTTTTTCAGTGGCGGGCTTTTCCCGTGCCAATGTAATGGTAATTAATTAAATTTGAATTAGCAGATCTGTTTTATTGAGACCCCCTCCGAAACAAAAATCTGGGCACGGCGCTGCATATTGAGATAAGAATCCAAACAATCTTCTAAATATTTTTAAACATACTAATCTATTTAGACAATATCTTGCAAAAATATTAATATTTATGCAATTAAACTGTCACAAAAAAGTACGGTTAGCGCTACATTTTAGTTCCTGTCTCAGTAATGAGTGGCGCTGATGATTTTAATTGTTGATTTAAAGTTGAAGAATTAAAATTATCAACAAACATTTTAATACATGTAACATTTTAATTGGACACACATTTTAATTCTCAAATTTAAAAGAATTGTTATTTTTTATAAGTATGTCCAGAGCTGGGTAAGTTACTTTGTAAAAGTAGTTAACTACTAACTAAAGTTACTTATTTTTAAAAGTAGTGTAAGTTACTAACTACTAACTACCGTAAATCGAAAAGTAGTTAGGTTACTAACTACTCAAGAATTGTATTCTAAAATATAAGTTATTTTTTTCAACTACTTGTAGAAAATGTAGTTCTGAGACGATTTATGTTATACCACTTTCAGTCATATAAACTTAAGTACCTATAGACACTGAATTATTATTACATTAAAGAAGACAAAGTAAATCAATCATACTCACACGAAAACAGTAAAACAATTTTAACGTAAGTACTATTATTCTACTATCATGTATATCTATTATATTACAAATTCTCAAAAAAAAAATAAATAAAATAAACCTTTAAAAAAACAGAACTTAAAGTAATAAACTAATTGTGGTAGGTATTCAATATTTATTTCCTTTTCATAAAAGTAACTATTCAAAAAAAAGCATCAGCATTTCTTTTGAGCGAATTTATGAATGAAAAACGAAAATAATCGCTCGACAGCAGCTGATGAAGGTAAAATTGTACTATATCTAATGAACATTTTTTTAATAATCTTATAATCATCTTACATATGTAGATATATGAATTCTGTTATCTTCCAAGTGTTTTAACAATTCCAGTTCTATTCATCTGGTTTTGTGCGCATGTTCATTCTCAGTATCAGAAGAAATGTGTAACTTTTTAGACAAACCAGGTTCATCAAAATCAAAAAAACTTTCATTTTGTTGAAGTAATACTTTGTTTACGTTTAGATCAGTGGCATTTAACATTTCGAAACAAATTAGGTTTGCTGCATTTATAAAAATTTTTTGAAAGTCTACATCCATGTTTACTTCTGCGTTACCGTTCATCACTTGAAGGACACGTTTTAATCTGCGAAACTGCAATGGAAGCTGAATAATTGTAGCCATATTGCATGTAATTGAAGCCGCTAATAAAGTAGTTTAATTACTAGTAAAGTAGTTAAGCTATTAACAAAGTAGTTTAACTATTTTTGTAGTTAAAATAAGGTAGCTAACTACTTTTTAAATACGATTACACGAAAAAAGTAATTTATTCCAACTACAGTTACATTATTGAATTAAAGTAACTTGAATATATAGAATACAACTATCGTCAACAAAAAAGTAGTAAGATTAGTAGCTTAACTACTTTGTAGTTAACTACTGCCCAGCTCTGAGTATGTCAAATAAAATGTGTTACATGAATTCAAATGTTTGTATACTTTATTTCTCAGTTTAAATGAAAGTGTTTAATATGATTGTTAGAAAATTTTGAGCAAAATATATTGCATTACTAAATACTTTTTCACCTAACAATTTAAATGAGTTAAGTTTGTTTAACCAACAGTTTTAACGTATTAAAATAAATAGACAAACATGAAAATAAACTTAATAAAAACTTTAGTTTGTTTAAAATTGTAGCAAAACAAATTTAGTATTTAATAGTAAAACAATAAAGTAACTAAAAGATTTAATTGAAATGTATATTATTGATTTTTACCACATTTAAAATGTTTGTTTAAAAACCTTGGTGTTTTTAACTGTTGGTTGATTTAAAATGTTATTAGAATAAAAATATACGTTGAACATATATGAAGTAACATTAGAAATCAATGGTAAAGTAGTTTATCCTCCTGTTATTCAAGTTGTAGATAGTTCTGGATTTTTTTCTTCTTTAGGAGGGGCAATAAAAACCACTCTAAACTGTTTATATGGCTACGTTTCGTGCCTCGAGTGTGCACTTCTTCAGGCCATTGAAAATTTATTTACGGTAAGTGAACAACATTACACAACGTATGTAACAACTGCTGAATTTGTTAACAGGTACAGCATACAATAAAAAACTTACAAGAAAAGGTTACGAGTGGTGGTAGTCCACTGGTCCAACAAGCATACCGTCTAATAACTTACTTATTCTAGTTAACATGAAATGGAGTCAATGATTAAAACTAATTAATGTTGTTAATATTATTGAATTCTTATTTGATTCTAGTTATTTTACGTACAATGACAGAATGTATGTTCAAAAATTTGGTACTGCAATGGGCAACCTAGCATCACCTATACTAGCCAGTCTTGCAATGCATGATTTGCTTAATTATGTAAAAAACAAAATGACATTTACACCGACCTTCTTGTTTTGTTATGTTGACGATATCATTACATGCATTCCCGACACAGAAATTGAAAACACTTTAAATATTTTTAACAGTTACAATCAACATCTAAAATTCACGGTTGAAATTGAAAAAGAGGGTTCATTACCATTTCTAGATGTTAGACTCAGTAAGGATGTTAACACTAGTATGTTAGTCACAGAATGGTATACTAAACCAATTGCTTCTAATAGAACAATTAACTTTTTATCGAGACACCCACACCATCAAAAAATTAATGTCAACAAGGCCATGACAAACAAAATTATAAATTTGAGTAGCCCTCAATTTCACAAAGAAAACCTTAACATCTTAAATAACATATTAAGGAAGAATAACTATCCAAAAAATATATTAAACAAAATACTTTCTAATACTAACATAACTATCGTGATCCCGCCACCAACTAACCTACCTACAACTAATCTTAATACGACCCCTAACACCAATCCTACCACTAACCTTAATACTAACATCACTTATATGAAAATAATTAATGTCCCAAATTTAACAAATAGAATCATTCCGATTTTAAAAACAAATAACATCAAAATAGCAATATACAATAATAACACCATCTATAATACACTGTACAGCAAAACTAAAGACAAAACAAACACAATAGAAAAGCACGATGTAATATACAAACTAGACTGTACCAATTGTAATGTATTTTATATCGGCCAAACCAAACAAAAAGTAAAAAATCGGATTAATAACCATCGTTATGACTGTAAAACAAAAAAAGCAGACACAGCATTAGCAGTCCATCACATTAACACTGGACATACCTTCGATTTCAACAATCCTACAATTTTAGATGTTGAAAATAATTTCAAAAAAAGGTTAGTCTCTGAAATGATATACATCAACATATATAAAAACAACATTAATTTCAATAACGACACCAACAATTTAAGTAATATTTACAATAATTTAATTTCAAAAATTGCAAGATAAGCTTTATAGTTGTATGCGATCTCATGGTCATTTCTATCTATTAGCCTTATCATATTTACATTTACAATTATTTTTGAACTTGCATTCAGTGTATATTGTTTGTTTAACTTTAATGTCCGTTGTTTTCTTTGTATATATATTTAAATTCTTTTAATCATTGACTCCATTTCATGTTAACTAGAATAAGTAAGTTATTAGACGGTATGCTTGTTAGACCAGTGGACTACCACCACTCGTAACCTTTTCTTGTAAGTTTTTTATTGTATGCTGTACCTGTTAACAAATTCAGCAGTTGTTACATACGTTGTGTAATGTTGTTCACTTACCGTAAATAAATTTTCAGTGGCCTGAAGAAGTGCACACTCGAGGCACGAAACGTAGCCATATAAACAGTTTAGAGTGGTTTTTATTGCCCCTCCTAAAGAAGAAAAAAATCCAGAACTATCTACAATTAGAAATCAATTAATTTTTATGAATGAATATAAATGCTAGACTAGTTTTTAACAACTTACATTTTAAATGATAGAGTTGAAATTTTAGTTGATAATTGTAATTCGTCGCTGTGATCGGTGGTAGCTTTTGAAACTATTTCAGTATAAGGAAATACATGTACATTGTAGTTCTAAATGACGCCACCGATTGAAGCGACCAATTAAAATTATCAACTAATTTGAAATGTTAGTTGCTAAAAGTTATTTTAGCATTTTAATTTATTCGTAAAAATTCGAGGATTTATAATGTTACTTCAATTTTAACATTTATTTTTATTCAATTAACATTTTAAATCAAATTACAATATACTACCCGAAAATTTTTCAAAGCAACACTTAAATTGTAATAAACATTTTTAATATGCACAAGAAGTTACGTATAAAAACGTGTAATAAAAAGTAAAACGGCGTTCCATAGAGATCAGTGGTGTCAACTAACAACATATTTTTTGTTTTATGCAACCGGGCATAACTGATATAAACAAATATTATTAATTTTAATATAATAGTTTATAACTGCATTTATAACAATTTACAGGTGTTATCTAATAGAACATATCCGAAGCTGTGTAGATGTCCATACCTAACTGTATATTTAGTGACACAATGATTTATAAAGTGCGCAACTTTACAAATTCAACAAATTTGTATTAGGCGCTCAGAATATAAATAAAAGTCTTTATAAACAAAATAGAAGGCGTTGAACAAACAAAGTTTTTGTAACGTGTAGAAAATTTAACGTTAGATAAAAGAGAAAGTTACTAAAAATTATGGATCGTAAAAATTTCTTTTTAACGTAATAAACATACGTGACGAAATATAGCTTATTGTTTTTATTTCTATTTAAAGTTAGCGTCCAGTAAATTTGGAAAGAAAGTGTATATTTCTAATAGAGAAAATACGTAAATAACAGTTCATGGTTTTATAACAGTATTTATTAATGCTTTTTTAAATGAAAACGTTATAGTATATACATATTTTAATCTCCTTCAGTATTGTTTTCATCACGTTTGTTTTAAGATTTATTTCTATGTTTGTTTGGCGTAATTTTGTTAGTCTTGCGCGTTCGCCAATAAATCAATGACAAAGACGTGAAAACACATCATTAACGTGTAATTATTACAAGAAATTAGATAATAATCGGGTTTGAACAATTTTGCATATATTTTAACTACTGATTCGTAATTAATTAGGTAAATACAATGTAATCTGGTTATTACTACACTACACGAACAGATTCAAGTGTAACAACCTAATAACGGTAACCAAACTACAAATATATCTACATAACTTTTAAAAATTTTAAATAATAAAAGTCGTCGAAAGGATTTGTATACAGGATGGACCAATAGTGTGTCAATGTAAAACATCTCACTTATTATACAAAATATAAAAAAAAATATTTATAAAACTTGTAGGGTTCTTAAAGTTTTACATTTTAAAACTACTTTCATATAAAACAATTTGTCTTCGAATTTTATGAATTCACATGAGATGCTTCTGAGAAACAAAAATTTTTATCGAAATGATATTTTGGTATGACGTTTAGCACCATATCGTCGGCGAAACCCAAAAAGTGTAACTCCATTTTAATGAATTTTTTAGGTAAGACCAAAAACATTTTTTTAAAAAGTGGTTAAGCCGGTTCTTGTAAAATTTCAAACAATGTACATTCGCCTTCAACCAAAATGACCGCTTAAGATCGCACCTGTTCACATTCTAATAGTATAGTGTTTCTCATTAGAAGTTTGATGCAAATAAAGCATTGTAATTTTATTACCTACATAGTTCAATAAAATAATAAAAATTTAAGCTTAGTGATCTGTAAATAATAATAAGTACGGTACGTCAGATTGGCATTTATTTCAAATTTTAAATGTATGTAGGGGAAAGTGGGGTACAGTGAGACGCTTTTTTTTGTTGGCTCAGTTTTTCGAAAATAACAAGATTTAAATGTCATTTCTTGGGGTTTCACATTAGTATTATGTATGTAGAAGTAAGTTTGAATAGGTTTTAAAATCAATATCAACAGATAATTTAAATATATCCAAAAAACTATCAATATGTCATTTGTCTCATTGTTTCCCACTATGAGGGTATAGTGAGACACTTTAGAAAATTAACAATTTTTATTTGAAAATTAAAAAAAAACTAAAAATATTCATAAAAAATACAAAAAAAAGCTAAAACAAATCATACAAAATACAAAAAAAAGAACAGTCTACTGAATGTTAATATCATTTTAATATCTTTTTTTCTAGTAAAAGCAATATCTTCATTATTAGGAAAATAAAATCTGCCTTCAATTTTGGTGCTCTTTCTTAAAAAAGCTCACTTCAAATTCATTGCTTTCATTATTGGTGGATAACACCTTCCCTATGTAATAAGAGATTTTTGCCTTCGTATTTTGAGGAGTAAACTCAACTAAAACATAATCTGCAATTTGAGGATCTCTATCTAGCTCTTCAAATAATGTGGGATCTAATTCCGGCACAAAATTATCAGACGAAGCATCTGAATGCCATTCAATTTCCTCTTCCTCCTCGTCACTTTCTGCAATTTTTTTTAACAGCATTTTTTTTCTGTGCTTGTACCGGTTTTTGTCGTTTTTTATATCTTTCTTCCAACTCCGCCTTTTCCGGGGTGTCAGTTGGTATCATGCTTCTTCCTTTTTTCGCTCTTTTCCAGTTGTTTTTCTTTCTCCGGCTTTCGGGTAGCCTCTAATATCCTCTGGAGAAACAAATGTTTTAATTGGTTTTTGAATTTTTGGAGGAGTGTTGATCAACCCTGCATCAAGTTCTGGAGTTATCAGTTCGGGATCAGTTTGTGAAGTTGTTGGTTCGGGGTCGGTTTTGGAGTTTGTTGTTTTGGGACATGGCCTGTCTGTAACGGAGCACGGTAAAAAATCAAAAATTCTTTTTAAATGCTGATGTTATATTAGCTGGAGTCATAGCTTTCTCGAATGCTTTTCCGACACAAGCTGCAACTTCATAAATTGACAATGGTTTGCCTGGATGCTGCATTAACCAGCGTTATAAGCCAAGCTAAATGGTTTGAAAATGCCAACGTCGAGAGGCTGCAGTTTGTTCGTCGAATGAGGAGGAAAAGTCACTATCGTAACCCCATTTTCTTTGGCAAGATTAAGAACTTTGATTGACAAATGACTTTCGTGGTTGTCATACAAAAGAAGACTAGGATTATCTTTTGAACTACAAGAGTGCTTTATAAAATGCTTCATGACTTCAAAAAATAAATCGCAGTTCATCCATCCTGATCCTAAAGTTGCCGGGGGTGCTCCAGTAATCATGTGCTCTTTAAAGTGAACACGCGGGAAGATCATAGCAGGTGGCAAGTGATTACCTGCAGCACTGACAATAACACAGGTTGCAACCAGGGTACCTTTCTCGCCACTGGTTACCTTACAATCTTGTTTTGTTCCTTTTTTGCCAGAACTTTTGATGATTTTTGAACGGTAACGGTCCCCGTCTCGTCTAGATTAAAAATTCTTGTTCCGTCAGAAAACCTTTGATTACGATCCATCGCTAGCTTTAAGTTGTCAAAAAAGTTGTTGACATTGTGTGGATTGAAAGACGTGGCCCTCGATAAACTGCATCCCTCTGGCGTTCGAAGTGAAACCATGGGATTCTTTTTAAAAAAACTGTACATCCAGTCTTTTTCTGCCATTTCATTTAGCCTCCAATTTTCAGGCATTTTGAAATCATTATTTACTGCCATTTCATACGCCGGTTTTCTGCATTCGACCAGAGGAAGTCCATAAAACATTTGTGAACTTTTAATAATGTAGTCGGCTGAAGACTGCTCTTGTTCCTTTGTAAAAACTTGGTTAACTTTATAATTGGGGGTGTATCTGATTGGTGTGTTTTCATTGGCTCTCCTTTTGGCAACGTACCTAAAAATATAAGAAATTTGATTGCAGGGTGAAAAACTAACTTATAAAGGAATGCGTCTACTTTTTCATCTTTATTCTGTTATTGTTTTAATTAAAAAAATTACCTTGCTAATGTCTAAAAACTTAATCCTTCCTCTTTCGCAACGGATCTTATACTGCGTCCAGTTAGAACAGTACTAACAGCTCTACTCATCTGCTCCTCTGAAAAGCTCCCAATGTGAGTTTTCCTTGGTTTACTTCTCATTTTGGAAGCAAAATGTTCTACAAAAAACAAAAGTGTAATGTGGTAAAAATGTCTCAGTGTACCCTAACGGCGGTTGAAATACAAAATGTGTTTTTTTACTTATATTATTATTATATTATAAATAAAATACTCAAACTAATTTATATTTTGTATATAAACCGTTATTTTCCAAACATTCTGTTAACCTGGTTGTTCGGCATCGAGTTAATTAATTTTTCGCAAAAGTTCGATCTTCGGAAACGTTCCCAAACTTCATTTGCAGTTTGCACTATATTATTAAAGTTTCTAGCCGGAATGTCAAGGCGATTATTGGTTCAAGTTCTGCTGATAGCTGCCCACAGATTTTGCAGGCCATTCGAAAGAAATTACGTCGTTTCTGTCCTCAAACCGCTCATTTACGATTCTGGTTTTATGAATTGGCGAATTGTCTTGGACAATAACAATTTCTTCCAATTCTTCTTCTGGATAAAGTGTTCGCACACTTGGCACCAAAATTTCGTATAGCACTCGAACGTAACTTTCAGACCTAAATCGTCGTGGAGAAACTAGAACCAATTCACCCGGTCCATCTTTTGAAATCCACCCCCAAAATCCACCAGAAATTCTTCCACTTTGTCGATTTTTACGAACATGTTCGGTACTAAATCTTGTATTTTGTGGTCGCCAAAGTGTCATAGACGTTTCTTGTATCGATGAAAATACCTTTTCGTTCGTAAAAATGACCGTACTCCAGTCTCTGTACAAATTATTTTGACAGAATCTAATTCTTGCTTGAGTATGCATTTCTGTTAATTCAGGTTTTGTCGCAGGCTTACTTACAAAGAATCCCGCGTCGTTTAATCTGCGTTGCATCGTTGAAGCGCTGCAGTTTTAATGAACTTCTTCTCGAATTCGCGGAGCAGTTGTAGAAGGTGAATTTTGAACATACTTAAGAATATTTGCATCTTCCTCTATGGTAGTTGCTCCATTTATTCCTTTTGGTTTTGTTGTAAGAGAAACTTCTCCTTCTTCATCAAACCTTCGAAGCCACCGACGAACTTGGCGCACCTGTATATATATTTAGTTAACACTTTCACTGCTGCTCTCAAGAACTGTGCTTACCTATATGCCGAAGCATGTTTTTTGTGTTGTACTGTTAATTAACCTATAGTTATGCATGATATTGGTATGTTGTGATATATACAGAGTGTTTCAGTATTTATAGGCCCATGACTCGAATATGAGACATGAGCACTTGTCATTGATTTTTTGTTCTATATGCTGATGTATTATATTCGTTACATGTCCTTACTATAGAACTTTGGGTAGAAATGATAATTTATTATCAGTACAAATGTTTATTATACTTACAATACTAAAAAAAAACAAACACAACGAATTATAAACTAATAAGTAATACAAAAGGACTTATAAACTAAGAAGTAACACAAAAGGAACAAAAGTAATTATAAACTAATACTAACTTATTTATCATGATAGGTGGTAACAATTACCTGGACACAACCCTGGTTTATCGGGACAAAAACTATACTCATAAACAGATAATTTTTTTAATTTATTTATGTGACACACCCTGCAACGTTTTCGTTGTGACTCTCCTTTCTTGCCATTTTCACTAATTTTAGTTGGACAATGTGTTGTTGTTTTTGTGTTTGGGGCAGGTGGAACTCTTGTCCCATGTACTTAAAGTAACTCTCCAATAACTTCTTCCCTAAATTTGCTGAGGGGTATTTTTGTTCCAGAATATTTATTGAAGAGTTAATAAGCATTCAACATCTGCAGTTGTACGATATGCAGAAATAGTTTCTTATACCACCTAACTGTTTTCCTTTCGCAGGGGTAATACGCCAGCAGTTGATCCTGACGATCGACGCCTCCCATATACTTGTTATATTCAAGTATGGGCATGGGCTTTGTAACAATTTTATTTTGTGTGTTGGTGTACTCCACCATAGTATTGGGAAATATTGTTGAGAAATAAAGGACTTCGCGCTTGTCCCTCAATTTTCCATTCAAAATGTCATTGGAGTATCTAGCGATGGTTTCACCCTTTTTTATTTTTGTAGACTTCACTTCGGTACAATTTGCCTTGAGGGACCTTCTCAACGTTCCTGTACAATACGTTTTTCTATTTAGCAGTGTTTTCGCCAACTCATTACTGTTATAGTAGTTATCCATGTATAAAGAATGTCCGGAGTCTAACTTCTCTTTCATTAGTTCCATAACTACTTTTGATGTATGGCCCTTACCTCCGATACTATCTTGAGCTCCGGTATAAATTAATAATTTTAGAATGACGCCGTTTAGTTCTGACAGCATGTAGAATTTAATACCGTACTTGTGTCGCTTATTCCTTATGTATTGGCGGAGTAGTAAACGGCCTCGCCATAACATCATGAATTCATCCAGCAATATATTTTTCCAGGATAATAAAGATTCAGCGTTTTTTATTGAAATAGTCCATCGGCCTTATTTTAAACAGACGGTGAGTAATGGGTTCTTGAGGATTTGAAGCAAAATGTAGACAACGCATGATTATTAAAAATCTACCTCTGCTCACGTAAGAAGAAAAACATTTTAAATTAAATAGGGGATGTTTTCTCCAATAATCACTCATTGTGCTTATTCTGATGGTCCCTGTGTGTAACACTAACCCGATAAGTTTTAAGAGTTCGTCACGAGTTAGTGGTTTCCACCTATTTATACGAGATGATTCTGCACCTCCTGATGATTAAAACACTTCTTCAGCGTATAAATTTGTTTCTTGTACTATTAATTCTAAAAACGTATCATCTGCTAACATCCTAAAATAATCTAAAAGTTTCTGTACAGGTACGGGTACCAAAAGCTCATTAGTCTTGGAAAAATCACAATTGCTCGTGCGCGTTGACGTAGTATTCCACGAAAATCCAGTAGGAGCTACGGTCGTGGTTGGGGTGGTTCTACCACTTGAAGTTTCATCGTCTACGGGTATTATACTTATAAATAATTGACAAGGTATAGTCGATTTCACCAGTAATTAGACTTTTCTAATATGGCTGTCATTCCACTATGAACAACATCCAAATATAAAATAACTAAAAAAGTAACCGCATTTTCCATCTTTTCCTACAAGATTATAATAGCAAAAGACAAATTTAATAACAAATACGACCTTCAAACGTCTTATTAGAATATTATTTGTCAACTCAGTAGCAGTAAAATAAAGGAATGTTCATTAATCATCATCATTAATATCATTATTGCTAAAAGAATTTCTGAAAATTTATTCAAATAAATTTTCACTTTTTTATATGAAAAAAGGTACTACACCAATGAGTGCTTCCGCGCTTTTTGGTAACAAATAAATGGCAGCCATAACGCCAATGAGTGTGTTCCCGCGCTTTTTAGTAAGGAATTAATGGCAGCCATAACACCAATGAGTGTGTCCCCGCGCTTTTTGGTAACAAATAAATAGCAGCCATATTACAGGTATCTAATTATCGGTGAAACCCACTATAATTATAAAAACAATAGAATACCTGTATTTGACTCATCGGAAGAGCTTTCATCCCCTAAATCGCTCGATTGTTGAAGTTGTATGATTCACTACTAAATGACGTGTATAACGCATTTTCCAGCTCTTCTGACGTTAGTTTTGTCTCGTTTCTACATACTAATTTAGACCGTTTAGATCTAGAAGGCCCTGCTTCATTATCACCCATAATAAATTATAATAATAAACACAAACTTAAAACTGATATACAAAATTAATTTTCGAAAGCTTTCGCTGTGTGCTCGCGAACTTACATGCACTTACACCCAACGCTTACTTCGTACTACTCTATTGAAATGCATTATTACCAATGTCTCATTTCGAGTTCGAGTTTTTAGTTTCCAGTTGTTGATAGATAACTTCAATATTTGATATCGCAAAATAAATTGATTGTCTTTGGGTTTCCAAATTTAATGATTTTCATTGCATTAGACTCAGGACACAAATGCAAAAAATTTATTTTGTTTGGCTTTGCGTTTTTGAGTCTGATTGTATAATAGTTACCTTTATTTCGACATTCAGCATTTCCTAATAGATTATAACTAACACTTAGCTACATATATGGTTCTCTCTTATTTTACTTTCACTGACAAGAAAAATAAATTTGTTCGTTACTTTACGTACAGGGTCTGTTCGCCAATTCATAATGAGAGTAGAATAATAAGATAGTAGTTTGAGAACAGAAACGGCCTAATTTCTTTAGGTTTTAGAATGACCAACAAAATCTTTTGACTTAAACCCCATTGAGAATATGTGGGTAGTTATGAGCAGGACATAGACAAACAATCGCCTTGACATTCTGACAAGCAATTTAAACAGGGGCGTAGCTACCCTGGAGCAGTTGGAGCAAACTGCTCCGAGCGCACGAATTTTGAGGGCGCACGAGCCAGGGAGCGCAAATTTTAAAACACCGTATCATAGTGTTATTTTACTAAATAGTTTTATCAGGCAGTAAAAGAGGTTTAATCGATATATGAACATAATTTGACAATACTTAAGGAATATTGTGTGCGCTGTGCGACTGCTTAAAAGCTGAAATGCATTGTAATTGTACTTCTAGTATTAGTTTTTCGAGGGCGCTCTATGACGTAATCGTGAATTGTAGCCACTTTCAACTTTAAAAATGCACTAAAAATACAAATGCGACGATAAGCGGTTTAAAAAAATATCTATGCAAAGTTGCAATTTGTTGTCCTTGGTTCTCACAAAAAAGGTGTTTTTGAACTTTTGCCTTTGTAATAAACCCTTAATTCTTGTTAATTCTTACAAAAACAGGATTTAAAATACCAGATGGCATGGGTTTTACATAAACTTGTTATTCACTTTCAATAGAAAAAAAAGGGTTTGTCTAACACGGTGGTCTTCCCGTGTTCAGGCTCTTGACGCGTTACGTTCTCGCTATTTTGTTGTTATTAAAATATTAGCCTACTTGGAATTAAACTGAAGAAGCCAAGACGAACAACGAAAACCTAAAAGTTTGATAACTTATTATAACAATTTTCAACCTTGATCTTGATAATTGTACAAAATAAAGTACTGGAACATATTAATATTGTCTCCAAAATGCTACTCAAGAAGATGTAGAGCAATCAATTGAGATGTTGTCTTTACTTCTAATCCAATTCCAAAATATATATATATATATATATTAAATAATTGGGATATTGTTAAAAACGAGGCAGTTGAATTATCAACTAAATAGAGCATTGAACCTTGTTTCGCCAAAAAGTCTAGTAAAAAAAATCTTTGACAAACTGGATGACCTCATTCAAAATAGTAAAATCGTTTAAGGTGAAAGTTTTTTAATAAAGTAATTGACATAGTATTTACTCAATTAAATATTAAATTTAAATCCGTGTGTATAGTAAGTAGACTTTTTAAATGTTCATCGCTAGTATATCTTGTCGCATCATCTGATGAAACTATTTTGGTTGATTCCAAATTGTTGAAATTTGCTTATTCTTCAGATATTTCTTTTAGTTTTGGACCACAATTAATAAGATTTAAATTGGTTTTTTTATTCAATTAAGACCAATTACTTCTATACGCGAAGTTGCTGAATTACTCTTAATTCACACCCCAGTCTCTCCCAAAAGATATTTATGAAGCAGTATGTCTCAATCCCGTGTTAGCTCTTTGGTCACAATATCAATTGAAAAACCAATTGCTGGTCAACTTGATCTGGGTAAATTAATTGACCGATTAACAGTTTTAAGATTTGTAAATGTCTTAATGTAGTTTATAACATAATCATGTATAATTAATTCAATATTACTGTGTGAATATGTCATATATTTAAAAATTTTGAATCAATTGTCATTAAATAATGTTTAAAATTGAAATTAAAAAACAAAGACTAGAAAATTTAGAATTTTATTGGAACATTTGTGAGAAAAAAAAGGAAGAGCACAGATCTTATTTGCTCCAGGGCGCTGTATATGTAGCTATGCCGCTGAATTTAAATAATGTAGCACAAGTTGCAAATGAACTTTGGGAACGTTTCCGAGGATCCGACTACTGCAAAAAATTAATTAACTTGACGCTGTAACTGTAACGTTTTATGTATTAAATAAACATATTTCTATATTAAAACTACTAACTAATAAGAGAATCGATTAAAACATGTTTAAATTTAGTTCAGTTTAAAACGATGATTTAAATTAGTCGACATTACTACAAAAAACGATTTTTTCAGTTTATATAACGATAGAAAAAATCGTGATTTCACAAAAAATGTGAATAGTATTCATTTTAGAATCTGAAGGTCGTTTTGTGCTAAAGAACAGAACGATATGGTTTTTTATTTAATTGATCATTTGACGTATTTTTGATCAATCCACTATTAAAATGATTTAATTAATTATGCATAGTAATTGCAAATACGTTATAAATACACTAGTAATGATAGTAGTATTAGTAGAAGCAATATTCTATATAAATATCTGATATAAACATAAATTCTAGAATTAATAGCTTGCATAAGGTGTAAATTCTCTAAAATACACTTTTTAAATATTAAATACTTTTAAAATTTTATAATAAATACCAATCTGGTATTTCTATTATTTCTTTAGCTAGACAGGCAATAAAATTACAATGGTTAATTTGCTTTAAGCTTCTAATGGGAAACACCCCATACCATTAGAATGTGAATAGGTACGATCTTAAGCGGTCATTTTGGTTGAAGGCGATTGTACCTAGAATACTAGTTATTTGTGTTTTTTTATTATTGATGTATGCAGTCCTATTTTTGAAAATTGTAATAAATCTTGTTCATTATATTACGTAGGTAATATTGTGTTTGTTTTCAACACCTTCCGATAATTGCAAGATTTGCGATATCTATAAATTTTTTCCTTAATCTTATTAAATTATTTTAATAAACATCAAAATGACGTTTTTATTTCTTTTTGGTTCTTGTAGTTACGGTAGAACGGTAAATAGATCACTTACCGACGAGTTACGCCTAACAACTAGTAAATCAACATAGTAGCTAAGAAAAAATATTATAAAAAAATATGTTTCACTGTATGGTGTTAATTAGTTTTCTTGTGTGTGTATTTTTATTGTGAATAGGAAACAGATAATTTAAGCTTGAATTACTATAATAAGATTGTTATCGTTATCGTCTTGACATTCAAGTAGATTTATTCAGAAACAAGATTTAGTAATTTTCATTGTTACAATTTCGATTTAGTTGGATAGTGTAATTTAGAGAATTTTAGAGACATTTTAAACATACATAGATTTGTATAACAACAGCAAAAAATAAAGTGATGTAAATCTACTCAACATTTACATAACCGTTGTGCTGCGTTATCAAGAGACTAATATGAAGCGCACAAAGACATAGAGATCGAGGGGCTTGTATTCACCATGACATAATTATATTACTCGGATTAACTTTGTTCCCTTAGGAGTGCAGTACTCATGATGCAATTACTGCTCAGTTTTAAATAATAGTTTTATTCGTTTATAAGATAATTTTTATTTAACGTTATATGAATAATTGGTATGGTAATTTTTAAGATCAACTCCATCTATTATCGTTAGACGTTGTTTCAAGTTTATCCATAATAGGTAAGTGACACAAAAGAATATCTAAAGGCAAATTGAGCGCAGAAGTGATACATAAAGCTGAGTTGTCAATTGTTAGGGATTGCCAAAGAAAGAATGTCGACAAGTCATGCGCGTCTTGAAGAGGTACTCATAAAACCCTTAAACTTTTGTGGACTGGTAAGATATTCACTCATATTTCAAATGCAAGTTTCCGTCTTTTACATTAACACCGTGTTTCATTGCAACCTATTAATTTACAAATCATTTTCTTTAATAAAATGTGGTTTTCGCATCCATTTCAAAGGCACGTTTGTGCCTTTATTGTACTTGTCGGATGTGTTACAACGTATATTTCGTATAAAAATAAAAATCAAAATAGTGCTTTTGTTGCGACTAACGAAACTATAGCGAACGACACAACAGATGTTTCCACATTTTCCTTCAAAGAAACGAAAACTTCGAAAAATCACAAAAACTACTTTAACATTCCAAACTTCCGCGACGAAAAAATTAACGATAGAGACGTTTATATTTTGGGACTTTTCGAATTAAGCACCAAATGGGGCTCGAGAGAAGAGGGTATCAGCGAATTGGCCGCTGCACGCTTAGCAATTAATCATGTTAATGCTTTCAAAATTTTACCTGGATACGCATTGAAATTAATTACAAACGACACAAAGGTAAATTTTATTTTTCTTAATTATAATTAGATTTTGTGCTACAAATTCAATCAATAATGTAGATACTTGACGTTGCGCGATCATCAAAATTTTAAATTATCCTCAAATTGCATGCTTTGCATTTTAGGTAAGAGGATTCGAAGTATTTTTATAATGGCCGCTGTTATCTCTTATCTAATTAAGTTAATTAAAACCTGATTTTAAAACAGATAAGTAACAGGCAAGAAAAAAATAAAACACGTTTTGCTTAATTTAATTATTTATTTAATCTGTAATCACTAACAGTAAATAAAATTACTTACTTTTAAAGTCACTTGAAAGATACTTATTGTTATAAAATTAGAATTCAAATTTCATGTTTAAATTATTATGTAAAAACTGGTTTAACTGAAATCAAAACAAAAAGTTTTGTTTTCTAAACAAAAATGTTATTAAGTTCAAATGTTTTACTTCTTGTAAAAGTGTGCTTAAAGTAACAATTAATTTAATTTTGTTTACATTACAAGTAAAACAATTCTATTATGATACTTTTTTTTATTTTTTTTTGTTTAACGCACGCTAGTTTTTTCTTTTTAATTTATCGACGGAATTACAGTATTTCAAAAAGCTTGTCAGCAAAGTCGTCTTAGTTGTGAAAAAATTGAAATAAAGTCAAGCCTAAAAAGTATTTTCTACTAAAATAGTTATCCTGTCATTGTCAGAAAATCGTTTAACAATAGTAAAAATAATAAAATAATAAATAGTAAAAACTTAATAAACTATTTATAAATATAAATAGTAGTTTCGTTTCACTCGGGTTTAACAATGTCCTAGTGGGAAAAAAAGCGTCCAATTTACACAGGAACTCGTTGAATACAACATTTTATTGTTCGAACAGAGACTAGGAGGCCTCCAAAGTCTCAAAATCTCTCAAAAATAATTTTGACATTTATTTTTACAAGTGCCCCAAAACTGTCAAAGACTGTTTAGAATAGCGAAAAATTAAAATTTATGACAGTTAAGAACAATAAAAATAGTTACATACAGAGTGGGCCAGTAGTGTGTCAAAGTAAAATATCTTCCTTATTATGCAAATTATAAAGAAATATTAACAAAAGTTGTAGGCTTCTTAAAGTTTTACATTTTAAAATCATTTTCTACTATACAGGATATTCCATAACCTGATTTTTTTAAATAGATCACTTTGTATATTAATACGTTTTTGGAATTCTCTTGAGGTGTTCTTTACAATGGTAATGGTAATAGGCTCTTTAAGTTAGTCTTTACAAAATTATAAGCAGTTTTAAAGTTTTTTTTCTAAATTTATGACTTCAAAAAACGACATGCTTTTGAGTAATAAAAAATCTTGCATCGAAATTATATTTTGGTATGAGGTTTAGCACCATTTGAAGTATCCATAAAAGTTTTAATCACCTAATTGTGTAATACAGGGTGTTTCGTATTAAAGGTCAAAGATGCACAACTTGAAAAGACCGAAATTCGATTTTGTTAAATGGAACGACCTTATTTGGAACTCGAAATCTTGAAGAGAATTATATTTCCTATCGAAATGACATAAGCATGCAACTGTCTCAAAGGCAATTATTTTAATGATATTGTAACAAATTTTAAATATAATTTATTTGAAAACGAAATATATACACGAAAAACTCAACGTAACTAATTAAATCTAACTATATTTAAGAAAAATGATTTACATTAATTTATATATCACTAGATATTTACTGTCTGCATTTTTTATTTATCTACAACTGGTATTTGTTTATGTCAACAATACGTTCACGACGTTTTATTTATCTAACACACGCGTTAAACCGGTTAAACCAGTCTTCTTCTAATTCAATTCGAAAACTAACTCGATCTTCATTTGAACGCTTTTTATATTCTTTGGTTATCTGCATCTAGAATGTTCCACGTTTTTCGATCAGTGTTCCAAAGTTTCTGATTACTCTGGGAACACTTTACTACCTCCTTCTTAAATCTGTTCTGTACCATAGCAGGAAACTGGATGCAGCACCGCTAGAAAGGGTCGTGGTGATAGCGGCAGTTTTCTCCATTTTGGCAACTTCCTTGAGCATAAGAGTAGCAGTCAATGGACTTTTTCTGAGTTATGTTCTACTTGGATGGTAACCGCAGACCAACACTTGAACGTGTGTTCTTCGGAAGACGACTTTCAACATATTTCGAACTGTCACCCAAACCAGTTTATCTAAGCCACAATCAAGCTTAGGTACTGCCTACTTCTTAATGTTCTGAAACTCAATTTCTCTCTTGAGATTTCATAATGCTCGCTACATGTTTTTGTATGAAGACTTTGCACGCAAGTACTTCTTGGTGACCAAATAGAAAACGAAGTGTCGGTCATCACGTAGTTTTAAGACTTTGCCAACTGCCGGTTGTTGTTTTCGTAGTTCATCTTGTTGTCGGCAGATCTTAAATACGACTGCAACCCCCTCGAACATCTTTAGATCTTTGCTCACGCAATGTGCGATGGCATAATCATTTTGTGTTGGGAACAGATCTTTTGTTGCTCCTCCTCGGTTGTAACTGCGAACTTAGCCTTTCCAAAATCCCCGTACATGCTCATAAACTTACCGAAGTCCATTTATTCGACTTGATTCTTGGTTCAGCTCGTGATTTCTTTGGTTCGAACCTGGTCTTGAGTAATGTTGTTATCTTCTTTTGGCTTGCCTTTGGGTGGTTTTCGGATGTGATATATGACGTAAATAATACCCTCCATAACTTCATAAGAGCCGTCCCATTGCTCTGCAGCTTCGGCGACAAACCACGTTTTCTTTGGGGATTATACAACCACACCATGGCGCCCGGTTGAAACCTACCGTTTTGTGCCTTGACGTCATATCTGGTCTTCATTCTGTCGCTGGCAAATTGTGTGTTTTTACGGACCACCTTATGGACTTCGTGTAACCTCTTCATCAATTTGCTGACGTAGTCCTCTCCAGCGACTTCTTCTTCCGGTCTTTGTCCAAATTGGAGGTCGCATGGCAACCGTGTTCTGCGACTGAGCATGAGAATGGTATTTGGTTTACGCTTTCGCAAACAGATGATTCCCATTGTTCGATTCATCGCTACCTGGATGTATTTTTTTACGTGCTCTAAATTTAAATTGCGATGCTTTGTATATTCTTGTTTGAATTGAAGTTAGTCTTCCATTTCTTGACACCATCTATTGAGCATCGTTGGCCCCTTCTGTTCGAGTAAACGAAAAGTCGTCACTTTTACTTCCACGTTGTGGTACATAAAAGTGCTTGAGTTAAAAATTGATTTCTTAAAGCATCCACGTGTTGTGACACGATGTATCATGAAAACATCTATAATTGGTTAATTGATTCAACGCAGAGTAAATGTTTTCTATTCTTTTTTGGATTACAGGTAATTTCCATGTCGTTGCCTTAGCGTCACGTGTTACCTCCCGAATGTGGGTTTCTTTGTCTGTAAAAATTTAAACATCGACGGTAGAAAAGTTCTAAAAGGAAGCATTGAATCTACAAATACTGCGACACAATAGCAGAAACGATTAAAATTTTTATTCAGAGGCAATGGACGTTTAACTAATACCACTTTGGACGAAAGTGCATATGTAATAGCATACGATACGCTTCGGTTCTCTTATCTTTCATAAATGTTACTTTTTACCGGTTGTAGAGTTTGTGAGTCAACAGGTAGACACGATTACATTTAGGTTGCTTTAGTACAAGAAGACAGTAGGAAAACGTGGATCTCGGTAAGTCAAATTTTGATTTCAAGTATTCGCTGTCGCTACGGTGCTTCTCACGAATCATATTTAATAATCGAAACGTTTAAAACCATTTGCTTCTTATTACTAGTCTTAGTACTAGTCAATTAGTCTAAGTTAAATTGCTATCGCATGGTGATACCTCGAGCGTCGATTATTATTGTTAATGTAATTAACTTACAAAAATTTTAGCAGTCCTGGGTGTTACACTTACGATTTGAGTGTATTGTGAGTTACCGATACTTCTGGCGTTTTAGAACCTACATATACTTCTACTCAAACTAAATTTACTTACTATGATGCTCTCGAATTATCTCTAATTGTTATTGATTCTAATTTTAGTCATAAGTAATCCTTTTAAAATTAAAGTACAATTGATGTTAATGATTTGGGTTCTTTCTTCGATTCCTCCAGCTTTACGAACCTTAAAAATTTAATACAAGCTTCGAGCCTCCTGTGCTGATCTAACAGGAGCTGTATCTGCAAGACGAGATCTGGCGCCCATTAAAATAAACTTATCACTTAAACCTCCCCTTTTTCCGATAGGTATTGTTTCAGTCCTACAGCGAGCTGACCGTGCAGGGTTCGTAAATTACTAGAACCTTGTAACAAATTTTGGCTGCCCAACTCAAGGGGCTCGATTTTCTTATAACAATTTTCTTGTTTTCTTTATTTCTTTTAGCGATTTTATTAAATTGTGATTTTCTTATGATACCATCATTCACTGGTGGTTTAGTTCGTTAATTTAGAATAGGTTAGAGTATACCGTTGGTTTGACATTGTTCTGGTTGTCGACATTCTTTTGGTTTGATTGGATCCAGTTAGACTTTTGTTAGTTATGTATTCTTTACCCGAGGAGCCACCACTTCTTACTTCATCAGACTCTAATTCGGAAATGAACTTGGCAGATTGGAATGTTATTTTTTCTGATGAAGATCCGGTTGTATCTATCGAGTTTCTTATTCATATTGACCAGTTGTGTTTGTCTCGTGGAGTTTCTCAGCATCAACTTTTTCTTCCAGCTTTTAATATGTTATCGGGTAAAGCTCTTCTTGTGTTTAGAAGTAGACGACATACTTTACGTTCGTGGAATGAGGTTGCTGCGATGTTGAAAACTGAATTTCTGCCGTTAGATTATGATGAACGGTTAATGGACACTATTCGTAACCGAGTGATGAAACCTAAGGAATCGATTGGGATGTACGTTACTACTATGCGATATCTTTTTATGCAAATACTAGAACGGGCCTTGGAAAAGATCCAGCTTAAAATCATTCGTCGTAATTTGACTCTGTTGTATCAATTTCATTTCACACTTGTGGATATCAAGTCCTTTTCTCAATTGGTCTCTTTAGACGAACGTTTGGAGTCCAACCTTAACTGTAGTAATTCTTTTAGTTTTCTAACATTCGAGAGGAGTGACATACTTCTAGAACCATCTTTGATTTCTAGGAGTAGGACTGCTACTTCAGCAGCTTCTTTTAATGTTGTTGCTGATTCTCTTAATACTTCTTCACTTCCTTCTTTTATAACTACTCTTAAGTCTAATACTTGTATGTATTCTAAAGCTGAAAAAGCTGTACGTCCTGCTCGTTCATTAGCTTTTTTTCCTCCGAATATTTCTTTAATTTCTAGGATTATTAGGTCTACTACCGATCTTTGGTACTTAGGTTTGGTTTCCAAAGCTTCAACTTTTCCTCGTTGTTTCTCTCGTTGGTATAAAGTCTACCATTTCTCGACGCCATCTATTGAGCATTTCACGTTGTGGTACATAAAAGAAGCCTGCTTGAGTTAAAGTTGATTTTTTAAAACATCCACGTGTTATGACACGATGTAGCATGAATACATCTATAATTAGTTAATTTATTCAAACCAGGCTAAGTGTTTTCTATTCGTTTTTGGATTAAAGGTAATTTCCATGTCGTTTCCTTAGCGCCACCTGCTACCTCCCAAATGTGGGTTTCTTTGTCTGTAAAAGTTTAAACATCGACGGTGGAAAAGTTCTAAAAGGAAGCATTGGACCTACGAATACTGCGACACAAAGGTAGATACGATGCTTTCCGCTCGATGCGCAGACCGAGCACTTACGGCACCATTCCATGACGTCCTCTTTGCAATTTACCCAGTAGATTCTTTCTCGAACTTTTCCTAATTTCTTCTTCACGCCAAAGTGTCTTTTTGCAGCGCTCGTAGCGGAATGAATTAAAACAATATATATAAATAATGACTAAATTCGTAAAATATGTACGTTTTAGCGTAAAATACGTACCAAATATGTAGTGAGTTTATTTATTTATTCACCTACATATTAAAATATTTTTTACAATAAATGAAATACATAAAATAATAATTCAATACAAAGAAACTTTTATTCAAAAATATACAGTGTGGAAAAACCAAATGGAAAAAACTGCGAATTTCGATAATCAGACGATTTTATTTTGTTGTGTGTTAATTTTTGCACTAAATTAAAAAATGACAAGATTTCTGAATAAAAAATGAAGAGACCTTTCAAACGATATATCACAAGCCCATATTTCCCATTTAAAAAGTTGGTGGTTGTAACTGTCACTCGAAGGGGGTTGAAGGTAGGGATCACATTTTCACGTTGAATAAAGTCAATTTCTAATTTAAATTAGACGTGTTTCGGAATTTTCTATAAATATATACAGTAACCGAATTAATTAATTTATTTCATTTAGCTTTTTCGCACTGTATGCATGTTCTAAGTAGCAAAATTTAAGTTTCTTTACTTTTCTCGGAAAATATTCAAGCAAATCTGACTTGCGTTTGTTTACATTTTTTTGAATATTTTTTGCTTCATTTTGCAACTTTTTTTCCTCTTCCAGCATAGTTTGGGCTGCTTGAAACAGCCCTTGAGCTACATTTGCGTTAACTATATTATTAGTTTTTAGAGGTTAAGATGGTTTGTTTTGTGCTTCATCTGAAAGCTCTTTGGCACTTCTTTTCTTTGTTGTTTTTTTGGCTTGTAATTCTTTTAGATCTTTTTCCAAGCTTTGCAACTTATGTCTTTCTTTTTCTTTACTTTTCAGTTCTTTTTCTTTAGCTCCCTTCTCTCTTTGTTCTTTCTAAATCTGCTTTATCTAAACGCTTTTTTTCTTTGTTTCTTTGTTCCAAATATATTTGATAGCAGCAATGAGCATTTTTCACTAAACCATGAAGTGCTGGTATAGTCTGTATATTTTCTACTTTACCATCATACACGCTTTTAACAGTATCTTCGACTGCCAAAAATAATTCCATGTTTGGCAAGATGCCATTTCTTAAGCAATAAACTCAAAAGAATAGTCCACTTTAACAGCAAGTTTCGTTATCGTACACGTAGTTTTCGCGGACACAAGTACACAACAGACAATTCAGTGCTTCCAAGCGAACACGTGGGGATTGTGAAAACGGCGCCGGCGTAACCCGACGTTCTGTCACTATCAAACTTACTCAAAAGCAATACTCGGTTCATTTTTCAAATTGTTAACAGTTAGCTGGGTCAAACAATAATAGTTCTTATTACCTACACGACAAGGCTTTATTTACTAATGAATTTGAACCACAATGGCTTACGATTTATTACAATTATTACAAACTACGGAAATTTTTAAGTTGAAAATTTGTTCAACAAAGTAATATGTACTTTTAGTGACTAAATGGCAAAAATATTTACCTTTACGCAATAGGATAAAAAATATGTACGTTTAAGTAAAATAGCGGCTGAATACGAGCGCTGCTTCTGATGTACCATCGTACAGATGTTGGAAACCTGTGACACTCGGCTCTTTGACACTACCAGCTTAAGTCTATTTTCTGTGTCCTCAACACTATCTAGGAATCGTTTAACAAGACGGTCTTTTACTCTCAAAGAGTCCCACTGCGTCTAGTATGCTTTGATGTTTTTGCTAAAAGTACTCACTTCTTCCCAGGTTGGTCGTCGGCCATTTGCTATCCAGTTCAGTACTCTTATTTCGGGATTGTTTTCTTGATCGCAACGCAACTGCCCAAGTTCCCACTCGTCATCAACTATAGCAGGTCTTCGGAGACATTCAATATTTTCTTCAAGTCGCAAACAATGGTGACAGCCAAAAATGATCTTCTGGACAAAGCATTAGAGTTCTGATGACTACTTCCGGCACGATGTTTTTGTGTCGTAATCATACTCTTCAAGTCTCTCGATCCATTTTGCCACTTGTCCTTCCCAATTACAAAACTGCAGTTGGCATTTCAAAGCGGCGTAGTCTGTTCTTAGTAAAAATTTTCGTCCATACAAATATATGTAGAAGTGTTCTATGAACCTGACGACTGCTAACAGCTCTCTTTTAGTCACGCAGTAATTCCTTTCTGGCCTGGAAAAAACTTTACCAAGATACGCGATTACTTTTTCTTGTTCATCTAACACGTGTGAAAGGACTGCACCTATCGCCAGATTACTTGCATCGGTATCCAAAACTCTTCATTCTATTTAAATTCGGTTACAAGGAAACTTTATACCTGATGTTTGTCGATTGGTCTTGGCCATGCTTGTATTGCTCGAACCTTATTTGTGGTCAGCCTTTACTCCGTCTCTAAATACGACGTGGCCAAAATTTTGCACTTCTTTCTAGCATACATGGCACGTGGAGCAAATCTAAAACTGAACCAAACTAAGTACGTCTTTTAAGACTATTCTAGCAAGATGATCTCCATCAACGTTGCAGAAGCGTTACACAAACCGAAGGGCATCACAGTAAACTGTCACAAACCAGCTCCAATCGTACGCTGTCTTTTTTCGATTCTTGGGTTCCAATTCTACCGTGCCTGCTAGTAACCGCTCTTCAAATCCAACGTAGAAAACCACTGGAATCCTGACAGGGTATCTAAAGTATCGTCAATTCTTGGTAAAGGGTAGATGTCTTTTTTGGTCACGTCGTCGTTAAGCTGCCTGTAGTTTACGGAAAACCTCGTCGATGCTTCTTTTTTCTTTACTAGTACCCATGGACTATTTGAAGGTTGAATCACACCTTCTCTCTCCATGTTGTGACCTGCGTTTGGGATTTGCAGCAGTTATCTTTTTATGACAGACCCCATAAATAGATTCAGCTGGCTGAATTTGCGTTTTCTTTTTTTTTCCTCTCCATTTGGTAGCTCGGCGTAACCATCGTTTAAAAACGATTGGTGGTTTGAGTAATTTTTGTTAATGGACACAGTATTTGGATTGACGATTTTCATTTAATGTATTTTGAATTTGTTTTAATAAGATTTTAGATTGAGTTTAATGAGTTATTTTACGATTTTAAATTCAATGTTACAATTTAAATTGTTGATAAAGTTTTGTATTTTGTTACGCCGTGAACCATCTGATTTCGCGATTTTGTTTATTGAGTATTTCACTTGGTTTGTTGAGAATTCCAGTTGTAATTTATGTTTCCCTTCTGAGATATAATCGTAATTAAATATATTTTCGCCGTTTGTTTATTTTAAGTTGGTTCAAAAGTTCTTTGTTCAAGTGCATTCTCAGTACAGTCGTACTTTGATTTCTTTGTGTCAATCGTTTAGATTACGTGGAAAAAATTAAGCCATTATCTTAATTTATTAGGCAGTTTAAATTCTTGTAATATAATATTTTGTCAATTTGACATTTTCACGTATAAGCGAAATGCCGTGTCCAAATGCTATAAATATGACGTAATGGGGACTGATTACCTCTTTATCGCACTTCTTAATGAGAGTGTTTCCGTTCTTGAAGTTTCGAATACAGCCTTTGTGGAAAGGGTAGTCGAAAAAAGTTGATATATAGATGTGATTTTGGTAAATGAAGAGAGTCCGAAGTTAGTTGGTTGACAGTCGTCAGAATGTAGTTATCGCGGGTGATAATTCACCTTTTCTAGCAGTTACCGCGGAAGTAAATGAAAATGGTTCAGTGATTCTTTAAGTGGAAAACAAAACTTTCCTTTTCGTAATTACGGTTCATCGAGATCACTGTTGTCCGAATTAGTTTAGCATGTATCGTTACGTGAATTTGTGCGTGAGTTTGTTTCGCAATCTCATATCTTTCGCCTTGGGGGCGGATCAATAATAAATCTTCCGTTGGTGTTCTATTGTTTGGGGATTCCATCGAGGCCGTTTCCAACTACGGTACTCCTGGAGCAGCCAAAGTCAATCTAAGGTCATAGCTTCCGAAAACCACTGTGATCCGCAGTTCACCTGGTTTCTACAATTAAGTAAAGGTATTTATCGATTTTGGTTATTATCGTGTAGTGACCCGCGAATGAAATGCAGTAAAAGCTTTGAATTTGAGCCGATTGAATTACGACTAACGTTAAATTTGTTTATTTCAAGTAACACTTAAAGGTGTGCGCGAAGTTAAAGTAAATTAATTTTGTTTTGTGCGTATTTAAAAGTAAATCGTATTCCCGAATATGAAAGATAATGTAACGATTTGTAAAGTATAATTTGTTTGTACGTTTAGTTCGAAACCAGTTCGGACATATATTTTATAACTTGTATTTTTAGTTTAATCGAATTGTTTGTTATTTATGCGGTCAAGGCCTTGAAATTTAGTTGTGATTTATTTTATTTGAAAGAAAGTAGAGTTAACGCTTTTATAGTGGTATTTTCTGTTTATATATTTAAAAAATTTTGTGTTTAGATTGTTCGTTTTTGTTTGTTTTACTTACTTATGATTATTTCATTCCTTTTATTCAAATTTGTTTGATAGTCACTATTACTTGTTATCATTTTTTTTTTAATCTATTCAATCAATAAATGTTAATTTGTTAAATGTAAAGAGCTTTTATTCATTTAGCTGCCGCATACGTAATTTTTGTTTTTAAGTGTATTTCAGAATAGTTACAACTCAAGGTAAGTTCCGGGGTTGTAACCAACCAGATGAGCTTTCGGATAATCAGGGGTTCGGAAGCTACCCTCATCATGACCTTGATTGGCGCCCTTACCGATTTTTGACTATTTTACCGTTTTAGTTCGATTTTATGTCGATCTCGTTTCCAATTTTATCACGAAATTTTAAATTACAACCCACCCTTCTCCATTGAGCTAGTGGCACAACATCGTTTATGTTACCTCATTTCAGGCAGTGACATTGTTTTAACTTTGGCATGTAACAATATCCGTAATTATTTGTTTGACTTCTTCTCTTTTCGCCAAAGGAAGTTGGCGTCGATGTTGTCGTATGAACATTTTAACTGTTGCCAGCTGGTGTTGGGTGAGGTTTTGGCACCTGAAGATAAGAATGTCCAATAGACGTTCTGCCAACCAGTAGTCAATTTTCTATCAATTTGCTTTCTATTAGTTCAATTACGCAAATGTAGCCTTCACGGAGATTTACATCCAGGTGTGCCATCATCACACTTTCAGTCCTTCCAGGCAGGGTCACGTTTTTACTTAATAAGTTTCGCACGATTCTCTGATGAATAAAAAGGAATTTCTTCACCGTCGATCTTCAAGACATTGTTTTCTATATCCAAATGAAACCCATACTTCTTTATAACGTTCATTCCCAGGATAACTTCTTCCGTAATGTCGGCTACCAATATTGATGGTCGATTACTCCATTTCCCAAACCAATAGTTCCTTTTACTTGTCAGTGAGTATGTATTTCTTTGCCTGTCGCCTTTTGAAGTCGCACTGTTACGGGAGATGTTTTCTCATTTTCCAGAAATATATCAGGACGAATGACGGTTTTTGTCGCTCCTGTGTCAACCAGTAACTGAACCTATTTACACAATCGCATGAAGTGTTTTATTGAAATAAAGCAAGCTGCAAATTTTATAAAACGATTTAATGACACAACAAAAAAAATAACTAACATGATAATGACAAAGTAAATAGTAAATGTATTATAAAATAATAAAAAATATCAGCGGCCGGCGACGTAGGTATTGGATCTTGTAATACTACTGTTTCCACTTGTCCGACGGGGGTCTCCAATAAAATGTTTGGGCAAGGAGCTTCATCCACAGCAACATACAAAAATGGAAAATGACCACCAAGACCACCACAAGCTACCGGCAATTATATTTAATAACCATTCTTCTCCCCAACTTGACAACGGTGCCACCGGTTAAAGTTAACACAAAGCGACTCTTCACGTCGCAAAAAAACGGCTCGTATGTTCAACCGACAATTATCAAGTAAAGTTCGTTTTTCGGGTTTGGGCGAGTATCGGGAAGCAACAAAAGGAAGGGGTATGGTCGGGATAGCTGTAAATTTAAATACAAATCCAAAACAGAACCCTTCTTGCATTGATCTTACCATCAAGATAAATGCTATGCGATTGCTCCATAGGCGATGCCATTTGAATGGTAATCTTCGGTACATGACTAGATGAGATTAACTTTTGTCTCTTTTGGTCAACTCGTTTCAGGCTTCTTCTTGTCTTTTTCTTAGGTTTAGTACGGTGTCGTCGTACGTGGTCTATTTAATAGCAGTTCAAAGTCGTCACTCTTCTTTTCCAAAGTATTCGTCGCGCTATCTCTTCGATGCTTTCTGCGTGGGTACTTCTGCAACACAGACAAGTTTATGACCGTCTCGTGTAGATGTAGAGTTTGCATCACTATGTACGCTCGTTGTAAATTACGTGTAATTACGACAAACAGCTTGTTCCAGCATCGTAAAGCTTGCTTGAGCCCGTACAAGCTACCTAACAGTTTGAATACCTTGCCGCTTCTATTGTCATAACCTTCAGGTTGTGACATGAAAATCTCTTCTTCCAGCTTACCGTGAAGGAATGCTGTCTTCACATCAAACTGCTGCATATGCCAATTCCGAAGTGCTGTTAGAACCAAAACTACACGAACAGTTTCAAAACGCGCGACCGGACTGAACGTTTCATCGTAGTCAATGCCTTTCTTCTGTCTATAGCCCTTCACGACCAGACGAGCTTTCTAACGTGAAATGTTTCCACTCGCGTCACGAATCACCCAACAACAATCTATTATTTCAACACTCTCTACGAACTTCCACGTATTGTTTTCGTGCAACGGTTCAATCTTGTCATGATACGCTTTTCTCAATTTGGCACTTTCAGCCGATTTTATTGCTTCGTCGTACGACCCGACTGCAATACCATCACCGACTTTCGCGATCGTGTATGCAACACCAGTTTGATCCAACGCATCATTTGTTTCGTCGATTTCGAACTCGAATTTCTTGCCGCGCCACAGTTAACCAGGATTTTACCCGGAACCATCGATTTGCTTGCTGCATTTGGAACGTACGCGTTGGTTGCACACAAATAAAACAATTTTGGTAGTCCACTTAGAGATCATTTCACAACTAAAGAACCGTAAGGCGAAATAAATTCTAACTAAAAACATCTGCTGTAAACAATGTGTCAACTTAATGCAATGGTTAATCTTTAATTTAATAATGTGCACGCCGCAAACGCCGCATGAAAAGTGCAAACGTTTTCAAGTTGGATAATGTATTGACATTCGAAACAAAATTGGTTCTTGCGCAGGGGTTCTTTAGTCTTGAAATGAACTCTACTGAAAGCATCGAACGGGATAGTTCGACAATTGTCCGATTTTTATGTTCAGCAACGCAGTTCTGCTTTGGTGTATGTGGCTCTAATAATTCCAAGCAAATCTCCATTTCACTAAGCACTTTTCCCCCTTTTATAGTACGACCCTCCGTTTTTGTCTCATTAAGAAACATTTTCAAGCACTCTGCCACTTCGCACGCCGATATTTACTAAAATCGTTTTTGAAACAAGCAGATTACCACCAAAACCTTCTACTGACATAAATCCATTCACATCCGCATTAATGCACTCATCGACACTAGCTGTAGGTCGGTTCTTTCGGACACAAAAAGGTTTCGATGCGCTTTGCCTAGCGCACAGACGTGAAGGAACATCCTCACGTGGCGTTTGTCTTGATGATCACGACGTTCGTGCCAATGTTGTAGCGTTTCGCTCGATTTTGTAAAACACACTTTTGCTTCGATGCCTTTCGGAGACTAAACAGGTGATTCGCCATATCCGGAACGTATAGAACATCGTGTAACGTAGCTGTGCAGTGTTGACCACTCATTGCCTTCAAAACACGTTGATATTACCCATTCCGATTGCATACAACGAACCGTCTGTAGAAGCCGTGCCTACGATACGAGATGACCTTTCTTGTTGCAGTTATAGTACTTATAGTTGTAATATGGATTCTTCTTTCCGCTTCCCGAATTTTCATGTGCTTGTTGCTGCTCTTACCCAAGCTGTCGACAAACTTGCCTTTTTGATGAGAGTACCTGTGAACATAAAACGTCGCCGAAGCTCAGCCGAACCACCTGCATGTAATTCTTGTTTCTTGGAACACAACAGCTCTAAAAGCGCTGAAAGCATTTGTTCTTTTCACGGCCTGGTCTTCCAGATATTCTTAAGCACCAAGTAATCATTGCTGATTGAACATAAGATACGATAGTGTAGTATCGATTCAGGAATCTGATGTTTAACTGCCTGACTGACGTTCTCTCTAGCATTTTTTGCGTCTTCCCTCGTCTAAATTTAGATCGAAGACATTTTTTTTCATTGATGCGATATTATATATCGCCATTGATTGCTTAGTTTTCTTTACTGCCGTCATAAATCTAGTTAGTATCGTATGAACCCGTTATGTGTCACTATGTTCAAAAGTGTTTGTTAACGTTGACTACATCACAACTGAAGATGAATTTTTATTATTATGGTTTCTGTTTGCGTTATTGTTAGATTGGGCTACTCCGACAAGTGAAAGTAAAAAAGGAGATACCTTACCAGGTGTGCTTTAATACAAAAGAAGTTTATGTAAAACAAATTGTATTTTGTAGTCGCTAACAATTGACCTATTGTTTTTTCATGCATCTCATCGCGATATGCACTATATACTAGAATTAGGAAAGTTTTAACTATAGTTTTTGTTCGCTTCATTCAGGAAGTTTTTTGTACTTGAGATACTGTTAATATTTGTAACCTCTGGTCGAGCAACTACAATAACTTGAATTGGAGTTGATTGGAATGGTCAAATAATTGTTGCGGATTTATTTATTAAAAGCTAATTTATTTAAACGACTAAAAATATGTTTTACTTATTCTAGAAATATATACACTTTTAAATTAACCGAACTAATGAAATCTAATAATATTTAATAAAAGCACTTACACTAATTAAGATAAGATAAAGTCCGCGGATAGCTTCACACACTTGTTTACACTTAAATCACGTACAAGATTATTCTCTGTATATTTATGTACACACACGTGCTAACGACTTATTTATTTCAACTTGAATAATCTTCTTAACACTGCTGTATTCGCATTACGGCAATAACTGACCTACGATTTGTTTCGGCGGTATATATACACATAAGGAAATCCTTCTCGAGTGTTCCCTATTTTTCCTAGAGCCTAGAGCCTAGATAGTAATTAAAGATTTGGTACTTACCTTAACATACCACTTATTTTTATTTGTCTCGAATTAAATACACGTAATAGGTTAATACATTTATTAATGTTAATTACACTTACTTACTTAAAATTATTTTTCGCGACTACTCTAGACTTTTAGTTCTAGTTTTTTACTGAATATTCGTTGCGGATTATCAGTTCTAATTTAAACGCGATTTTGTGGCAAACTTTTGTTAATTTTTCACTAAATGTTTGTTGCGGACTTTTATTAATTTTTAACCGAATGTTCGTTGCGGATTATTAGTTACAGTTTAAACGCGATTTCGTTGCAAAGTTTTGTTAATTTTTATCTGAATGTTTGGTGCAAGCTTTTGTTAATGTTTGACTGAATGTTCGTTGCAGACTAACTCAATGAAATAATTTTTCCGTCAAAGCTTTTTGGAACTAATTTTTATGATTTTACATATAAATGTAACGTATTTGTTAATCTATAGTGAAACTTCTTTCTTTGACTTACTTGTTAGTTATTGGTACGTTAAGCTGCAAAATTTAGAATTACGCTCAGCAATAACTATTGCCCCCCCCACAGGGGGTCTGACTGTCCGTCAGATTTTGGGGAGTTGCGCCCCCACGGACCTAGCAATACCTTTTCCTTTGTTGTATGTTTTGGTACTGGGCACTCAGCGCACCCATGAAGTTAGTAGTGGTTCGGCAGGGCTCCGCTGATGCTGTCCGTTTCTTTTTCTACACCCTGCATAGCTGGCAGTAGCGTAAAAATGCAAAATATGGAAAGTTTTTTAAATAATCACCAGGGCGGTGGGGAGTCTGGACCGTACCCCCGTCGGAGCCGTCCAGATGTTCGGTCCAACGAGGATATGGTAGGTGGCTCCTTTCCTCGTACCGGTGCCACCAGAAAAAATGCTAGTGAGAAGGTTTTCCCTCCACTAAAAGAGATTTTAGGTACCAGCGGAAAGGAGGACTCTGTGCCCCGGTTCCTGGTCCTCAAGAAGAAGGAATGCGATTTTGCTAATACAAGTCCCTTTCTTATAAATAAAACTTTGTACGGGCTAATAGGAAATGTAAAAGAGGTTAAGAAAGTGAAGGGAGAATTGCTAATTGAAACCGTGTCCAGTAAGCAATCTAAGCAACTCATTAAATGTGAACGTTTTGGGGGATGTGAGATTGAGGTTGTACCACATGGCACCCTTAATATGTCGAAAGGAGTTGTATACTGCCGAGATCTACTAAACTGCTCCATTAATGAGATCAAAGAAAACCTAAAAAGTCAAGGTGTAGTGGACGTAAGACGGATAAAGACAAGACGTGATGGAGAGCTTATAGATACTGCAAACCATATACTGACTTTTAATGTCACGAAGCTTCCTAGGGTGATACAAGCCGCGTTCTATCCATTACAGGTGCGCCCATACATTCCAAATCCTTTGAGGTGCTTTAACTGTCAAAGATTTGGACACTCGTCAGTGAATTGCAAGCACGATAAGCGGTGTGTATGTGGAAAACCCACCCATGAAGGTTCGTGGTGTGAAGAACCTATTGTATGTCCAAACTGTCAAGGGCAGCATAAGGCCACGGCAAAAACGTGTGCGGTCTTTAGACAAGAAATGAAAATACAAGAAGTTAAGATAGTGCACAGGCTGTCTTACTTCGATGCAAAGAAGAAAGTAGACACAATGGTAACACCAAGTACTTCCTTTGCGCAAGTCGCTACTGCTCCAGCACGAATACCCATTCAAGTTGTTCAAGCAATCGGCCCCGAAATTAAAAGTATAGATGTAAAAGAGTTGGAAAGGGAACTGTTGCCTAGGTTGGTAGATGCGCTGAAGGCTGTGTTTGCTTTGAGAAAGGATAGCACAGAAGAGGTGACGAGTACGAAGCTTACACTTGATATTAATCGAGAAAATAAAAAACGAAAAGACGATCAGAGAACACCACCTGAGGAAAAAGGTTGCATCAAGGGTAGTTAGCCTTCTTTTAGCCAGCAAAAGGATACCAACATGGCGAAGAAGCCAAGAGGTTGGCCGAAAGGTAAAACTAGGAAACCCAGGGATGAATCCCAAGATTGTTTGAGATCCCGGTCTACATCTAAAGAATCCACGCATAAAGGTGGATAATTGTATGTCTTCTATTTTATTCATTTCTTTGTCTTTAATCTGATTTGTTTTTGTCCATATATACACAGTTATCTGTTTTTTTAAATTTTTTTATTTATTTTTTTATATTTTATCTACATGTTATTTAATAACCAGTCAAACATTTTACGATGAATATAAATAAAATTATACAATGGAATTGTAGGGGTATAATAAGGAGATACTGTAACATAAAGATGATATTGCATGAGTATAACCCAATGTGTTTTTGCTTTCAAGAAACTCATCTTAGGCATAATCAACCGTATCGCTTACAAGGTTACGATATTAAACGGCGAGACGGTATTAACGATCAAAGAAGCAGTGGTGGTGTATTAATTCTCTTACGAAACAATGTAGTATATGAAAAGATTAAAATAATACACGTCTGCAAGCGGTTGCCGTTAAGATACGTTAAGCATTGCAAGTCACTGTCTGTAATATTTACTTACCTGATAATAATTGGACAATAGATGAAATCTCCCAACTTGTTGATCAGCTTCCACGACCTTTCGTTATTACAGGGGATTTCAATGCCCATAACCCGATTTGGGGATCAGAAAATACGTTTAGGAAAGGTAGATTACTAGAAAATTTGCTGATCAGAGATGATATTGTAATCCTAAACACCGGCTTGCCTACATATCACATTGCTAGGTCAAATAAGTTTTCAGCTATTGACCTTACATTAGTCTCTACCAATCTAACTCCTCGTCTTAAGTGGGAAGTAATAAATGACTTGCATAACAGCGACCATTTTCCAATTATTATAAGAACGGATATACCTCAAAGAGAAAAAGTAATATATAAACGATGGATTGTAGAAAAGGCTGATTGGAATTCTTTTACTAATAACCTTGTTACACATAGCCCTGTAAATGTGGATAATGTAACAAAATATATTAAAGATGCGGCTCAAACTAGTATACCTAAATCAGATGGAAAACGTATTAAACGTCCCTTGCCTTGGTGGAATCCTGAAGTTAAAAAGGCAATAAAGAGTAAGAAAATTGCTTTCAGAAAATATCAAAGGGAACCATGCATGGAAAACCATATCCAGTTCAAAAGAGCTAGGGCAGTGAGTAGACGTGTTGTTCTAGAAAGTAAAAGAAACAGCTGGAACCAGTATGTTTCAAAAATATCATCTCCTCAAGACACAGGGCAGGTGTGGCGAAAAATAAAAGCAATATCAGGAAATGCTGGATATAAACAAATAACTCATTTAAGAAACGAAAATGGCAATATCCTAGAGGAAGAAAAAGAAATCGCCGAGGTTTTTGCCCGCCACTTTGCCAGTATGAGCAGTAATAATAACTATGATCCGGAATTTGTGCAAAAAAAAATGAAAGTGAAGGGCCTCTCAATTTCAGTACCGAACAAGAACTAGACTATAACAAACCTTTCAACATGGGTGAGCTAAAAGTAGCCGTAAAAGAGCTTAAGAAGACTGCACCAGGACCGGATGAAATATCAAATGAAATGCTAGGCCATTTAACCTCACAAGTAAAAACTGATCTATTAAAGGTTTTCAATGACCTATGGAGTCAGGGAACATACCCCGAACAATGGAAGGTAGCTACAGTGGTACCCATACATAAAGGGGGAAAGAATCCTTTATATGCAGCAAGCTATCGACCAATAAGCCTTACATGCTGTATAGGTAAACTGATGGAAAAAATGGTGAATAAAAGATTGCAATACTACCTTGAAAAAAACCATAAAATAGTATCGTACCAAGCAGGATTTAGAAAAGGCCGATCAACGGTGGACCATCTAGTTAAACTAGAAAATGCTATACATGAAGCTTTTAGAACAAGACAACATTTAATAGCGGTATTTTTTGACATAAAAGGGGCCTACGATATGACCTGGAGGCAGGGTATATTAAAAAAATTATATAAATACGGTTTAAGGGGTAAATTACCTAAATTTGTCGAGTCCTTTATGTCCAATCGTTACTTTCAGGTACGAATAGGAAACACACTATCAAATGTTAAAATATTAGAAAACGGTGTCCCACAGGGCTCAACGCTTAGCTGTACTCTGTTTGTGATTGCAATCAATGAAATAGCTTACGGAGTTGACTCGGATGTTTTCCGGGCACTATATGTAGACGATCTGGCTATATATTGCACTGGAGCTACTGTACGACAGATAAGCGTTAAATTACAATCTGCAATTAATAATATCCTGCAAAATGGCAGTAGAATTGGCTACCAATTTTCTGAAGACAAAACCAAATGCGTTCATTTTTGTAGACTCCGTAAACCGCACGATGATCCATTATTGTATATTCAGGATAGACCGATTGTATGCACGCCATCAACAGCCTTTCTAGGACTCTTTTTTGACAGCAAACTTACATGGGATGTGCATATTGAACATCTAAAACAGAAATGTGTGAAAACCATGGACGTAATACAAGTGCTATCCCATACTAAATGGGGCGCAGAAGCTCAAACGCTTTTAAACATATATCGCGTCTTAATTATGTCGCAAATGGATTATGGAGCTATTGTTTATGCGTCAGCTTGCAAATCGCGGTTGCTAAAACTAGATAGGATCCATAATATGGGAATAAGGTATTGTTTAGGTGCTTTCCCTACCAGCCCCGTCTGTAGTCTCTATTGTGAGTCAGGCCTACCCCCATTAGACATCCGGAGGAAACATCTAATGATAAGTTACATAATAAAGGTTAAATCGCAATCAACTCACCCGAATAGTAGATTTCTTTTCCAAGTAGAAAATGTTTTTGCTACAAGAGTAACTATAATACGACCCCTCAGCATACGTTTCAAGGAATTTCTGGAGCAAATAGAGGAAACAGTACCCACGCTATTTTACGAAAGTAAGTATGAGCACGCGCCATGGTTGATACCTGAAATTGTGGTGAGACTAGAACTTAAAAACTTACACAGAAGTACAACAAAGAAAGAAGAATACTTACGTTCGTTCAAAAATATCATTGAAAGCTACACAAACACGACACTTATCTACACCGATGGTTCCAAAAGTGAATTGGGAACGGGATGTGCTGTTGTAATAGATGAAGTGACCCATTGTTGGGCTCTGAAAGCTGAAACTTCAGTATATGTAGCCGAACAGTGTGCAATATGGAAAGCACTGCTATGCATTCCCATGGTACGCACAAAAAAAACTTATATTGTAATCAGCGATTCGTTAAATGCTGTAAATGCTTTAACGGACATGTATACGAGGGACCCTTTGGTCGATATATGTCAGGTGTGTCTGTGCGATCTCAATAGATATGGAATCAAGCCTGTGTTTGTTTGGGTACCTGGGCATTCAGGAATCCCTGGAAATGAAAAGGCAGATAGTGCAGCAAGACGAGCAATCACAACTCCACAGATGAACGTGTCACATGTTAAAATGTCGGACATTCAAGTACAACTAAAAAAAAAACTTTAAGATTTGGCAAGATAAGTGGCAAATGGAAGATACCTATCTTACGCATATTAAACAACAGGTAAAAGAAAAAGTGCACTTGCATGGGTTTCGCAGGGAAGAGCAAATAAAAATACATCGTTTAAGAATAGGACACACCAAAGTAACACATGAATATCTTTTAAAGGGTCAACCTAGACCCCAATGCCATACTTGTAACACCAGCCTTACTGTGAAGCATGTAAGCATGTGATAAGTGATTGTGCAGACTTTGTTAATCAGCGGCAGTTGTATGACATACAGGCGGAAATTGTGCGGAATTTCAGTAGTATACCAAGCATGAAAAATATGTTGCAGTATATAAAAGCAATTGGGTTGTATGAAAAAATATGATGATAAATGACTACACGTAGTTTGAATATATTTTTGTATGGCGAAAAGACCTAAGCAATCGAAGCCATAATAAAAAAAAAAAAAACTATTGCCTGATTTTGTTAATTGACAAATCAATATTAACAAATTTTAACATGTTTGTTGAACTATAACTTTTTTTGAATTTTGAATTTGATATAAATTATTTGGCTTAAAACTTGGTTGTTTGATTACAATATAAATCATTTCGTATAGTATCCGTTTTACTTTATATTCTCCTACATTTTTTTTAACTTTTTACTTCTTGCAAGTGCTAAATTTCAATACAGAAATTAAATTTAAAAAAAAATAATTCAAAATTCAGTATATTGTTATTTGTCTATTTTACTGCTTTTCCATTTCAACTTATATTTTATTTATTTAAGTGTCGTTTCGACATTGTTTATCTGCGCAATGTGAATCGTAATTGAACGAAAGCAAACCTTTTAATAAATTAAACGCATCTTTGGTTTTTAAGAAAGAGACCAAAAGTAGAATATGTGAACAAAGTCAAACCGCAAACTACATCAAAGCATCTAATCTTTTGATTAAAATTGACTATCATCGTTTTTCAATTCGTCTAAAAATTGATAACTTTTTTGATTATTCAAGTAAACATATATTTCTTTTTATAATTAATGTATCATTAGCTTTAATTTTGTCTTTTCTCGAGTGAGACTTCTTTGGTTGTTATGCAAACAAAATATATATTTGAAAAATCAATAATCCAATTTATTATTTATAAAAAGATGTGAGTTGGCAATTACGAAACAAGAAACTAAACATGTAACAATGATTGTAAAGATATTGTAACAAATTATAACACTAATTTATTTAACACAAAATATTTACACGTTTATAACTACACGAACTAATTAAATCGAAGGATATTTAAGAAAAAACTTAGACTGATTTATATAGTACATAAAATCACTCGATAATGTCCGCGGATAACTTCAGTTTAACACTTGTTTACATTAAAGTCTCGTAAGATTATACTCCGTTATATTTATCTCGACACGCGTTAATCACTTATTTATTTAAACATGTTTTTAACACTTGTGACTTCGAAATAACTGACCTATGATTCATTTGTATTGCTTTTATATATTTCGGCCATCCTTCGAGAATTTTCCACATCTTTTCTAAACGTTCTAGTTGTTGATAGTAGCTTCGTGAATGCTCTCGAAGCTGAACGTTTCAATACAGACCCAATCACACTTTTTATAAGTTTAGTTACACATCTTAGACTTCGTATAGTTATTAAAGAGATATTTAAAAACAATTATTTTATTTTTCAGTGTGATCCTGGCGTAGGAGTAGATAGTTTTTTCCATGCTATCTATTCGAATAAACTCATATTAATGTTGTTGGGAAGCGGTTGTTCTAATGTAACCGAAAGTCTTGCGAATATTATGCCTTATTGGAATATTCTGCAGGTTAGTGGTAAGTATCGGTTTTGGAAAATGTAATAGATTTTTGTGTAGGTGTCGTATGGATCTACGTCTCCTTTGTTAAGCGATCGAAGCAAGTTTCCATTATTTTTTCGCACGGTTGCACCAGATTCTTCGCACAATTCAGCAAGGATCTCGTTTATAAAACACTTTGGATGGAATATGGTTGCTACGTTAAGCCTCAGCAGACAACCTTATCTTTTATCGCTGAATAACTTTGTGCATAAGCTTGAAACAGCTAATGTTTATTGCGTTGCCACTATTACATTTTCCTTGGAAAACTATAAAGAACAACTAAAAACGTTGAAAGAGTTGGATACTCGAATTATAATTGGCAGTTTCTCTGCAAATATTGCCCCTAAAATATTTTGCGAAGTAAGTTTTTTTTTCAACAGCAATTATTAAATTTAAACTAATTTATTTAAGGTATATAATTTGAAAATGTACGGCATGGACTACGTGTGGATTTTGCAAGACCAAACTGCGCTTTGGTGGAAAAATCCAAAAGAGTGTCAGGATGAGTTTTTACGTCAATCTGTGGAAGGTTTAATTTTAGTGTCTGATTACAATTATTTATCAAATAACGAGACTGCTATATCAGGAATAGTATGAACGAGTTTAGCAAAAATCATTACGTAAATCACTGCACATTTTTGTAGCATTCAAATAAAGTTTTTGAAGAACAGTTAAATATATCCAAAATGAGTATATCAAAGTATGCGCCTCAAACTTACGACGCAATTTGGGCTATGGCGTTAACGCTAAGACAAACTATTCTTTGTAAGCACGATGGGTACTTAAAAGAATTTAACTATAAAGATTCTACAATGCTAAAACAATTTGTAGATGCGATTGAATCATTGAAATTTGTTGGAATTTCGGTAAGTACATTTAGAGTTTGTATGACTATCTCATTAAATAAATTGTAAAATGGTTACTTATGTCACTAGCGTTGAAAGGGAAGCGTAGCATAACGAATTGCTGCGCTAGACCGTAGGCTATCAGACTTTCAACCAAAGTAACATACATTATTTTTTGTCCTGCTCTTTGTGGAACGCTTAAAAAAATTAAAAAAAGACATTGAAAACATAAATATAATGCTGGTAGTACTTTACTACAACTAACAAAATCTTTCAAGTTCGAAATTCGAAGTACTAACTCCTAAATATATCCTACACTAATATCTGCCTTTTTAAAGCGTTTTTCTTCTAACACACTCTTATTTAAATATTGAAGCGTTATCAAAGTTATTGTCAACTTTGAGACAATGACCGAAGGATGTTGAACAGATAACACAAATACATCAAAAATATTCCAAGAGAACGAAGGTTAGTTTTCCAAAGGCAGAAGTTAAGAAGACAGTAGGTTTAAATAAAATAACTGATTAACGTGTGTGCTAAGCTAAATAGATCAAGTGCCCGTGCCAGTGAAAAGTAAATATAACGGCAAATAAGCGTACGTGCGTTTAATGTAAACAAATACCGGTTTAGATAAACAGTAGTTATCCGTGGACATTATTTTTTGAGTGATAGTAAGATATAGATTAGTGTAAGCGTTTTTCTTAAACATACTTAGATTTGATTACTTACATTTAGATACGATTAAAACTCAAATCGTGTAAATATTTGTTTATAAATAAACTAGTTTTAGAATTCCTAACACTGGTGATACAGGTGTGCGGTATAGAAACTCTTTGATAAAACGTTGATGTCGTGCAAATAAACAACTGTTTATTTCGTGCTTCGCGTGTGTTATGTATAGAGTATAATTATAGTTCTTTCAGTTCGTTGATTTAGTGTATTTAATAATAAAAAATGGAGTGTTATTAATAAACTTTTTATTTGTGCCGGTGACGCGTTCGCAAGCAGTTAAAATAGATTCAAAGTTGTTTGAATTCCTCCAATCTATAAATCATGGTCAACAATGGATGAATAAAAAAATTGAAGGAAATACTAGAAAAATAGAAGAAAATTCTAGGAACCTAAAAGAAGAAATACGAACGAGCATTGAAAACCAGATAGAGACTATTGAGGAGCAAATACAAGCTAGTATAGAAATCCAAATTAAAATTGTTTAAAAGAAGAAATATGCGAATCTATGAATGACAAAATAAAAGCAGTAGGATATGGAATGAAACTGCTTGAAGAAAGAATGAACCAAACGAATTGTCATTGCGAAATAAGCGCCACGAGCAAAGATTTAATACGGACCATCGGAAAAAAACCATTAGCAAGTTTAAGTTTCTACCTCCACCTTTTAACGCTAAAATTCCATGGTCAACCTACCACAATTTGAAACTGCAGCTGCAACTAATGGTTGAAGCAACAAGCAAAAAACAACGTCTTTGATAGTGGCTTTACGTGGAGAAGTCTTTGAATTTTCCAGACTGTTCCTGACGACCTCCAAGGAAATTACGAACTTTTAATTTCAGGTGTACCAAGTCCAGATAAAGATTGAAGTTCAGAAATCTGCGGAGAGTTTTCAAGAGTTTGAGGTTGACATCGCCAGACTGGCAAAGCTTGCGTATCCTACAGCTCAAAATACCTTACTGGATTAATTAGCTATTCAAACATTTGTAGACGGCCTCCGAGATAGCGAAACGCAACAGACTCTTCCTTTAGCTCGACACAAGACGTTGGATGACGTTTTAGTGCATGCCTTAGAATTTGAAAGAGCAAAACAAATATCGCAATGAGAGCGTCATAAACTCCGCTGTGCTGCAGAAGTACTCGCGCAGACACTAAAAAACATCGAGGAGATAGCCCAACGAATACTTCGACAAAGAGGAGTGACGACCTTGAACTGCGGTGAAACAGACTACGTACGACGATATCGTACTAAACCTAAGAAGAAGACAAGAATAGTGTTCAAAAGTTTGGAACGAGTTGACCAAAAGAGAGAAAAGTTAATTTTATCTAGTCATGTACCGGAGAGTTGACGACACTTTAGACACTTTGTCAGGATCCCAGTGGATTAAACGTTGGATTTAAAGAAAAAACAGCTGTAATGCCCTTCGTCCTGTGTAACGCTCTTGCAACGTTCGAGCGTTTAATAGAGACAATCTTTTGCGTATTTCGTTTACCTAGACGACGTGATGGTAGTTGGAAGGTTGTTTGAAGAACACCTGAACAACTTGAAAGAAGTGTTCCAAGGACTACGTGGAGCAAATCTAAAACTGATCCCAAAAAAGTGCCACGTATTTAAGAAGGAAGTACAATACCTTGGCCACGTCGTATCTAGAGACGGAGTGAAGGTTGACCCAGACAAAGTCCGAGCAGTGCAAACATGCCCAAGACCTATCGACAAGCATCAAGTTTGCAGTTTTCTTAGGTTGTGTACCTATTATAGACGATTTTTACCCAGATTTGCCAATATTGCCAAACCTTTTACGAAACTGACTCAGAAAATAGCAGAATTTAAATGGAATGAAGACTGCAAAAATTCTTTCCATCGCCTAAAACAAGCCCTAGCCACTTCGCCGATTTTAAGTTATCTAAGAGAAGATGGAATGTTTGTTTTGGATTCCGATGCAAGTAATCTGGCCATAGATGCAGTCCTTTTACAAGTTTCATGATGGACGAGAAAAAGTCATCGCGTATTATAGTAAATGAAACTAGGAAAGGAGAGGAGAGAGATGTTAGCAGTCGTCAAGTCCGTAGAACACTTCTACAAATATTGGCATAGACTAAAATTTTTACTAAGGACCGACCACGCCGCTTTAAAATGGCTATTGCTGTTCCGTAATCCCGAAGGACAAGTAGCAAGATGGATCCAGAGACTGCAAGAGTATGACTATGACACAGAATACCGTGTCGAAAGCAGTCATCGGAACGCTGATGTCTTGTCCAGAAGACCATGCCATTGTTCGCGACTTGAAGAAACAGTCAAATTCCTCCGGAGAACTGCTATGGTTGATGACGGTGGGAACATGAGCAGTTGCGGCGCGAACAAAAAAAACGATCCCGAAATAAAACTACTCCTGAACTGGAAAGAAAACGGCCGACCACCAACCTGGGAAGAAGTAAGTGTTTTGGGCAGAAACATCAAAGCGTACTGGGCGCAGTGAGACTCTTTGATAGTAGAAGACGGTCTTCTTAAACGATCCCTAGAGAGTGTCGGGAGAACGGAAACCAGACTACAGTTGATATTGCCAAAGAACCGGGTGCCAGAAGTGTTGAAGCATCTTCACGATGGTACATCAGGAAGACACTGAGGCATAAAAAAGACATTGGGGAAAGTTTGAGAAAGATTCTACTGGGTGAACTGCAAAAAATGGTGCCGTAAGTGCGCGGCCTGCGGATCAAGAAATGGTCGAACGAAAAAGCGCAAAGCACCGACGAAGCAGTACAACGTAGGAAGCCCTTTAGAAAGAGTAGGGAATGACATCGCAGGTCCGTTCTCAGAACCTGATTCAGGAAACAAATAATTCTGGTTGCGATAGCTTATTTCACGAAATGGACGGAAGCTTACGCCATACTCAATCAAGAAGCAGCTACAGTCTCAGACGTATTAGTGAAAGAGTTTTTCTGCTGGTTTGGAGTTCCGTTGGTACACAATGAGTACCTACACAATATGTGACACTTACAAGAAATGTAATCCTTACATGTCAAATAGTTGTTACGAGAAAATAAGGCCCCTAAAGTTGGGCGGCCAACTTTGTTACACTGGTTTTCAAGTAACCACAAAAGCAACGGCTAACACAGTTTTTCCGTAGAGGAAGTCGCAAGCTTTGTGATGCTAAATTATAAATTAAATCTAAAAAAAGGCGCCAAGACAATAAAAGATTAAATTAGGGAGATATCGTCTGACTCTACCCGTAGCTGGGAAAGAATAAATAACACGACAGAAGTGATGACACAGAATATATATTTATTTTATCACAGACAATAATCCCAAAAATTTACAAACGTTAACACGTGGGTCGAACCAATTATAAGTTGCGCCCCAACACGCCGTACAATAAACTGACTTTGTCGGTCTAACTTTTACATACGAAGAAGGAATGAATTTATATTCGCAAATTTAAACTCGCAAAAGTATATAACAAAAACAATTTAAGCTTTAGAGACTCAACGCGCACTGCATACGACTTTGTGAAGCACAAAATGATATTATTAATTGTGTTAACCTAATATGCACGTACGGTCAACAATCGACATTTCCCCCGAAGTACAAATCGTAAAATTCGAAATTGTAATACTCACAGTTAGGTTTTATCCAGTAGGGGATTAGCTAATTCCGTACTTGCATTACCTAAAATGTAATATTAAATCTAATTGCTCTTATAAAATTTGACATCGCCGACGAATAGGTGGGGTTGTCGAGGGACAAATTTCATACTTCAAAATTAATCTACCAACTTTTTAACATAACATAGTTAATTTAAGATAGTGTTACACTGCAGCATTTCATTTAAAAAAAATTGTTGTAATGTACAGTGGTTTGTTGCAAATAAAAATTTTAATATATATTTTTTCCTATATCTTTTTGGGCCCCTTTTTTTCAGATAACAGTATGAGTAAGCCGTAGAAAAAATGCAGACAATACAGTGTTGAATATTTGAAAAATGGTTTTATACAGCCAACAGGAATAGTACTTTACCTATGTGTCTTCTATGTAATAAAAGGATTCATGTAACATTTAATAAAAATCCATAGTGACAAAAAAATAAGTATTTAACGTTTTTTTAAACAATAAAAAAAAATATTTGAAAACACCGACATTGCCACTCATAGAGACAACATATAAGAGAAATGACGATGGACTGCATGCTTCTTATAATATTTTTTTAATGATTGCAATTGCGTTTTGTTGTGTGTCACTTATTATTATACGGTGCGCTTTGATTCTGTAAATCTTCGAGTTTCGTATTTTTGTAATTTAATTTACAAATGTAAATTTACTTTGCTTCTGAATATTAAAATTAGGCCGACTATACAACATTATCATCGCAATACCTACTTTTGATCAGCGTACTAGGAAAGGTAGTGGAACGGTTAACCATTGCTGGACTTATCTTACGTCGGGAAAAATGTAAATTTTGTTTGCCTGAATTAAAGTACCTCGGGTACATGGTCAACAAGAACGGTCTGTTGGTAGAGCCAGATAAGGTAACAACGATACTTAATATTCTCAATCCTTCAAACGTCACTGATGTCAGACGATTTATTGGTATGACTAGTTGATACTGTCACTTTAGTCCTAATTTTTCTTCTCTTGGGTTTTAGTTTTCGGCTCTTACGCGTAAAAATGTTTCTTTAAGTTGGACAGCAGAATGTCAGACCGCTTTAGACTCTCTTAAAAACAGCTTGATTGCGACTCCGATTCTGCCGTATCCAGATTTTTTGCTTCCTTTTGTGGTACAAACTGATGCTTCGGACCTTGGTTTAACTGCTGTGTTAAGTCAAACGGCTGCGTATAGTGCAAATGCTGTTAGTTACCTAAATCGATTGCTCGCTAAAGCCGAGCGACATTATTCCACGACTGAAAAAAACTGTCTCGCTGTGTTATGGATCATAGAGAAGTTCTGTCTTTATGTAGAAGGATCCCATTTCACTGTGATAACCGATCATCATTCGTTGCTGTGGTTTAACCGTTTGTCCCTCAGGACGATTCGCTCGTTGATCTACTAGGCTACAACAATACGATTTTTTGATAATCCATCGAAAAGGAAAAGATCATATCGTTTCTGATGTGCTATCTTGCACAGTTTCTATACTAGAAGCTGTCGATCTGTCTGAAATTTCTTCTGTTTTAGTGTCTAAGTTGTATAATAATTGGTATAATAATCTTCTTAAACGTCCCTTGGATGTTCCTCATAAGTTTCTGAAATTGTCTGTTAAGGGTAATGTTCTTTATTGTCGTGTTTTTACTCCTTTATCTTTTGATTCTTCTGATGACTGGAAAGTAGTGGTTCCTACAAAATAACGTACGGAAATGATTCGTAACTAGCACGATTCTCCTGTCGGCTAGGGTTTTGCAACGCTATTATTGGTCTTGCTTACGCGCAGATGTCGCTCGCTACATTCGGCGTTGGAACGCGGAACAAGTTGCTTTGCCTGGTATATTCACTCCTCGTGCTAAGTTGTCACACCCTTGGCAAGTTTTTTGGTGTAACATTGTGGGTCCTCTGCCTCAATATTCACAAGGCCATAGTTATGCACTGTTGATCGCTGATTATTTTACTAAGTTTCCTTTGTTCTTTTCGTTACGTTCAGCTCTTTCTACCTCTATTTGTAGAATAATCGAAGAACACATCTTTCTTCTTTTTGGTGCTCCTCAGTATCTAATTACGGACAATGGTGTTCGGTTTCGTAGTAAAGAATTTGGTAAACTTTGCACCACTTATGGGACTATACTCTTTACGGCTAAATATTACCCCCGAGCGAATCCCGCCGAACAGATTAATCGTGTTTTAAAAACCATGATTTCTTCTTTCAGGGGATTTCTTCGGTCCATCTTCTGCTGATGTTCTTATTTCGGAACTTAAAGTTACTCGTTCAGTGTCTCACTATGAAGCTATACGTATTTTCTAAAGCGGACACGAAAACACAAAACAGATATAATCTTCGCCGTCGACACGTGCGATATAAAGTTGGAGATTTGGTATGGCAACGTAGCTATACGCTTTCTGACGCCACTAGGCATTTTAAAGTCAAGTTAACACCTAAGTTCCAGAAACCTTCCATTATTAAAACGATAAATCTCCATGGGCGTATGAGCTAGTCACCATTACTGGGCAATCGGTGGGTATCTGGCATGCTAAGGATCTTAAATAAAATCAAGTCTCTTCGGACTCTAATTCGAATGAGACACAATGATTTTGGTTATTTTTTTTCAGTTCTTTTAGTTTCTCCGATTAACGTGTAGGTAAATGTAATGTCCGTCGTCGTAGGATAGATCACTCGGAGTCGGCAATCTAGGGAGCCAAACAACAGCAATGTACTCTCTTTTCTCCTTTTGTCTTCCTGTCTTTCTTTCTCTTCTTTCGATCTGTCACTATGAATAGAGAGGCGCCTGTTGTGGGAACCTGACGGCTATGCGTTCGGGAAGGTTGGTTGTTTTCGGAGGCCGTAACGGCGGACTTGATGGAGCTTGGCCGGGGTGACCAATTCTTCTTAGGTGCGTAGGATGTTGTGGTTGTATAGGAGGCACCGCTTTCGGCTAGAATCGAGCAATTGAGTGATGTAGTGCTTTTTATTTTGGATTTTAGGACAAAATTTTGGAATGCTTCATTTCTTTTTTCTTTTTTCTATTTTCAAGTGGAGGGGGGGATTTACTGAGTCTTGTTTCCTCTGGACGTATATCAGATTTCTTCCTGGGTAGAACGAAGACTATTGTGGTGTAGCGAGTAGTGGTTGCGGTGATGTGCGCTTGTGTGGGTTAACCTTAGGAGGCTCAACGACGCGCTTTTACATCTTGTCGCGAGGGTTTGAGGTGTGTTTAAGACTTTGACGCTTCACAATCGTCTAGCGCTTCAACGAGGAAACTTTAGGCTGTGATAGGATTTCTATTAAGGGCGTTGTCCTTGATCTAGGTCTAAACTTCTTTCTTTCTTATACTTCTTCTTTTTCTCTTGATTTGCTTATGGTTGTTCGTCAGTAAGATTTATGGGTCTGCGTTGTTTTCTTGCTTTTATAGCGTAACGACTGATGCCGACTTTCAACAAGTACCTTTTCTGATACTTCATTTCTGTTGGTTTGAGTTTTTGGTTCTTTGGAGTATCTTTCCGCTTCATACGACTTTTGGATACATTTGATTGGCGATATTCTTTATTTCGATATTCCTAACTGAGTTATGTTAAAAATGTTTTAGTATAATGTTTGTCCCCAGCATAAAATTTATTCTCGATACGCCCACTTTTCGTTGTTAAGTAAGGATACAGTATCAAATTTTAAAACACGATTTCATTTCTTCCGGTAAAGTTTGAAGTACGCAGACATCATCTAGCGTTGTATACGCCCAACAAGACTTTCATCGTTAAGTGTTTTACGCACATCTATGTAAATATCAATTAGAATATTGTTGCGGTCATTAGGGTAAGCGTCTTTTGTGTTTGCGGTTAGTTTAATGATTCCGTAATTGTCTGTACCGGGTTTCCGTATCCCCACACATTTTCTTTGTCTGTGAAGATATGAACAGATGCTGTATTTGGGAAAAATCACGTCACCGTAGTTACTACCTTTGTTATCGCATTAAAAGAAACAATTACCAAACTTATTTTAGGAAAACTGCGCATTGGATTGCCGTCAGTGATCGTATGATTAAAAGGGGGTTGCTTGTGATCACGCCGCATGTACGTCTATATTAGATTTCAATTACGTTTTAGAGAATGCTGCGAAGAGGCCACTAGGTAGTCGTCGGCTTTAGGGAAACATAATATTGTATTTTCTATTTTAGTTCTTAGTTCGATTGTACGAACGACTGAACGTACATAACAGCATGTTAACACAATTAATTATCAAATGATTTTGTTGCGTGTCACTTAGTATTATACGGTGCGTTTCGATTCTTTAAATCTTCGAGTTTCGTATTTTAATTTACAAATGTAAATTTACTTCGCCTCTGAGTATCAAAGTTAGGTCGTAGGCGTAGTTTATATTTTGTCTGTGATACCGACCTACGTGTTAGCGCTTGATAAAATTTATATAAATATGTTTATGTACCTTCCTCTACGTGAATTGTTTTCTGTAATAAAATAAATATATTCTGGTTACCACTTCTGTCTTGTCAGCTGCGGGTAGATTTAAACGGTGTCTCCCACCATAGTTTTTATCGTTTTGGCGCCTTTTTAATTTTAATTAAGTTAAAAGGAATGTTTAAACAAGAATATGACAACTTCTGGGTACAAAAAAAATTCCAATTTTATATCCAGCATTATGGATTATTGTACAGAAACTGGTGATAGCTTCTCCGTCTTCCTATTTGGTAGAACGTGGATTCAGTGCCTTTATTAGCCCAATCACACACAAAAAAAAAAGAAAGCGACTAGAATTAGTACTCGTGAGGATTTGCGGTTGCTACTCACAAACATAACATCCCATCAAGTTCATCCAAGTGATTAAAAATTGTATTTTTAAACAAAGGTTATAATTTAAATAAATAAAGTCGGCAAATATGGAATAGGACGGGTAATATGGAATACCCTATTTTTACTGGAATTGATAGCTCCATCTTTTGTACAATAACCATATTAATATGGTGTAGTGAACTATGATTGTTTACTACGACCGTTTTTGACCAACAACATTACATAACCTTAAAACCGCAATAAAAGCGAATTTGCGATTTGCAAAGTTTTCGTGCGTAATACTTTAAAAGCGGATTGTGCGTATATTTTGTGAAACAATTTAAATCTAAAACAAGGTGTAAGCTCTTCTAAGATATCTGTATTTATGCAATACTTGTCAAATTGTTGAAACATTAAATTATAAAATTTTTATTCATGATTATGTTTACTTTTTTCGATACGGGTATTCATTGGTATTCCATATAAGTAATTATTTAGGATATTTAGCTGCATCAAAACGATATAGCGTTCCACGGAGTACGCTGTTTCGTTGGTGCAATAAAGATAGGAATACTGAAACTGTTTGCAAGTCTACTTTGGGTAGAAAACCAGTTTTAACAACAGATTTAGCACAAGAACTGGTTCAGTATTTACTAGTAATGAATCAAAAGTATTTTGGACTTACGCTGAGAGATGTACGTACCATGGCATTTCAGCTAGCAAGACGGAACCATTTAAAACAACCGTTTTCACTGTTGCATGAATCAACAGGCAAGGATTGGTTTACTTCTGTTATGAAAAGACAAAGATACTTTGAGTTTGCGGAAACCAACTGGAACTTCTCTAGCACGAGCTGTAGGTTTTACCAAAGAAAAGGTTACTGAATTTTTTTAATTTCTTGAAGATGCAATGGAGAAGACTAACTACAAACCAAATCAAATATAAAATGTGAACGAAACTTACCTGTCTATTATACAATTGAACTGCCTCCAAGTTGTGTCCTTGAGGGGCAAACGTCAAATTGGAACGCTTACTTCGGCAGAGCGCGGTTCTTTGGTAACAGTTGTTCTGTGTATGAATGGTGGAGGTGATTTTGTACCTCCTATGATAATATTTCCACGCAAAAATTCGAGCGACCAAATAAAAAAAGGAGCCCCTCCAGGGACGTTATTTGCTTTCCAACCATCAGGATGTATCTAAATGGATCTATTCACATAATGGTTCGATAATTTTTTTGGAAAGAACTAAACCTTCAGCTATTAACCCAATACTTCTTATATTAGATGGGCATCACACACACAATAGAAATCTAGATGTAATTTTAAAGACTAAGGAGCACTTTGTCACCATGTTGTGCTTACCGCCACTTACTAAGCATAAAATGCAACCGTTAGACAAAACCATCATGGGTGCATTAAAAAGTTTTTATAACGAGGAGGTTAGAACTTTTATACACACAGAGAATCGGACTGTAATACACTATGATATATGTAAATTACTTGGAAACGCCTACCTAAAAATACAAACAGGGAAAAGAGCTGTAAAAGGGGTAAGTACAACTGGAATTTATTCATTAAAAATAAGTGTTTTTGGAGATGAAGACTTTGCTGCTGAGATGCAGAAAGAAAATATTGAATATGTCCCCAACGAAATTTCAAATAAAAAAATTGTGCTTCCAAATGACATTAATGCAGTCCCAGAATTGAAAAAGAAAGCTGGAACTCGTGGGAGAAAAGGTGGTCAAGCAAAAATAGTTCCATCGACTCCAAATAAAGAAGAATTGGAAGAATCACTTAATCTATCAACACAAAAAGTTAAACGAAAGGTATTTGGAACAAGTTGCAATTTCAATAAAGCTGGACTAAAGCAACACTAAATCTAAGATGGGAAAACAATAAAAAAACCAATGGATTTTTCGTCTTCTGAATCAGAAGTTGATCTAGTGCTCAATGATTCTTTGGATGAAGATATTCCATTAAATTGCGTCTCTGAGAAACCAACGAAGGAAGATGAAACTTTTTTTGTAACAAGTGTGATTAATTCTATAAAAATATTTAGTTATTAGGCACTATATTATATTTTTACTCTCTTTTGAGGGAATTTAGTTCTATACCACGTTAGCTGATATATGTATTCCATATTCCACACTTGAACGCCTGTTCCTCGGAAGACGACCTCCAACATGTTTCGAACTGTCCTCCAATTCAGTTGATCTAAGCCACAACCAAGCTTGGGTACTGCCAATTTCTTTACATGGTGGAACTCCATTTCTCTTTTGAGATTCCATAATGTTCGCCACAGATTTTTGTATAACGGCTTAGTACGTATTTCTTGGTGACCAAATAGAAAACGAAGCGTCTGTCACCACGTAGTCCTAAAACTTTTACGATTGCCGGTTGCTGTCTTCGTAATTCATCTAGCTGCCCAAACTTCTTTTTAAACACGACTGCAACCCCTTTGGACATGTCAAGATCCTCGCTCACGCAATGTGCGATGGCGTAATTTTTTTGTGTCTGGAACAGGTCTTGTTGTTCCTCGGTGGTAACTCCGGACCTAGCTTTTCCATAACCTCCGTATAAGTTCATAAACTTCTCGAACTCCATTTCTTCGATTTGATTCCTGTTCTGCTGCTTATCACTCTGGTTCGGACCTGAACTTGCGTATTGTAGTTATCGTCAGCAAATTGGGCTAGACGATCGACGTGGACCACTTTTGGCTTGCTTCTGGGCGGTTTTCGGATGCGATATTTGACGTCATTAATACGCTGCATGACTTCATAGGGGCCCTCCTATTGCCTTTGCAGCTTCGGCGACAAACCACGTCTCCTTTGAGGATTATACAATCAGACCATATCGCCAGGTTGAAACCCACCATTTTGCGCCTTGACGTCATGTTTAGTTTTCATGCTGTCGCTGGCAATTTGTGTGTTTTTACGGACCTCTTTATGTACTTCGTCTAGCCTCTTGGCCAGCTTGCTGACGTAATCTTCTCCAACAACTTCTTCTCCCGGTCTTCCTCCCAAATAGGAGGTCGCATGGCAATCGTATATCGCGACCAAGCATCACACAGGATGGTGTTTGGCCTGTACCGATCCCAGTCTCTTTGGTGTTCGGACACTACCTTGGCTAAGTACTTGCCCATTGTTCGATTCATCCGCTCAACCATGCCATCAGATTGAGGATGGAGAGGCGTCGTCCTAGTTTTCTTAATTCCCAACAGTCGGCAAACTATTTGAAACAACCCACACTCAAAGTTGCGGCCTTGATCGGAGTGTAATTCCAACGGGACTCTAAACCGACAGAAAAACTCTTTTACTAATACATCTGCGACTGTAGCTGCTTCTTGATTGGGTATGGCGTAAGCCTCGGTCCATTTTTTGAAATAATCCATCGCCACCAGGATGTATTTATTTCCCGAATTGGATTCTGGGAACGGCCCTGCGATGTCAATCGCTACTCTTTCCAAAGGGCTTCCTACGTTGTATTGCTTCATGGGTGCTTTGCGTCTTCTTGCTGGACCATTTCCTGATGCGCAGACCGTGCACTTACGGCACCATTTCATGAAGTCCTCTTTGCAGTTCACCCAGTAGAATCGTTCTCGCACTTTACCCAACGTCTTTTTAATGCCAAAGTGTCCTCCTGATGTCCCATCGTGGAGATGCTTCAACACTTTTGACACCCTGCTCTTTGGCACTACCAACTGTAATCTGTTTCCCGTGCCCTCGACACTTTCTAGGGATCGCTTAAGAAGACTGCCTTCTACCCGCTGCGCCCAGTACGCTTTGACGTTTCTGCCCAAAGCACTCACTTCTTCCCAGGTTGGTCGTCGGCCGCTTTCTTTCTAGTCCAGGAGTAATCTTATCTCAGGATCGTTTCCTTGTTCGAGACGTAACTGCTCAGGTTCCCACTCTTCATCAACCATAGCAGTTCTTCGGAGGTATTCAACTTTTTCTTCCAGTCGCGAACAATGGCTGCAGTCCGCCGGACATGGTCTTCTGGACAAAGCATCAGCGTTCGGATGACTGCTTCCGGCACGGTGTTCTGTGTCATAGTCATACTCTTGCAGTCTCTCGATCCATCTTACAAATCGTCTATAATAGGTGCACAATCCAAGGAAACTTTGGACCTGATGTTTGTCGATTGGTCTTGGTCATGCTTGCACTGCTCGAATTTTGTCTGGGTCAGCCTTTACTCGATCTCTAGATACGACGTGGCCCAGATATTGCATTTCCTTCTTAAATACGTGGCACTTCTTGGGGCTCAGTTTGAGATTAGCCCCACGTAGTCGCTGAAACACTTCCTTCAAGTCGTTCAAGTGTTCTTTAAACCACCTTCCAACCACGATCACGTCGTTCAGGTAAACCAAGCACGTCTTCCAAGACAATCCGCGCAAGATGGTTTCCATCAAACGCTCGAACGTTGCAGGAGCGTTACACAGGCCGAAGGGTATCACAGTGAACTGCCACAAACCAGTTCCAATCGTAAAAGCTGTTTTTTCACGAACCTTGGGTTCTAATTCTACCTGCCAGTATCCACTCTTTAAATCTAACGTAGGAAACCACTGGGATCCTGACAGGGTGTCTAGCGTATCGTCAATTCTGGGTAAAGGGTAGCTGTCCTTTTTGGTCACGTCGTTTAGCTGCCTGTAGTCTACGCAAAACATCGTTGATCCATCCTTCTTCTTTACGAGTACCACTGGAGATGCTTATGGGCTACTTGAAGGTTCAATCACGCCTTCTCTCTCCATATCCGTAATTATTTGTTCGGCTTCCTCTCTTTTCGCCAAAGGAAGTCTGCGTGGACGTTGTCGTATTGGCCGAGCGTCTCCGGTATTAATTTTATGTTTTACCACGTTAGTTCTTCCTTTGGAGCCACTCCTCTCTGACGAATGAAAAGGAATTTCTTCATTGTCGATCTTCAGGATATCGTTCTTCATATCCAAATGGAACCCATGTTACCCGACCCCTACCACGCTGCACCCTCCACATCCAATCTCGTGGCCTCCGGCAATAACTGAGGCTTTATAAACGAACCACGGAGCGGCAATAGTCAATAGTCGTTTGGCTCGCAAGACTCCTTCGATTAATGGACACCTGAGTCTGGGTGCCCACCAAACGACAGAAAACCTCAATCGCGTTATATATGTCATATGTATTATATTCATTGTATACAAGTAGTTCTTTAAATATATTATTTAAACCACGCCGATCTATTATTTTCATGTCGCGTTTACCGGTCACCACCAACGCCGCCACCACCATCGCCACCTCCAACGTCGCCACCCCGCTCGCTAAATCCTTACCTAGGCAACGGTAACACCCATACTTCTTTATTACGTCCATTCACAGGATAACTTTTTCCGTGATGTCGGCTACCACTACTTGATGATCGAGTACTCTATTTCCCAAACCAATGGTTACGTTGACTTGTCCGTGAGTAGGTATTTCTTTGCCCGTCGCCGTTCGAAGTCGTACTGTTACTGTTGTCTTCTCGTTTTACAACAACATGTCAGGACGAATGATGGTCTTCGTTGCTCCTGTGTCAACCAGTAACTGAACACTTCTTCCATTGATCTTGCCGTAATGAGATTACTTTTTGTCTCTTTTCGTCGCCTCGTTCCAAATTTTTGAGCGCTCTTCTTGTCCTCTCCTTAGGTTTAGTACGATGCCGTCGTACATGGCCTATATCACCGCAGTTCAAAGTTGTCACTCCTCTTTCCCGAAGTATTCGTCGCGCTATCTCCTCGATTCTTTCCAGTCCAAAGCATTCACCAAAGCGTCATCCAATGTCTTCGGTCGAGCTAACCGGAGAATCTGCCGCGTTTCGTTGTCTCGGAGGCCCTCTACAAAGGTTTGAATAGCCAACTGCTATAAGAAGTCATCTGGTGCTGTAAGATACACAAGCCGTGTTAATCTGACGATGTCAGCCTCAAACTCTTGAAGACTTTCGGTAGCTTTCTGAACCCGACTTTTAATTTGAGCTTAATACACTTGTTGAAGATGAGCATCTCCATATCTTATTTCTAATCTTCTTAACACTGCTGTCTTCGCATTACCGAAATAACTGACCTACGATTTGCGGTATTGCGAAGCAGTGTTAAGAAGATTATTCAAGTCTAAATAAATAAGTCGTTAGCGCGCGTGTGTAGATAAATATACGGATAATCTTGTACGTGACTTTAGTGTAAACAAGTGTGTGTGTTATCTTCCTGTTAGTAATATAAATTAGTTGTAAGTGTTTTTATTAAATATTATTAGATTTAATTAGTTCGGTTAATTTAAAAGTGTACATATTTTTAGTATAAGTAAAAATATTTTTAGTAGTTTAAATAAATTAGTTTTAATAATAAAATTCGTTACATTACATTAAAATTTCATTCTTCTAAAGCCTATATTTTTTCTTCTGCGAAGCAAAATAAAAAGGGTATTCCATATTTGCCGACTTTACTCTACTTCTTCAACAAAATGTTTTATTTATATTTTATTTTTACGTCACCATTTACTATTCAAAACATCAAAGTTAATTTTTAATTTTGCTATTACGCATTTATGTAGTTTTTTAGACAGGGGTCCGTGGGCAAGTTTTGGCTATGAAAAGAGGTCCGTGGGTCAAAAGAGTTTGGAAACCACTGTTTTATATAAACAATTATTTTATAGTAATTGCATGTTACATTCTCAAAATTTAAATTTATTTTATTTTTATAATTTTCAAAAGTTTCTGGAGGTTAAGAAGATACAAACTTTACCGTCTTAATGATTGTTTTACTAAAGTTAAATTTTTAATTTTTACTTTTAACTTACGAGAGTCTTGTAAGGTGCCGATATCATCTTGAATACTAATTCATTTTTAAGTTTTCATTTCAAATGAATACACAAATTTTTAGTCATCAGTTGTATTCTTACAGAACCTCGTTTTTTTGTCATTTTTATTTGATAAGCTAATTCCCAAAGCATAACTAATTTTACTATACATAAAAACCGCAACGCATAAAAGCTTGATCTGGATCGATTTTGTTATGATTGACGCGATTTTATTGTAGTCCAATACAAATGACCTTTAATATAAAATTTGTATTAGCAACGGTGTTTTTAAAAATAAATTAAAAAAATTTTTTTTCCAGTAATTAAATTTGTAAATGTGTTTTTGATTAAATCTTTCGGTTTTAATTTTAGGGTCCAGTAAAGTTTGACGGCGCAGATCGTATTGGAAATTCCATATTTAAACAAATCCAAGGTAAAACTGGGTTGACAAAATTAAAAAAAAATTAATTGCGATACTTCAGATGGAAACTTAAGCGCCGTGGCGATTTACTACGCGGAAAGTAATTTCCTGGATTTTCATTGTCAGGATTGTATAGGAATTAAATGGCACGGAGACGAAATCCCTATAGCACAGAGGATATTTAAGTTTCGTTTAGTGACAATACCTAAATTAGCATTTATTATAGTCTTCGGCTTCGCCACAATCGGAATTATGCTGTCGCTGATATTTTTGTATTTTAACTTGCATTTTAGAAAAATGTACGCCGTAAAGCTTTCAAGTCCGCGTTTAAATAATTTCGTCGTGTTAGGATGCATCTTAGTTTACGTTGCTGTTATATTTCTGGGATTCGACCAAGGTTCGGAATTTTTAGACATTAACTGGTCGCATTTGTGCACTGTACGTTAAAATTTTTAACTTTCGTATTAATCATGAATTACTTTCAGGTGCGAGTTTATTTATTCTCCGCTGGGTTTTCGCTAACGTTTGGATCAATATTTGCTAAAACTTATCGAGTGCATCGAATTTTTACTTATAGCGCAACTAGTTTAGTCAAAGATAAATTGTTGAAAGATAAGCAATTAATTGCTTTAATCTGCGTGTTACTTTTAATCGACGGTTTCATTACTTTACTCTGGATTATGATCGATCCTTTGAAGAAAAGTTTACGCGATCTACCTGAAGAGATGAGCTTAGAAGATAGAGGTATAGTGTATCAACCTCAGGTAAGTTCTTATTCTAAATTTTCGAAGTAATTTATGTGTGAGTTATAGGTGGAGGTGTGTCGATCAGAAAACACCACTGGTTGGTTTATAGCTATCTATAGTTATAAAGGGTTTTTATTGATAATGGGCGTTTATATGGCTTGGGAAACCAGACATGTAAAAATACCGTCTTTAAACGACTCTCAATACATCGGCATTTGCGTTTACAGCGTCGTTTCAAGCTCAATTATAGTAGTAATTTCAAATTTTCTAGCAGATTACATTACTCTCAGTTACTTAGCCACAAGTCTAAGCATAATAGCTTCCACCACATTAACTTTAGTTTTATTATTTGTGCCCAAGTTTCGTGCCGTATTTGGTCGTATAGACGATGAAAACGCAATTGTGCAAAGCATGGGTTTAAAAATTGAAAGCAACACTCGACGGTTTATGTTGGAAGATCACCGCGAGCTTCTTTATCGTATGGAAGTACAAAATAAAGTGTATAAAAATGAAATAAAAACCCTCGACAAAGAAATTGCGCGGTTAGAAGAAATATTAAAATCGTCTACATCGACTACGTCAAAATCGGACAGTGTCACGTCCGATTCTTACACGATCACTAAAGGAATTTTTTTACTACCAATTCCAAATCCTTCGCGCGCTTCTTGGCCTTCGACTAATAGAACGATAATACAAGAACAATTTCTATCTGAAAACAAACTTGATAAAACGTCAAATGAGGTTATTACGCAAAAGTTTAAGATATTTGATCGACTTAAGAGTTTTTTCGGTAGTATACCATCGGTGTGGATGTTCAGCTTGGTGCAGGATAAACAACTTTGCGAGAACTCGATTGTGGAGAAAGAAACTAAAACTAAATTAAATTCAACACCTGAGTTTTATACTCTTTCAGTTAATGATAACATCGAGATTGGCAGATCTACGTCGGCTACGTGCGCATTAAACAGTAGCGAATTTAAAAGATATTAGTTTGACTAATAAATGTACAAGCAAAAATAAATGTAACTCTTTTTAATCTATTGTGTCAGTTCCTTTTTTTATAATTATTCCTTTTATATTTTTTTTTAGTTTTTGTGTATTTATGTTAGTTACTTGCAGGTTCTTGTTTCCTGATGCGATCTAACAATTATATTTAATAGATCCGTATAAATATAGATAACACTGGTCTGCAAAAAAATGTTTTTTATCGAGCCCTGACACTATTCCGGGTGATTCTTATGTAAAATGACGTCCTGAATCCAAATATGTCTTCCGTTTTCTTCCATCACCCACCATTTTCGAGGGAGCCCCAAATCTCTAATTTTACCACTTTTCGATAAATTAATTATAATTTATTTATCGAACGATAATAATAATTATAATAATTATTATAATAATAATTATATGGACATTAATTTAATTTAAATGGGAAAAAGAACTATTTTAGGAATAAACAGTAATAAATAAAAAGATATTCATCGTTACTTGGTGCTTGCTTTCCTTTTACAGCTCTCTCGTTTCAAAAACCAGCAGTACTCCGCCAACATGCTTGCATTCCACTTCCCTGAAAATCTCTTCTCCAGTTTAGCGATGTCTTGATGGAACCGTTCCTCGTGTTTATCCGAGACTGCTCCTAAATTTTTAGGGAAAAAGTCCAGATGCGAGTGAAGGAAGTGAACTTTAAGAGACATGTTACATCCTATGTCCTTGTACGCTAAAAGCAGTTCCTCGACGTGAGCGACATAATCTTCACTTTTGTGGTTACCCAGGAAGTTCTTACAAACGTTTTGGAATGCAAGCCAAGCTCGTTTTTCTTTTCGATTTAGGTGTACAATAAACGTCGAATGTTGAAAGAGTTGTCTAATCTGGGGACCAACAAAAACGCCTTCTTTGATTTTAGCTTCGCTAAGACGAGGAAATTTAGTTTTCAAAAATTGAAATGCGCCACCTGTCTTGTCCACTGCTTTCACAAACTGCTTGATCAATCTAAGTTTGATGTGTAAAGGTGGTAAGTAAATATTTTCCTTCGGAACCAAAGGATTGTGGGCGATATTTTTCTGACCAGGAATAAGATTTTCTCGCAAAAGCCAGTCCCGTACGATGTAATGTTTATCATTATTAGCAGTATTTTGTGAATCCTGATTGCAGGCCCGTGAATAGAGCAACAACTTTTAAGTCAGTGCAAAGTTTCCACTTATAATCATGATAACTAATTTTTTCAAGAATTCTGAAGATGTTTTCGTACGTTTCCTTCATATCAACAGAGTATGCAACTGGAATTGATGGGAAGTCATTCACATTTGCCAACAGGACAACTTTTAAGCTTGTTTTTGATGAGTCTATAAACAGTCTCCATTTGTCTGGATCACATGGCATCTGTAGCTCTGTCATCAATAAATTTGCATTAGGGTAGAACACTAAACCTTTATCTTCTGAGAAAAGACATTTCAGGGTTGCTTGTCTGGTCCTGTAAGAAGATATTTTTACTCCCTTTTCTAAGAGATTCCACTGTTGAAATCGCGATCCTAGGAACTGAGATTTAGTCTTGGGTAACTGAAAATCCCTGACAAGATAATTTAATTCCGATTGAGTGAGGAGGTGAGGTTGCCAAGAAACTAAATCTGCGAAATACTCTTCATCATCATTGAACGTATCATTCGAAACCCCCAGGTTGTGGCTCAGAGTCTTATAAATCAATTTCCGGCTCTAGAGTATAAGTGTTTAGAGGTTCTGGGATTGGCAAAGTATCGTTATGAGGAACAGGTTTTAGAGCTGACGGAATATTGGGATACTGAATTGTATGCTTACTTTTGCTCGAAAACCCGACGGTGGAAGTCATACAAAAGTAACAATCTGTAAGATGACAGCGAGGTTCACGCCAAACCATGGGCACAGCAAATGGCATTGATTTACGGGTACCTTTGAGCCATTTGGTCAAACTACTGTAACAATTCGTACAACAAACTGATGGAGCCCAAGTCTTGTCCTGATCGCCAACTTGACAATCAAAGTACAATTTATAAGCTGTTTCAACAAGCGGAGAAAGGGGTTTTCGTTGCGCTTTTAAAGTTAATTCCCCGCAGACATAGCAGAAGCTATCGGGCATAATTAAACAGTAATTCAACACCCGATATTAACCACAAATCACAATTAGTCACTTGAAAAAATCTGGAGTAAAAGTAGTTTTACTGTTTTACACAAATGAACAAAAATGAACACAAAGCCCAGCACGTTTAAAACGTCGACAAGTTAACTCTGCAACAGCTATAGATGTACTGATCGAAGCAGTTAAGCAAACAATGTAATATACTATAATGAGAAGAGTAATGCAAGTTCAAGCCTGTCGAAAATTCCTGTTCAAACCTGCATGTGGTATTGAGATCACCAGCGTCGTGCAGTGAATCTTCCTAACTGTTTATTGATATTTTTTTACTGTTCTTATATATTTGTGAAAATTACAAGTATAACTTGGAGCGAACGGATGTGTTTCTAGCCGGTGCGCGGTTATTTATTAACTTATAATTAATAACTTACCTTTACTTATTGTTTTTCAATTGATTGTTAGTGAACATATGTAAATGGTGAACTGTCAGTGTAGACAAGTTTTTTGTGCGGGCTTTCCTAACTTTTAAACTGTGTTTATTCGTTTATCGATTGTGAGTTAACTACAAAATATTGTTTTTGTGTTTTAACTTGTGAAAGGACAAGAATGATAAGGTAGGATCTTATGTTTTTCGGTGCAGTAGATTCTTAGTTTATTACCTATCAGTACTGCGCACTAATTAGCGTTTCTCTCGAATTACGGTAGTCGGAGTGTTAATCTAAGTGCATAGCGACAATCAGTGTCACCGCGCGGTTCTTTTGACACCCCACTCGGGGGTGCCAGGGTCCGGCCACCTACACACCCTTAGGCGTTGTATGTTTATAATCTGTTTTTCACCTTTCACGTCGTTTTTCGCACCAAAGTGTAACGGTTTCTTGCTTAACGGATAGAACTGTGTTCTGGCTAATCTATAGTATTTAAAAAACCGTTATCGGTACTTAAATAAAGTAAGCAGACACCTATCAGCTGTCGGGCACTGATAAACATTTAGGCAGTAGTCGGCTGCTCCGATTACGTGTTTTTTTTGTGGCGAGTAGATATCCGCTTAAGGCTTCGTTCGACACCAAGCGCAATCTTATCGGACTTAGATTTAAATTGTGATAATACGTTAAATTTTCACGCGTTAACGAATTTGGAACCGATATACGAGGGGCGCAAAAAAAGAAATACGGCGGAGATTAATAAAATAGAAAGAATGTTCGAGCAAATTCATGGAAATATGCAGCAATTAAATTCAAAACTAGATGCTGTAATGCAGGAAATAAAGCAAGTAAAAGAGGAAAAAATAATACTGCTTGAAAAATTGGCGGCGCAAGAAAAAAGAATAAGTATGTTAGAAAGAGAAGTGAGAAAGAAAAACATTGTAATAAAAGGAATAAAGGACAACGAGCAAGAAAACGAGAAAGAAACGCAAGAAAAAGTTAATGCAGTAATACAGAAGACAGGAATAAACTTTAACATAACAGAAGAATTAGATGAAGCAAGAAGAATTGGAAAATACAATGAAGGAAAAACAAGACCAATAATGATTAAACTAATGAAAGAATCCACAAAAATGAATATTTTAAAAAACGCAAAAACACTAAAAGGCACAGATATCTGGATCAATGAAGATTATCCTAAAGAAGTACAAGAAGAAAGAAGAAGATTGATACCGTATATGAAGGAGGCAAGAAATAAGGGATATAAAGCGCTAATAAGATACGAAAAACTAATAATTAATAACGAAACATATACAACAAAAGACCTGGAGAAAGATGAGGAACATGAAAATGGAGAAACAAGCGATAAAAGTAGACAAAAAAGAACTGTAAACGAAAGATCCCCAGAAAGTGATAAGTTTCAAGAAAATAAAAAAAAAATTAACAGAACTGTCTCAAAAAACTACTAAACACCCATAAAGCACAGAATAATGATGACGAACATAGCAATGAACAAGGATACGATTTACAGGAATTGCCCAAATCAAATAAAAAAGAAAAGGAAACAGTAAAATATACAAGAAAAAAACAAAGGAATAAAAAAAGATACTTTATTAAAATAGGAACATGGAACATTAGAACACTATTAGAAACAGGTAAACTGGAAGAAATAGGTAGAGAAATGGAACGATACAAAATCAGTATATTAGCACTACAAGAGATAAGATGGGCAGGCGAAGGAAGAGTAGACAAAGCAAAATATTCAATATTCTATGGAGGAAACGAAAAACAGGGTCAACATGGAACGGCATTCATGATAGATAAAAAGATAAAGAACAAACTAATACAATTTAAAAAAATAGACGGAAGAATATCATATCTAAGAATTAAAATTGCAATAGCTTACATATCCCTTATAAATGCTTATGCACCCACAGAAGGAGCAGCAATAGAAGAAAAAGAAGTTTTCTATAACAAACTGCAAGAAAGTTGTGAAAAAATACCCAAACACGATACATTAATAGTATTAGGAGACTACAACGCAAAAATAGGAAGAGAAGATTTCATAAAAGACGTGGCTGGGAAAGAAACTATACACGAAATAACAACAGATAACGGCATGAGGTTATGTCACCTAGCAACAGAAATGGATACGTATATTATAAGTACGAAATTTAAACATAAAAAAGAACATAAAATTACATGGAATATACCGGGCAAGAATAAAGGCAATCAAATAGACCATATTTTAATTAAAAAGAATAGAGAGAGAATGATTGATGATGTAAGATCATACAGAGGAACTAGCGTAGAAACAGATCACAACCTCGTTATAACAAAAATGAAACTAAGAATGGTTGAAGAAAAACATAGACAAATTAAAAAGAAATGGGACAAAGAAAAACTAGAAAAGAAGAAGAAAAAGACATATGAAAATGAGATAAACAACCTACTACAGAAAGAGAACAAAAAAGAAAGTTTAGAGGAAGAATGGAATACAATTAAAAGAATTATTATAAAATCGGCAGAAAAGATAATAGGAACAAAACGAGTTAAAAGTATAAATGGATGGTTTGATGAAGAATGCGAAAAGATAATAATAAGAAAGAGAGAGGCAAGAATAAACTGGATAAGAACCTGCAAGCAAGAACATTACGAGAATTACAAGAGAATAAGAAAAGAAGGCGCAAAATTAATGACAGAAAAGAAACGTGAGTACGTTAACAAAATAATGGAGGAAATAAAGAATGATAATAAGAGCAATACTAAGCTATACCAACAGTTAAGGACGCACAAAAAGAAAAAAACTTAACCGCAAACATAGACAGGAAGACCTGGGAAAATTATCTACTTGAAAACAAAAGAAGAAGAAACAGAACAAGAAGAAAAATCGCAAGATAAAGTTGAGGAGGACAATATAGATATAACAACACTACAAAAACAAGGGATAGAAGAATTTCTAAATAAGTTAAAAAATCAAAAAGCGGCAGGAATAGATAATATATGTAACGAAATAAAGTATGGGAGAAAAGAACTGAGAGAAAGATTATACGAAATAATAAGTAAAGCATGGGAAACGGAAACAATACCGCAAGAATGGAAAATAGGAATTATTATACCAATACCCAAAGAAGAAGATCTAATGAATTGTGATAACTACAGGCAAATAACACTACTGAACACAACGTACAAAATACTAACTAGGTACTATTATACAAAACAGATTAAACCAATACACAGAGAAGACCACTGGTGAATATCAAAATGGATTTCGGCCAGGAAGATCAACAATAGAGGCCATCCATACACTTAGACAAATTATAGAAAAAAACGTACGAAAAAGGTTATGAAATACATATAATGTATATAGACTTTAAACAAGCCTTCGATACCCTTAAAAGAAAAATGATACTAAAAGATGCAAAAAACCAAGGTAGTCCGAAAAAACTAAGAAGTCTAATTAAAATAACCATGGAAAAATCAGAAGCCGTAGTACAAATACATGAAGGAACAACAAAGAAAATAGAAATAAAACGAGGGGTTAGACAAGGAGACGGATTGTCAGCAACCTTATTTAACATTGCAATGGAAGGTATAATAAAAGAATGCGAAATCACGGGATCTATTATACAAAAAATGATGCAAATAATAGCATATGCCGACGATGTTGCGGTAATAGCAAGAGATAAAAAAAGATTAGAAGAAATAATAGATAAAATAAAGCAAGCAGCAAAGAGAAGAGGACTTGAAATAAATCAAAAAAAGACAAAATATATGTAAATCACAAGGAAAAGTGAGCAAACAAAAGAAGAAAAGAAACGAAAATAGGGAAACATAAGTACGAAGTGATACAAAACTATAGATACCTGGGAGTAATAATAAATAATAAAAATGACAAAAGCATAGAAATTGCGCAAAGAATAAAAGCCGGACATAACACTTTCCATAGATACAAAGATATATTGAGAAGTAAACATATACGTAAGAAAACGAAACTTATGCTATAAAAATCAGTTATAAGACCTGTAGTAACCTATGCCGGAGAGACCATATGTCTAACAAATAAAGATGAAGAGAAAATGAAGATATTTGAAAAAAAACGTAATTAGAAAAATAATGGGGCCCAAGAAAATCAACGGAGAATATAGAAGGCTCATGAATACAGAAGTGAATGAAATACTAGAAAACGAAACCATAACAAGAATAATTAAAGCAAAGAGAATGAAGTGGTACGGACACGTGCAAAGAAGAGGAAACGAAGCAATTATAAAGAAAATCATGAAATGGAACCCACTTAACACTGGACAGAGAGGAAGACCTAAACTCCGCTGGGAAGATCAAGTAATAAATGACATAAAAAAAATGGGAATAACCAGAGCAAAAGAAAAGATGCAGGATAGGAAGGAATGGCAGAAAATTACAGAAAAGGCAGGCAAAGAAACACATCAACTTATAAAAAAAAAAGCAATAATAAAAAAAAACAAGCAAACAAACAAGAAATCATAGCAGAGTGACTAACTGCTATGTAAAACACATAAGTCAAAAGAGCTCAAACGAGCGGTTACAATTCCAAAATGGAATGTATAACCTTATATATATATATATATATATATATATATATTTGTATTTTATTGTTTTTTCTATATACATTTTATAGCAAAACTTTTGCCATATACTTTGGTATAAATTTTATTACCTGCTTTGGGATGTTTAACGGCTATAAGTTAAAATTCTAAAAAAAATGCAAAAAATAAAATAAAAATGGGGTCCCCCCAAAATAGGTGGGTGATGGGTAAAAACGGAGCTCATTTTTGGATTCAGGAGGTCATTTTACATAGGAATCGTCAAGAATGGTATCATCATCATAAATTAAAAAAAAAACCAGCTACAGGGCGAAACCCTGCAAGAGTTTGTTACTATGCTAAAAGAGTTAGCTGCCTCTTGTGATTTCAAAGAAAAGGATGTTTTGATACGTGACAGGATAGTTCTGGGAGTAAAAGACCCACGAATTCAAAACAGGTTGTTGGAATCCAGTGATTTAAGTTTAGCTGATGCAATTAAAATATGCAGGTCAATGGAAGCAAGTGTTGAAACACAAAAACAAATTTCACAGGACTTTTGTGTAGATACTGTCAATAAAGGTGCCTCTAGTAGCAGCACAGTTTATAAAAGTAAATTCGGTAGTGGAACCATTAAACAAGGCAACACTTTCAGTTGTTCAAGGTGTGGTATAAAACATATACCAGGTAAGTGCCCTGCTTTTAACCGAATACGCTCTATATGCAAAAGTAAGGGTCACTACAGAAAATTCTGTAAAAATAATGCAAGCATTTATGAAATTAATGAAAGTGACGCAGAACAGTCTACAAAAGTTCACTCTGGCAATATAATTATTTGAAAAAAATCTTCTATCAGGTGTTTATGTTAATTTAAAAATAGATACCAGTAGTCAGGTGAACATTTTAAATTTTAGTGATTTTACTAAGCTGAAAATACCATGCAGTGAAGTAATTGAGTCAAGTGCAAAATTAACTTCTTATTTAGGTCATGTTATTCAAACAATAGGTCAAATTTATTTAAATTGTGTGTTCAATCAAGTAGAAAAAAAAATATTGTTTCACGTTCTAAAAAATACAATTCCAAGTTCAATACCAGGACTCAGTGCAGTAAAATAATTGAAAATAATGAACCTGGATGTAGAGACTTGTGATTCAGTTGTTAAATATAACAAAATTGAACTGAACAGTGTTCGTAATATACTGTCAAAATATTGTAAAGTGTTTTCGGGACTTGTAAATCATACTTAGAAAATTACCTTACAGAAAGATGCTATACCTCGTATCACTGGCGCTAGAAAAATTCCAACAGCTCTAAAGGATAGAGTAAAAGACAAAATTGACGAAATGGTCAAAGAAAATATAATTGTTCCTATGAGTAAACCAACTGATTGGGTCCATCCAATTGTGATAGCTCCTAAAGTCAATGGTGATATAAGGGTGTGCATGGATCCTAGGTCTTTAAATACATATATTAAACGTGAAAACTATCATATACCAACCCAAGATGTTCTATTTAGTGAACTCGTTAGTGCTAAATATTTTACATAGCTGGATGCATCATCGGCATTCCTCCAGATTCCATTAGATAAGGATAGTTCATTTTTATGCACAATTGCCACTTGTTTTGGTAGATTTAGATTTCTAAGGTTACCTTATGGCATTTCATCAGCCCCGGAAATATTTCAAAGATTTGTGTGTGAAACGTTAGATGGTTTAAAAGGTGTCATCGCCTATTTTGATGATGTCTTAGTTTTCGGGAAGACATTAAAGGAGCACAATCAAAATTTAGACGCCGTGCTGAATAAAATTTCAAAATCTGGGCTTACTTTGAATTTAGAAAAGTCTCAATTCTGTAAGAATCGTGTTCAGTTTCTTGGACATATTTTAAGTCAAAAAGGTATAGAAGCAGATGGGAAGAAAATCCAAGCAATCTCTAAGATGAAATATCCCCAAAACCGTAAAGACCTACAAAGATTTCTTGGAATGATAACCTATTTGGCCAAATTCATTCCAAATCTTTCTACAGAAGCTTCTGTGCTTAGGAAACTACTAAGTTAGAAAAATGATAGCCAATGGACTGCTAATGAATCAAAGTGTTTTGACAGGTTAAAACAGTTGGTTACATCGTCACCTGTACTAGCATATTTTGATAGCAAAAAAGAGATTGCCCTTTCTGTTGATGCAAGTCCATATGGCCTAGGAGCCATGATCAGCCAAAATAATCGCGTAATTGAATATCCTTCTGCAGCATTTACACCTACTCAACAAAGATATAATCACATAAAAAAGGAACTTCTTGCAGTTGTATATGGTTGCGAGCGTTTTCATTATTACACATTTGGGCACAAGATCAAGATCGAAACAGTTCACCGACCTCTGCTAGGTGTTCTTAAAAGGCCATTGGATGAATTATCCCCAAGAATTCAACGATTAGCTTTTCGATTGCTTAGATATGACTTTGAGATATCTTATGTTCCTGGGAGGTTAATGCATGTAGCGGACACATTAAGTCGAGAACCTTTAAAAGTTAATATAATTACAGATTATCTTGATCAACATTTAAGAGTCTACTCAGTGATCTCAACAAACTCTGAAACTGAAGAGAGGCTGAAAAAAGCTATAGAGGAAGATTGTGCAGTTCAAAAAGTTCTATTAAACCCTTTTGGACTCTGAAAAGTGACATCTTCTTACATAAAGACGTACTGTTTTATCAACAAAGGCTGATTATCCCCGAGTCTCTTCAAAGCGAGTTTCTACAATTAATACATCGTGCACATCAAGGAGTTGTCTCATGCAAGCTGTTGGCTCGTGAATCTATTTTCTGGGCCAAAATCTCTCAAGATATTGAAAACTTGTTGTTGAGTTGTTTAACATGTCAACAATATTCGTTGTCAAATTTTAAGGAACCTTTAAGTCCCGACTTGCCTTGGCAGAAGGTAGGCGTTGATTTAATGTTCTTACGACAGATTGACTTTATTGTCATTGTTGATTATTACAGCAAATTTGCTGTTGTAAACAAGTTACCTAATAAAACAGGTCAAGCTGTGATATCCTCTCTCAAGAATGTTTTTGCGGTAAATGGGATTCCCCATCAAATATTTTCTGATAACGGTCCACCGTTTAACTCATACGAATTCCTGGAATTTTTAAAGAAATATGACATTACGCTTAAAACATCTAGCCCGAAACACCCCCGTTCAAATGGAATGGTTGAACGCACTATCCAAACCGTGAAAGGTTCAATGGAAAAAGAAAAAGCATGTCGCGAAAATCAAGATCCATTTGCGGCATTGTTACAATATAACATAACACCAAAACAAAATTTACCTGCACCATGTCGTCTGTTAATGGGCAGATACCTGAGATCGACATTAATAATGGCTAATAAGACCTTAAAACGTATGTATCCAGTAAAAGGTGTGAAAGATGATTTAAAAAATAAACAACTGGCACAGAAAAATTATTACGACAGGCGTGGTACCCGGCCCTTACCAAAACTGAAAGTAAGTCAACCTATTTTGGTACAAAACGGAATCCGCGATTGGAAACCTGCGGTTGTCGTTAATCGGACGGATGAAGACTACACGGTTCGAGTAGGAGAAGGAGAATATCGTAGAAATAGGTCACATTTAAGACCTTTATATACACCAACCTCGTCAAATACTAAATAAGAAAGTGAAGCAGCGACAGAACCAGCAATCAATATAGAACCACTTAATCCTCAAGAAGATTGTCAAGAAGCAAGTCTATTAAATAAAAAGAGCAGTGATTGTTCGAAGGTTGTTACGCGAAGCGGTCGTGTAACAAATCTGCCAATTAAATTAAATTTGTAGAGATACCTAGATGTGACTTATACTGATATCTTTGTTTATATTTCAAATGTTTCTTTTCGTTATTTTTATAAGGGGCGTGTCATGTATTGAATACATGCACGGATTTATTTCTAGTGTAAATCAAGTAGACACTTGATGTTGGTGTGCGAAAAAACAATCATGTTTTATGTCATTATTACGTTTTAAGAATTTATAGTTTTTGTATTCTTCGAATAGTTTCCAGCTTATTAAATAAATACATGTAACCTAATCGAAGCCTTATTATACTACCCGAACGAAAGAAAACATTACAACAACCACATCACCACCAGCTGAAATGTTGGCGAGTGGGCGTGGCTGAGAAATTTTAATTAAAAAACTGAGCTCCACTCCACGGTAACGTTAGAATCCTTTGATCGGAGACACCGAGGGTACGTATGAGCCTACTGTTGAAGAGTTTTTGATTGGTGCAATTGTGAATTTATTCCGGCCTTGCCGTATCGGAATTGGGTCTGGTATTTTCGGGACAGTGTGTTTTAGGCTATGCACTGAAAGGGAAAAGAGCCGGTGATTTTAGGTTCAAGTACGGTTTTGCTGTGCGCTATTATTTTGAACAACAAAAATTACGGTGACCGGTCCCGCAGTTGAAGCAGTTCGCAGTTGAATTTAATGAGTTGCATGCTATTTGCTACTGTTCGGTGGCGGGTCGGTGGCATTTGTGACCTAATCATTTTGGCGCGTAAATACCCTCATTTTTGGTCCTATCGAGTCAAGATTAATTTGATCATTTGCCGATCAACATTATTGTTTTTGCATCTACAAATAGTTGTATTTTCTAGTTTAAGTTATTTAAATAGTTGATATTGTATAAATTGATACGCGATTTTGGTTTTATCAATTGCGATTGCATGCATAGGTCATTAGAATATTTGACGTACTTATAATTGTAAGGTTTAGATTCATACATCGTGTTATTACAATATCGGTCACATTAGTAATCGACATTAATTGTTTAGTTAGCGGTAGTTTATCATCGTTTTGAGATTAGTTTATTTGTATTAAAGAAAATTCAATTCATAAAGAAAAACTTCAAATATTAATTTCTCGCAGAGAAAAATATTTTCAATGTCTACAAGCAATTGTTTAATTTGTAAAAAATTATCTAAAGAAAATTTACCTGCATTTAAAGCTAGGATTCAACATTTGAACAATATCTATAAAGATTTTGATTGTGTGATCGATAAAATTACCGCATTTTGTGCTTCACTTCCGAAAGAAAAAAGAGTAGACACTTTTCCGCCAATGACTGCATTTGACAAAGTTTCCTATTACGTAAAGTCGGTGGCCGCTAAATTCAAAAGCGAAATGTCACCTAGCACTCAATCTACCTAACCTTTCCAAATCACTAGTCCGATTACCAAAAATTGAGTTACCCATTTTATAAATTGGCGCTGCTTTAGAGACTCGTATTTGTTACTAATTCATAACGCGAGTTTATGAGATATCGACAAATTCAATTATTTGAAAGCTTCGTTACCAGACGTAGCAGTTGAGGCCATTTCTTCGATTCCCTTTGATTCTAGTAATTACGGTCAAGCTTGAAGCTTTTTGATTAAGCAATTTGATAACCCTAGAGTTCTTGCGGTTAATTATTTACAGCGGATTTTGGATTTTCCGCAGTTACAGACTGAATATTTGACTGAACTTCAAAAGTTTTTATCGGTGTTTAGAGAGAACGTTTTAGCTTTGCAAAAGTTGGATATCCCTGACTTGGCTCAATTCATTTTGTTGCACTTAGGTCTAAAAATCTTGGACATTGATACCCGATATAGTTTAAAAAAGGATTCCAAGAACGATGTCTTTCCTACTTGAGATTTATTGATTCCCTTTATCAAATCAAAATGCAAAATCCATCAAATTCATTTAGTTTCATGCCGAAGTTCAGAAAAAAATTTTCCTTGCATTCTTTTGTCGGTTCAAATGGTGTTGATAAATGCCCTTTGTGTTGGCAATCTCATAGGTTGATGTGTTGTTCCAAATTTCTCAAAAACACTCCTAATAGACGTTTCCAATTGGTTAGACAGCATAACCTTTGTTTTAATCGTCTTTCGTCAGAGCTTAAAAACAATGATTGTTGGTCTTCGTATCACTGCAAGGAACGTCACCATTCTTCATTTTAGAGGTTCTCAAAGTAATTCGCCTTAGTCCGAGTAGCAATATCTCAAACGATCAATCACAAGAAGATAAACTTATTGAACACATCGTTGTCTGCTTCTAACAGCGATACTATGACGTGTAACGAGTTTAAAAATACAAACGCCGAAGTATAGACAACTCAACGTGCAGGTCAGATTTGTATAGCGACCTATTGATAAATTATCACAGCTATTACGAAAGAATTCTTCACTTCCTGTAAACACGTACTCGAAAGAAGGTTGTTGCATTACCTGTGCGTAAAAATATCAGCTGCATAAAGTCAATTAGTTGGCCGTTTATAGTTCAGCAATTTTATTACAAAATGGCGCCCAACGTGGGGCAAGCGTGATAAGTTAGGCAGCTTCTGAAAAAAGTTTTTGATAAAACGTAGTAGTTTTAGAATAAGTAGATAGTAAGTTTAGATTAGTTATTGGTTAGCGTCAGCGACAGTAGTTGAACATAATCAGCTGGCCGAACTAAATGATTTGGTTAGGAAACATTTTAGGCAAGCGGGAAAAGAGTTAACATGTACAGATTTGGTCGAAAATGTGATTGAAACGGACTCACCACCAATCAAACAAAGGTATTATCCAGTTTCTCCAGCTGTACAAAAGAGTATAGATACCGAAGTTGATCAGATGTTGAAAGATGGGATAATTGAGAGGTCGAAGTCTGCGTGGTCGTCACCGATCCTTTTAGTTAAAAAGAAGGATGGGTTCGTATCGTTTCTGCGTCGATTTCAGGAAGTTAAATGCGGTAACAAAATGAGATGATTACCCGCTACCTTACATTTCGTCCATATTAGAACCCAAGATACATATCCTCTCTTGACATAAAATCGGCATATTGGCAAGTCCCGGTTGCACAATCATCAAGAGATTTTCTTTCGTTTACGGTCCCTGGACGAGGCTTGTTCAGATTTAGAAGGATGCCATTTCGTTTGCATGACGCCCCGGCTACATGGCAGAGATCAATAGATAGAGTATTTGGCCCAGAGTTAGAACCATATGTATTTGTCTATTTAGACGACATCATTGTTGTCACACCCACCTTTGAAAAGCATCTCGATACTCTGCAAGAAGTTTTCACAAGACTTCAGAATGCAAACTTGAAACTTTCGGAAGAAAAGTGTTAGTTTTGCCGGAAAGAGTTGAAGTACTTGGGATATCTGGTAACAGACCGTGATATTCATGTTGATCCAGACATAGTGCAGGCTATCTTGGATCCTTCCTAATCCAAAGAACGTTAGCGAGGTGAGACGTATTACCGGCATGACGAGTTGTTATCGTAACTTCGTACGGAAGTATGCATCGCTAATCTGACACGGTTACTACTGAAGACAGTTAAGTTTATCTGGTCTTCAGATTGCGAAGTTGCTTACCAGCAGATAAAAACAGCACTTATCTCTTCACCAATACTGACATGTCCAAACTTTGATCTACCTTTTACATTGCAAACCGATGCAAGTGGCTATGGAATAACGGGAGTTCTTACACAAATGGATGCGCAAGGAAATGATGGCGTGATCTGCTATTTAAGTCAATCTTTGAGGAAAGCCGAAAGGAAGTATAGCACTACGGAGCGTGAATGCTTAGCAGTCATATGGTGCATAGAGAAGTTAAGACCTTACCTCGAAGGTGCCGAATTCACGGTAGTGACTGACCATTATTCTCTGTTATGGCTGAACAACTTGAAGGATCCGCAGGGTAGATTAGCCCGATGGTCGTTACGACTGCAGCAGTACCAATTCACAATGCTCTATAGGAAAAGCAAGGAACATGTGGTGCCAGATGCTTTGTCCAGAGGTGTGCCGATCGTTGACGTATTGGAAGCTGGACAAACAGTTGTAGAAGATCCCTGGATACAGGCGATGACCAAAAAGGTGCAGAATAACCCAAGGTGATATCCTATATAGAGAATAGAAGGAGATAAATTATATAAGAGGGTAAGAGCAAATTTACCAGAAGAAGAATGGGTAGAAGTCGTCCCTAAGGCTAGACGTGGGAGGATCCTGAAGGAGCATCACGATGAGATTGTTAGAAGCTTTTTGGTTTTTACGAACCTTGCACGGCCAAACTCGCAATAGTCGGAGATGGGTAGGTACACAAGGAATATATAAAAGATGTTTCAGGGCGCCAGAGCTTCTCCCAAAGTAATACTTCTGTCCCGCTCAAGACAGACGGTATAAACTTGTAACTCAATTTAAGGTTCGTAATCCCTCTACTCAGCTGTTCGAGTAGTCAAAAGTAATTAATAGGTAACGATAATCACAGGAGCAGGAAAGATAAAAAGAAAGATTAACAAGTATAATCGATTTAATGGCTTAACGTTGGATAATAATAGAAGATACGAGATTTAATGGTTTCCAGGTAGAATTAATACCTATCACAGTTTGCTTTAGTAGCGCCGTAAATTGACAAATGTACTCTAAATGCGCCAACCTTAACTTCTAAAATGATTAACAATTTGCATTAATAATTAGAGGAAACTTTGATTAAGGATTACATAAAATTTTCTAGATTATATCACAATCCTCCTACATAAATGCCTGTAGTATCGGCAACACACATCACACAAGAAAATTAGGTCGAAAAGGACAGCATCGAAAGTCCCCGAATAACTAGGTTTTCCCTCACAGCATGCCATACAAGTATGACATGTTTAAGATTACCTTATTGGTATATAAGCAATAACGCAGTTACAATCATTAACATTTAAATATAATTCTGTGTGATCTCGATATAAAAAGTCAAATAAATAACACACCTAACATCCAGCTTCCACTTACACGTAGAAAACGTTTTCTCGTCAGTGGCCTGTAATCAATAGTATAAAGCAAATCGGATCACAATCGAGTCCACACAGAACAAAAGCTACAAAAGATAGTATTAATAAATAATTAAATGGCATATAAAAACCCGTTGTATCGTGTACTGTAAGAAATAATCTTAACACAGATGGTTGATAACCCATTCGACTTCTTCATTAAGCATAATATCGAACCCCCAGGTATCGAACGATATAAGTAGCAATTCAGGACAGGTGTCTGATAACACAATCTACTGCTAATTCCAAATCAACATCCCCGACACAACGTTCGACTAGACCTCGATGTTACTTAAGTAGCAGGCCCTCACAACAGCTGATATGATCGGTGGATTTATTTATTAATAGTAGTTATGCATCCCAATTGTTGATTGAATTCCAAAATGGTAGACAACGTGGTCGGAACCGTCTGTCATATGAATATAGAAATTACGAAAGACCCTTAATAGATTTAAGACAAAATATCTTACCCCGTACCGAAAGAATCGTAATACTTTCTACCTCGATTTATAAATTTATGTTCATCACACGTGATGTTCTTAAAAATTTAAGAATCAATTCGAAAAATCTCGGCACCGGACCGTTACTGTTGTTTGCAGCTTCACGTTTACTTCGTCGAATGACAGTCACGAGAAAGGATCGGTAGAGGGCGTCCAAACCGTAAGCTAATTTCAAGTCAAAATACATAGGCGTACGCAATGAAAATTTCGTCCGTAACAAGATACTGGCAGGTCACCTCGATGTCACCAAAACACTACCGCGTATAATCCGGAAATACTACTGGCCTGAAATGAGAAGTGATATAACTCGCTATGTGAGGAATTGTGTAGTATGCCAGAAGTGCAAACCTGAACAAAAGAAGCCAATTTGTTTGATGATTAGGCATGTCGTAAACTTACCGAGGCAGATGATATCAGCCGATCTGGTTGGTCCTCTACCAAGAACAAAACAGGGTTACACGAACATCCTAGTGGTAGGCGACTACCTTACTAAATTTTTGTAAAATAATTGAAGAACAAATATTTCTACTGTTCGGGGTACCACAAACTATAATTACCGATAATGGAGTACAGTTCACTAGTAGCAAGTTTAAAGAAATGTGCCAGATGTACTCTGTACAACGTAAAACTACCGCTTTGTACTATCCTCAAGCCAATCCTATAGAAAGGGTCAATAAGGTTATGAAGGCTATGATAATGACTTACCTGAAGGATAATCAGTGTGAATTGTCATCTTCCCATAATCGGTGCTGCGATTCTTACAGCTAAGCATAAGCAATGGCATAAGGTAATCGGTTATTCACCCTACCGACTTCTCTTTGGCAGAGAACAGGTCCTTAAGGGCACAGAATATAAACACAAAGTGGACGTTGAAGAAAACCTTACTTACTTACGAGATGTACAGGTAGAACGAAATGGTGATTTACCGAAGTTATTTGCGGACGTTCGAATTCGACTCATAAAGGCTTATGAGAGAAATAAGCATTACTACGACCTCAGACGTAGAGATGTTACATATGATGTTGGTGAACAGGTTCTTCGTCGTAACTTTGCATTATCGAATGCCACAAAATATTTCTCGGCGAAGTTAGCTCCAAGATTTGTTGGTCCCTATAGGATATCTAAAAGGTTGTCTCCTTGGACGTACGAGCTGCGAAGCGACACAGGGGAAAATTGTGGAGTTTGGAACGTCAAAGACCTGAAACCATTCCATACCAGCGAGTAAGAAGTTGGAAGTATTGTTTTGTTTTCTTTTTATTGCTTCGATTAGATCGAATTTCTTAAGTTACTTAGTTTGTTTAGAATTAGGTTAGCATATAGTAGGGTTACGCTATAACGAGTTTTGCGCCCTGGAAGAAAAAGGGGAATGTAACGAGTTTAAAAATACAAACGCCGAAGTATAGGCAACTTAACGTGCAGGTCAGATTTGTATAGCGACCTATTGATAAATTATCACAGCTATTACGAAAGAATTCTTCACTTCTTGTAAACACGTACTCGAAAGAAGGTTGTTGCATTACCTGTGCGTAAGAATATTAGCTGCATAAAGTCAATTAGTTGGCCTTTTATAGTTCAACAATTTTGTTACAGACGGTGTTACAAACTAGTTTACGCACGAGAATATTTTGTTACGTACAGTTGTATTACATACTAGGGGCGCCTTTAGGCATTTGGTACCTTTTAGGGCTGTGTTGGATAGCGGATCATTTTTGACGAGATCATTTGTAGATAAGTGAAGCATTCAACCTACTCGTTCACGGAAATAGGATCTTCACTTACTTTAGCTTCCAAAGGAGTAGTGAAGTCAATCATTAATTATAAATAAAATTTGAAGCCGAGATTCTTTCAACCTTGATTTCACAATTAGCAATGGGAAGTCTTCCTCGTGGACTGAGAGAAAGGTTCGGTTCTATGGAACTTGCTGACCCTTCGTTTGATGTTCCGGGTCCTATTGACCGACTGTTAAGAAACGAGGTATTTGTTAGGGCACTTTTAGAGCACCAACCCCATTTGAATGTCTTTCCTGCAGCGGTATCAACAATCTTCGGTTTGGTTATAATGGGTCCTGTATCTTGTTTGTGCGGTCATTTCTTTGAAACTCATTTTAGGGACTCATTTGGTCGATATATTGTCAGATTACCTTTTCGTAAAAATTTGAAAATTACATCAAACAACCGACGATTAGCTCTTAATTGATTGTCCTCTCAAAAGCTGCGTTTTGTAAGTCAACCTAAAAGAGCTATATGATATCGTTAGTTTATAAAATAATATTTAGGTTTAGGTCATATGAAACTGACTAGCGAAACTTTACGGTACACTATTCTTCAATACGCCGTGTACAAGCCTGAAAGAACTACTTTTAAAATGCGGGTAGTGTTTTGATGCCTCCGCAAAACAAGTTCATAATATTTCTCTTAACCAATGTCTTTTGGCGGGCCCTGTTTTACAGTCCAGCTTAGCGAATATCGTGTGTAACTTTAGGTTACACAAGTTTGCGTTTACTGCAGATATTTCCAAAATGTACAGACAAGTTCCGATCCATTCTGATGATTAATGTTTGAGCACGTCGTTTGGAGAAATTCTCTTGATTCTCCATATGTAATAGTGTCTGCATCCTTTCTTGCTATTTGAGATCTGTTTCAATTGTCTTGTCAAAGCGGCACGAATACTTAAGGAAGACATAAGCTTTGTAAACTTGGCGGTTTTAGTTTAGTTTTAGGTTATACAACAGTTCGTAGCTTGTAAAATTCCTTTCGTCTCAAATTCTTGATGAAGAATCTTTCCCTCTATTATCGAATTCAGAACTGATTCACAGAATTTTAAGCATTCAGTTGGACTTTAAACAAGACGTTTTTTCTTACACTTTTGGCTCTGTAAATATAGACCATACAAAAAGTAGTGTTTTGTCTATAGTATACCTAGATTGTTTCATTCCTTAGGATGGATATCTCCAGTAGTATTTTTTGCTGTGTCTATTGCAAAGGTTGTGACGACTGCAGCTTGATTGGGATGAACCAATCCCTCATAATTTATGCACGGCATTTGCTTCTGAATTTAATATGTTAAGTAAAATTAAAATACCGATATTTATTTTAGTACTTACAGTTTAAGATTTCGAACGATTACAAATTACGTGCAGCTACCACCAAAATAGAAAGTCAAATAGAATCGATTAACGTATTCGACGAAACACTCCCCGTAAATATCGATTTACGCCGAAATATTCAACCAGTGCTGTCCGCGTTTAGTGACGGTGCAAGTATTTGATTAAAATAACAATTTTGGAAAACTAATGATTAACGACACGTAATAAATCTCCCGCAGTAAAATTAAAACCTGGGGAACGACGAGAAAAAGCTCAAAATAAAACAGAAGTTTAGATATACACCAAGGATCAAACGCTAAAAACCAAAATCAACCCACTTTCGTAGAAAACTCAATTCAGATAAAAAGAAAGAGGTTACCAACTAAAAGAACACCAAGTAAAAAGGCCTTTGAAAAAGAGAGAACACACCCAAGTCATTCTAAGAAACAAAAAGTACTTCTGGGAAGTAGAAATCCTTCCCAACAATCACATGAAGCGAAAATGCCTAAGCACCAGAAAACGAGAAAGGAGCCCTACTCAAAGAACATCCATCACTTAACAACGAACCCACGACGTTAAGAGTAAAAAGTAAAAAGTTTAGGCAAGAACCCTAAAAACCAAATAAATCTCCAACCCCTAGTGAGTGAGCCTAAAGTTTCCTCGATGAAGTGCTGGACGGTTGTGTAGCGTCGAAGTCTTAACACATCTCAAGCCTTCGCGTCAAGATGGAAACGCATGTCGTTGGACCCTCCCAAGGTTAGTTCACACAACTGTACATCACCGCATCCAGTACCCGCTTTACTATAATACCATCCCACTGAAAAAAGGAGTCAGGCCTAAGACCAGCGGAAACAAGACCCAGGAAATCCACATATTTCTTCACAACCACTTATTCCAAATCGGCACTTGCTTTTGTGTCGTCGGGTTGTGTTTGATCAGTTCCAACATCTTGATTTTCAACACCTACGTTCTCATTGTCCAACTTTTATGTATGTATCCCTTTCAGATTCTTCCTTGGATGCTTCTGAATTCGTGTTGTGTTCACTGGCAATATATTGATCTGCAAAAGCTTCATCCCCACTAAAATCGCTATCGATTTAATTCAGCTAGCTATTTTCTCAAAATCATTATGAAGTACAGTGATAGCTTTCCCAGACGTGCTTGGTCTGGGATTCATGTTCACTCAGTTTTGCATTTAGGAAATCAATTTTGAGAATGTGAAAAGAAAAAAAAACTACACACTTACTCATGTGGAGTCTGTGAGACTCTGATGCCCCCAGTGGGGCTTATAGAAAACAAGTTAATTACAGAAACTTTGTTCACATCAAGGTTAGCACTAAACAAGAAGGTACTGGAAAGCGCGGAGTGGGGCAATTCAAATTATGGGTGGGGTCAAGCGCCAAAAGTCTTGTGGAGTCTGTGAGACTCTACATCAGTGGGAATGGGACTTTTCGGGGCGAGACAGGTGAGCGCGATGCCTCTTCGTATTATACTTTACAAGTCATACGAAACATGCAAAAAATATTCTCAGTCAAAATTCATTTATCTTATTATTATAAATATATCATCCTAATAACCGCATTGAGGGCAATTAACCGTACCTACATACTTACGTTGAAACGACTATTTAACGAGCTCGTTTAGAGATCAAATTGAATAGACCAAACCCAATTTTGGACAGTAATTATCCACCATCCTTTTTTTGTAATACAATGGAAAGTTTTGCGAATTTCTTTCAGTTACGTTTCTGTATTTTAAGAAGGAACTACAGTTTTAAAGTCAATTTATCTGGTGTTATGGCAAACCAAGTCAATAGCAAACATGGAAAGTCGAAATTCATTAAAGATGGTTTTTCAATGTGTTTGACAAGTTAAGTAGCTACCAACTGGTTGGTTTTTATAGATGTGAACAAAAAGACAGATGTAAGGCCAGGATTCATGTGCAGGACGGAGAAGTCATTAAGAGCCTCAATCACCATTCCCACGACGCAACACCTGCCACAATCGAGGTAAATAGAGTGAAAACTCAAATAAAAAGAAGAGCTGAAGAATTTCAGGAACCAACAGCCCAGGTTATCAACCATTGTGTGCGTAATTTGACACAGTCCGCTCAGGCTGCTATGCCCAAACCTGATTCGTTGAAGAAAATTGTCAGAAGGCAATGGAATCAAATTAATGCACCCCCACCCGCACCTGCATCGTTGGTTGACATGATTATTCCTAAAAACTACACAACTTACAGTGCGAACGGTAGAGAGGAGATATTTTGCTAGCAGATAGTGGTCCTGTGGAAGGCAGGATTCTCATTTTTGGAAGAGAGCTAAGCATAAGGTATGTTTTGAATCCATGATCGAATTTCTATCCAGTTTTGCCTTACACTCCTCAATGAATATAGTTGTTGTTTTTTGTGTTTCCAATTATTAACATTATTATTTATTTACAGATTTTTGGAAAACACACACACAGTATACCTAAACGGTACTTTCAAATCTGCCCCACTCTTGTTTGCACAAGTTTACGTTGTTCTGGCGCAAGTTTATGGAGCAGTTGTACCGCTGCTTTATGGTCTGCTGCCTAACAAGTCTAGGCGGACGTACACTTCTTTTATAAGGATGGTGAAAGAACTAAATATGCAGCCAAATAATATATTGTGTGATTTTGAAACTGCCGCAGTAAGCTTCTTTCAAGAAGAGTTTTCTCAAGCTACGATATGTGGCTGTTTCTTTCATTTGTCCCAAAATTTGCAAAGACACTTGGCCCGGCAGGGTATAACAGTGAACCGGACTTTGCTTTGCAAGCCAGAATGATTCTGAGTTTGGCATATGTTTCACCTGATCACTTAGATAAGGCGATTGATCATCTGTCGGCAGATTTACCTAATGAACTGCAAGTGATTATGAATTGGTTTGAAGATAACTATGTTGGCAGACTAGAAAGAAAAGGAAATATGAGGCGACCTCCCATATTCAGCGTGGCAATGTGGAACCTTCATGAAAGAGTTTTGCAAAGAATAGATAAAACGAACAATCACTCAGAAACAGCAAACAGAAGACACCAGAATGAACTGGGAATGGACCACCCAACAATATGGCAGTTTATTGATGCCTTAAAAAAATCCAAAATCGCAGAGATTTGAATTTGGAACAAATTGTTGCAGGCCACCAGGCCCCTGAAAAGTTGAGAAAATATCGTGAAGTTGATGAAAGGATATTTCGGTTAGTAACCAACTTTCAAAACAGAAATATCCTTGATTTCTTAATCATGCTCATAATTTTGAGATGGGACTAAATTAAGTGTGTAATTTTTTGTTATTGTTGACTACGTAAATTTTGTATTTGTATGAATTTGATAAATGTTTTTGACTACGTACTTTTTCTATTTTTTTATATACCAATATTTAACTACTATCGGTTTCAAAAAGCAAGACACCTGAGTTTAGAATGTTATAATTTTTTTATTTGCCGTTCGATTGTTTCGATATTTGTCATGAATGTAGGTACCTTGTACACATCTACCAACGGTCCGTAAATATAAAAATTGTATGTGAACCTAACCTATTCGGCAGTTATTTATAAAGAAATAAAAAAAAGTGCTGTTTTTTTGCACGTATTTTACATACTGACAATTTGAAGTGATGTAACTTCATTATTTTTAGCTGAAAGTATATAAAATGTTAACCAATTATGCATACATCCTATATGAACGGGTTGGTAATTACAAATCATCGAAAAGTTTTTTAATTTTGATAAGGATGGACCTTTTATCAGTAGGTACATGCTAACTTTTTAAAAGTGCATATTTTTGCCTTTCGACTGTACTAAATTGTAGCAACGAATTTATAGTAAATAATCACTACCAACTAAAATCTAGTAATTATATAACTTCGTCGCAATCAATAAAACATTAATTTTGCCCGCTGACGAAGAGAGCACGAATCAATTTTTTATTGATTGCTACGAAGTTATATAACTAATAGATTTTATTTATTTACTATAAATTCGTTGCTACAATTTAGCACAGTCGAAAGGCAGAAATATGCATTTTTAAAAAAGTTAGCATGTACTGATAAAAGGTCCATCCTTTCAACCCGTTTGTATAGAATGGATGCATAATTGGTTAATATTTCATATATTTTCAGCTAAAAATAATTAAGTTACATGACTTCAAATTGTCAGTATGTAAAATAAGTGCAAAAAACAGCACTTTTCTTTATTTCTTTATAAATAATTTCCGAATAGGTTTTTGCCGAATCGGCTGCGCCGAACTGACCCCTCGCGCCAAATCAGCCGCGCCGAACCGTCCACATCACCCACATGACCCACATCAGTGGTACGGGTTAATGTGTGATTGAACTTCCGCACGTTGCGTTCGTTTAGGAGGCACCATCACTAGTATGATAAACAAAAAATTTCCCCTGTCGCCAAAAACCTGCTTTACTATAATACGATACAAAATTGATCTTATTGTATTTTCCAGGAATATCAATTAAGAACAATGAAGCATTTTATTGTTATAATTATTTATAAGGTAATTAATTTTTTTTATTGTATTCCATATACCTGATTTCAGTGCAATACAGTAATCAGTCGTTCTGAGTTTATTATATTAATAACATATAGATTATTTATTAAAAAAAAATTAAACGAAAAATCTTGTGACTACATATAAAAGCTATTTTTAAATAAGTTTCAATTCTAACTTCATCTTTTACAGTAGGCCTAAAAAAATTTTATCTAGTGTTATCATCTAAATTGAGATTAAAATTTAATCCTAGCTAGTAAAAAACTATTTTTATTTAAATTTAACCCACGATGGCTAATAATGAGTATGACCTCCTTGATTGTCAATGCATTCGGTCGTCTATGCTTTACAACTGACCTATCGAGTCGCTCGGCAACAAGAAGCCGACACGTAGCTTGAATGTTTCTTTGTAGGAGCGTTGGTGGGTGTGCGGTTTATATACTAAACCATAAGTTAAACCCGAAAGATTCACGCTGGCGACATCGGGCCGTTGTCGCGTCGCTGTTGCGCAGCTTTGGTAGGACAAGAACCTAAGACGAACCTGGTTATTTTAATGTATTTACGTTATTACTAGAAATAGTAAAAGGCCAAATTTTAAAAGTTAAAAATTTTTTTAGTTTGTTTTAAAAAACTAAAAAATGAATTGAACATACATTTTAAAACAAAAGCTTTATTAAATCTCATATTTGTAGACAAAGTTTTTTGTATCAAAATCGATTACGAAAAACAAAAAAATTTTTACTGATATAGAAACCTATATTTTCTAAAGCTTCTTTAAATACTTTTTCCATGTTTTGGAATTTTGTAAAAACCTTAAATTACTTAAAATAAATAAATTATTTGTAAGCTAATGTTGTGAGGCAAAGAATGCGTCTTTAACTACGAATTACTTTAAAGCTGTATACCATTACTGTTAAAATTTATGGCAAGCAACTCAATCGTTCTGAAGCTGCAAACTAAAAATACATTGACTCTTTTCTGCTGTTCACTTCACAATTTATGAAAAATCAAAGCACCTATTTAAAATTTACAGGGCGATTTCGTCAATTTTAAACTACCGAAGTCCTAGTATTTTGTTTGCTTAAAATTGTTTTACTTCTTTGGTAGTGTTTATAATAGACAACATCGTAAATTTGAACAAAAAAGTAATAAAAATTATTGAAAAATTTATTGAATAATGAACAAAAAATCTGCAACTTTAATAACACTCCAGAATTAGGATTTAATTTAAAACACCAGTAAAAAGATGTCTTTTAATGATAAATTCTTGTTAAACACAAAACCTTAAATTAGTAGCAGTACAAAGCGAATTATGTATAATAACGATTTAATAACAGTTTTTTTAACTAAATTGTTTTAGAATCGACCAAAACGCCAATTAAAATCTGCAGAGAGCATCGATATAGACGAAGTTTTCTTATTTAATTTTGCTGTTGGCAATATTCTAATAAAAATTACTTTTATTAAAGTATCTTATTTGTTCGCCTCTGTACCCGTTACCTTTATAAATTAATTAAGCCACTTTTTTCTTTGTTTTTATTGATCAAACAAACTCAATTCATTTTTGTTCTTTAATATCAAACTTTAAAAGCAGATTCATTTTCTTAATAAACATTTTACATTTACTTATAAATTATTACTCTTCTTAAATATGCATTCAAATCTGTTAAATTTAATTGTTGCGTGTCTTTTGATTAATTTTTATTTTTGAGTAAGCACATTAAAGTACTCTGGGGATTTATTCGCTTTGTCCGCTCAGTCGCATCCAGAAAGATTTGTTTCCATAAACGTTTTTCGTTTAATTTAGCCCTTTTTACCTCGAAAGGTTATCCTTTGTACAAAAGACAAGTTCATTAAACACCCTTGAAACATATTTAGCCGTATTCATAATCGATTTAGACGAGGTTTATTAATTATGATAGGACGACTAAGTTTAAACCTGGTCTAAATTGATTATGAATACGACTAATTTTGTTTTAGAGCGTTTTAAATATTGTGTCGTCTAGATAATAAATCGTAAGAGTGAGTTATAAAGTTGTATTATAAAAAAAACTAACGAATTAGCAGGGGCGATTTTAACGTCGGTGCAATCGGTGCGCAGCACTGACGGGCCCTACCACAAGCGGTGGGCCCCCTTATGGATCATACGTTAAAAAAATCTGTTTCACTAAAAATTATTTGTACTTTTATTACTACGGGTCCCTAATGCCGGGAAATCCCAAATTCGTAATAAATATATCACATGTAATAGCGAAGGCTTCCACGGCCGGAGTCTATACTAAGATAAGAACGTCGAAGTTGCCAACGTTTCGCCACGATCATCTTGTGAGTTTTGATGTCACTTCACTGTTTACTATAAGTTCCTATTAAGGATTCGCTGATTATCATCGAACAGATTCTGTCTCAACATGGCAAGGACTTGAGTTCCTCTTATTGATAAGTGTTTATCCTCCACTTACTCTCAATTTGATAACAAGTTTTACGAACAGGTTTCTGGTGCTGCTATGGGTTCTCCTCTATCACCTGTTGTAGCTAACATTTTTATGGAATCTTTTGAAACGGTTGCTTTGGAATCATCAATATTAAAACCTAAAGTGTGGTTTAGATACGTTTATTGTTTGGTCTCATGGTTATCTCGAATTGTCTAAGTTTCTTGATCATCTTAACAATCAACACTTGGATATCAAATTCACTATGGAAATCGAAAGTAATGGTTCTCTCCCATTTCTTGACGTTCTTGTGACTCGTAAGCCCGACGGACTTCTGGGCCATTCTGTTTATCGCAAACCCACCCATACTGATAGATACCTTCATGCTTCGTCTCAACATCATCCTGCACAGAAACGTTCTGTTATTGAATCTTTGGTTCATCGTGCTTTTTATATTTGTCAACCTGAGAATCTAGACTCAGAACTCTGTCATCTTACTAGAACTTTAGTGAAAAATGGTTATATGAAGCGAGATATTCATAGAGTTATTAATCGTCGTCTACATCCACGTACTCGATTACCTAAGGACATTTCTACTCCCGAATCCAATCCGAAATTGGCCTTTTTACCCTACATTCACAAGGTTACAGATCAAATAGGGAAACTTCTTCGTAAGAATGGTATCAAACCTATTTTCAACTCGACAGGCGAAATCTCTCAGATTCTTCCTTCTCCCAAGGACAAATTTCCTACACTTTCATCTCAAGGTGTATACGAAATTCCTTGTTCATGTGGTTTAGTCTACATTGGTGAGACCGGTCGTTCCGTCATTACTCGCATTTCAGAACATGATCGTTGTATAAGGAAAAGGCATATTTCTAAGTCTGCGGTTGCTGAACATCATTTCACTACAGGTCATAAGATAGATTTTGATAACGTTTCGGTGATTGCCAAATCTCCATTCTTTTTTAACAGGAAATTTCGAGAGAGCATAGAAATCATCAAACACCCCAATAACTTCAATCGTGATCATGGTTTCGAGCTGTCCCCTCTTTGGTTCCCGGTCATTAGTCCTTTATCGAAAACACGCTCTCGTTCAACCGTAACTCAATCAGAGTCGAGCGTAACTACCCGTGACGATACTTCTTTATATACGGAGACTATTTCTTTTTAAGTCACTTCTATGGAGTTTAGAATCTGGCTTGGTTCACAAGTTGATTACCTAACTCTGTAGTGGTTCTTCGTTAGATTTTTGTTTGCTTTTTCAAGTTTATCGTTTTCTTTCTTACCTTTTCTGAGTTTAGAATCTGGCTTGGTTCACAAGTTGATTACCTAACTTTTGAGAAGTGTTCAGTTAGATTTCGGTTGCTTGTTTGAGTTCTTCGATTTCTCTCACGCCCTGATGAAGCCCCTTACGAAAGTGGGCGAAACGTTGGCAACTTCGGTTACAACATTGACACGGTCCAAACCCGGAAGACGTTCTTATCTTAGTATAAATATATCACAGTTAAAAGAGCCAATTAAATTTTCGTTAATCGAAAATACGTTTTTTAAAAAGTTTATTTAAGTTTACAGGCTGAAGCTCGATTGCCAAAAATCGCATAGCTTCCTTTTACATTTGCTTTTATACTAAATCTTAATGAAAAGTGTATAAACAGGGTTTATGATAGTACAATTAGTTTCCAAAGGTTAGTTCGAAAGTGTTTCTCTTTTAATTGTTTCTTAATGTGTTTATGATAATATATATTTATTATTTGGTTTACGTGAGTAATGTAACTCCTCCCTCATTAAGCGGAGAAAATGACACTTTAGGGTTATTTTGTTCGTTAGTCTTAATTCTATTTACATACATTTTTCTTATTTTAAACAATGAAATTATTATAATTATACTGAATAATATTACAAAGAGAATTGGAAATGTTATCTTAACATGGTCTTCTGTAGTTGGTAAAAGTTCGGGCTGAATGATTTCTTCTTGGAGTTTTCGAATTTTCGTGACCTCGTCCAGTTTAACATGTTGTAGCTGGATTTGTTTCTTTTTGCTATATTCGGTTGTGTTTATTATTTGTATTGCTGGTAGGGCAAAGGGTTTTCATCTTGTTATTTTTTCTTCGTTGTTGAATTTGAAGTCTTTATGGAGTATCGCACAATGATGTCCCAGCAAACACAAGGTAGCTTAATTTAGTAGTTTATTGGGTCATTTATAAGTAATTTCATTTTTTTCGTAATTTAAGAGTAGTCTAAGGTGACGTTTAGCAGTAATTCAAATGGTTATTAGTTTAAAAGTAGTATACGAAGTAGTTTAGGAGTATTTCAGTATTGTGGCAGCATAAAAGTAATTTAATTAGTAACTTAAGAGTAATTAAAAAATTAAACCTTGTAGTTTAATGGTAATTGAGTCACCATTATACCACCTAGTAATTAGAAAGTAATTAAGGAGTAATGTAATGGTGGGTAGCTTAAGAATACTTTAAGCAGTAACTTAAGAGTAATTAAAAAATTGAACGTTGTAGTTTAATGGTAATTGAGTCACCATTATACCACCCAGTAATTAGAAAGTAATTAAGGAGTAATGTAATGGTGGGTAGCTTAGGAATACTTTAACCAGTAACTTAAGAGTAAATAAAAAATTGAACGTTGTAGTTTACCGGTAATTGAGATACCATTATACTACCCGGCAATTAAAAAGTAATTTAGGAGTAATGTAATGATTGGTAACTTGAATAGTTTACTCAGTAACTAAGTAGTAATTCCAGAATTAGGTTGGGGAGTTTAATGGTAATTGAATGTCCGTTAAAATGCAAGGTAAATTAATAGTCGGTAGTAATAGAGTTGCTATATAAATGTTAAGCTAAATTATTTTAAAAATAGTCGTTATATTTGCCAAACAGTTAGGTCTGCTATGAAACAATTGATTGAAGAATGTATCGAAAGAAGGAAAGTGGCAATTATTATCAACAACTAAAAAGATTTCGTACAGTTTACGATAATACTAATATTGAAAAGTCAATCTGTGGGATCCAGTAAAGCAATATAAATATAAAACAAAAAAAAAGTGAATATTATAACTTATGATACACGAATATCAATATTGTATAAAGTTATGTACCTGCCGTATCCAAAAATATTCGGATTATATAAACCACTTCAAGCAACTAAGACACGAATGATCCTGATTACAGAATAACAAAAACAACAAGAGTATAATTAATACGTAGCGATGCAAATGTACATATAGGACTAATTCATCATCAGTCTGATTGTCATGTGAAATATTTAATGGTTCACGTTCAAAGTATTAAATTACGAATAAGTTACTCGATTTTGTATTCAACATATATAACGTGTAGTTAGCATTTATAGTATTAGGTCAGGTAGAGTAGTGGTTAACGCGTTTAGATTGCAAGAGGTTTTCCTGATGTTCGTGGGATCAAACCCCAGATAAGTACTTAAATTAAATTCTAATTTAAAAAAAATCCCACAATGTATCTATCATTTGCGTCAAATTCTGTAAACGAAATAAATAAAAAATTACAGAAACAAATAGGTATATAACTAAAAAAACTATTTTTTAAAATGTGTAATTCAAATTAGTAGTTTTATGATAATTTCATAACAGTAGTTTAACAGTAATTCAATGGTAATATAACAATAGTATTTTAATGGTAGCTTATTAGTAATTTAGAAGTCAATGAATGTTTGGTAGTTTAAGCGGTTGCTTAATGGCGCCTTTTTTACTGTTTAAATTACTAATTAAATTACCGTAATTTAATGGCAATTCAACAGTAATTTAAGTCCATCTGTGTTTGCTGGGGTGGTATTTGCACGAGGCTTGGTTTTTCTATCACTTGATATCCGGTGGAGACACACTTCTTCTTTATGCGGATGGGGTCTTCACCTGGGATTATGAATGCGTAGTTTTGGCTGATTTGTTCGCTAATCGGGTAGGCGACATGTACCGGTGTTGGTTGGCATGATTCTGTCTTGAGATCTTGTATTATGGATACTATGCATTCTTTTCGATTGGGCATTAGCTGGTTGTTGCAGATGTAGGTATGTCCGATTTGTAAACATTATTCGTCTTCGTATATTGGTGGTTTTGTGAGTCGAGCAGAAGGTTTCGGAGGTATTATAGTAAGATTATGTAGTGGAATTGGGTATATGTGGTAGTATTCAAAGGTTTTTGAGTGAAAGATAGGCATTTCTATAGCGAATATTATTTTGTCTTCATTAATAGAAACTTTTAAGTTAAGAATCTGGTAGTATGAGAACAAGTTTTCAAATTTTGGGATTTGTTTTTGTCCATATAATTCTGTTACCGTGCATAATATATTATTTAGATCTTTTATAGTAACTATGGAGCGGTGAGGGGAATTGATTTTTGCAAAATCTATTGCATTTTCTAGGTTCTCCAGAAATAAAATTAAGTTCTGACAGTTGAACATAATCGTGTTTATTATATTGTGGAACTGTATGTACATATTGATATCACTGAGTTTGTTATTGAAGGCGTTTTGAAGTTCGTTTATTTTATTTTCCATTATTTTTTGGTTTTTGTCAAGGATGGTGATAGTATGATTGTAATTGTGGATGAGATGGCTAGAGAGAGAGATCTGGAGATCTATTTCATGTTTTAGAGATTTCTGATTAGTTTTCAAGGTTTTTAAAGCGTCGTTAAAATTTTTTGCGCCTTCTTCGTCTAGAGCCTACTATATTTGCTATGCCTCTTTTGTTACGATTATAGGGTATAAAGTTTCCTAGTTTATTTTCTAGTTCTAGAAATAAATAATGGGCATGTTCTAACGTGCCATGTAAGGCCGTTTCGAATTGATTGTGATTTGGTTTGGATAAGGTTGTGTGTACCGTATTATGGTTTATAATATTATCTACTAATGTTGCTAGGGGTTTTGTTTCTACATAATAAATGAAAGTATGTTTGGATTGGATTATTTTTCCTGTACCTAACCGGAATGGCAATATTGGGGATATTACTGATTTAATGTCTATGTCTTCTTTCTGTAGGGATACTGTCCAAGTTTGGAATAGAACGAGTATGGTCAAGATTTTCATGTCTGTTATCCTCCTGTAACAAAGGATATAGTTTTTTAGGTTTTTTTGTCGATATTTTGTGATAAGTACCGCTATTCGTTTGTACTTTTTGTCTAGGTCATTTAAGAGTTTGCATTCGAAGTATTTCGGATGTGCTTTGTTTCTATCTTTTGTTTCTACATATACGGGTTGGTTTAAGTCATATGTTGTCGGGTCAGTTCTGTTTGTGTTTATTCTATTTATCACTTTTTCTTTCGCTTTTGTGTTTTCGGTTTGTATTAGATTGTATAAGATTTTGGTTTTCTCTCTTTGTGGTTTTGAATGTAGTTGGATACGATTGCGGCATCAGACAGGTCGAAAGGGTCGTTTTGATCTATGTGGCCTCTTATTATTTCGTAAGGGCTGTGATTAGTTACCGAGTGGATCGCGTTATTGTACCCTATTATGGCATAGCCGATTAACGGGTTTGGACTCTCTTTAAGTTTATCAATTTTCAAGGAGCGTATCTCTTCTGCTAGCGTCGAGTGGAATCTCTCGACTGGCGAGTTACTGTTTGAATTTGTTGACGTGGTGTAGTGTAATTCGATCTTGTGTAATTTGCAAAAGTCTTCTAGGTTATTATTCTTGAATTCGCCTCCTTTATCAGTGGTTATTTGTTGAGGTATCCCGTGGTGCGATATGAATGTAATTAGTCCGTCTATAATGTTCGTATTATGAAAGGATTCTATAGGTTAAGCTTGTGCGTATCTGGAGAACGAGTCGATGATTGTTACGTATGCGTGATGGAGAATTTTGAAGGTGTCTATGTGAATGTGTTCGAAAGGTTTGCTTGAGGTTGGTGTCAAGTTGAATTTCAACGTGGGTGGATCTCGATCATATTTTGCCATTTGGCAAGTCCTACATGCATTCACGTATGTGGTAATGTCTTTGATCATATCCGGCCAGTAGTAGTTCCTGCTTAGTGATGCCTCCATTTCGTTAATTCCCTTGTGGCAGGTCTTTCCTTCATGGTGGTATTTTAGTTTTAAATGTGGTTCTTCTAAATCCGCCAGATCCTGTAGTAGGGTGTTGCTCTGTACTAATTGAAAAGATGAGTTTTTGAAATAAGTTTGAATTACGCTGATGAATACGGGGGCCAGACTTGTTTTTGTAAAATATATTGCATATTTTTCTTTTGGGTTGAAGTATTGTTTGACTATTTCTACTATGTGTCTTTCTATATCATTAGTGGGTATCATGATGTTCTGTCTGGTTTTATTAAAAACATTTAGTCTTGCAATTTTGACTTTGTTTGTGTTTTGATTGCAGCTCATAATGACTTGGTTTTTATATTGGTTGACAGGTCTTTCCGTGAGGGGTATTTCTAATACTGGATTTTCAGCAGGTGTGTGCACAGTTTCGTTGTCTGTTTCTTTTTGTTCCTGGGATACTCCCAGGTCGATTAGTCTTGCTTCCACTAATTCCTCTAAAAATGGGTTATCTGGGGCTGGGGTTAGTTCTGGAAGGTCTTCGAGTAGATCTGACAGACACAGATCATCGGCGATAGCTATCACTGATGATGCGACAATTTCCTGTTCTATTGCGTTTATCTCTATCCTTGAAAGTGCGTCTGCGTTAGTGTTTTGTTTCCCTTTTTTGTACGAGATGTTGTAATCATATTCTTCCAGTTTTAGTCTCCATCTGACTAATCTCGAGTTTGGTTCCTTGAGGTTAAAGAGCCATTGAAGTGGTTTGTGGTCCGTCACTATTTCAAATTTTCTACCGAAAAGGTAGGGTCGAAAGTGCTTCGTTGCCCATACTACCGCCAATAACTCATTTTCTATTGTGCTGTAGTTGCACTCTGCGGGGTTTAGTGTCCTTGACGCATATGCGACGGGTAGGTCGGCGCCTTGTTTCCTTTGGCTGAGTATTGCTCCTATTGCTAAGTTTGAGGCGTCTGTAGTCAATATAAATGGTTTTACAAAATACGGGTATTGCAGTATGGGATCGTTGCATAACATGTTCTTGCAAATTTTGAATGTTTTTTTGAATTCGGGTGTATGTACTATCTTCTCGCCTTTTTTTAGGCATTTCGTAAAGGGTTTAGTTATTCGTGCAAAGTTGTTTATGAATCTTCTGTAGTATCCAAGTATTCCTAAGAACGATTTGATATCTTTAGTAGTCTTGGGTATTGGAAAATTTTGAATGGCGTGTATTTTCTTCGGGTTTGGTTTTATTCCCTCTGCAGTTACAACGTGTCCCAGAAATTCTACCTCTTTCCTGAGGAATTCTGATTTGTACAATTGGATTTTTAATTTGGCGTCTCTTACTTTTCTAAATATGGCTTTCAGGTTTGAGATGTGTTCTTGTAGTGATGTCAAGAATATTAAAATGTCGTCCATGTACACGAAGCAGATTTTTCCTTGTAGGTCTTTCAGAATATTGTCCATAACTCGCTGGAATGTTGCTTGTGCGTTTTTGAGGCCAAACGGCATCCTCACAAATTCGTAGTGTCCGTTTTCCACATTGAAGGCAGTTTTTTCGATGGAACTTTGGTCTACTTCGATTTGGTGAAACCCTGAAGCTAAGTCGAGTGTGTTAAAGTACTGACATTTTCCTAATTTGTCAAGGATATCGGTGATGTTCGGGATTGGGTATCTGTCGTCTACGGTTTTTTCATTTAGTTTCCGATAGTCTATTACTATCCTCCACTTCTGCTTTCCACTTGCGTCTATTTTCTTTGGAACGATCCAGATTGGGGAGCACCAAGGGCTTTCTGAGGGCCTTATGATTCCTTTGTCCAGCATTTCGGAGATCTGGCGTTGTACTTCTTCCTTGTGTACAAATGGGTATCGATAAGATTTAGAGTGTGCAGGTACTTCGTCTAAGGTTTTTATTTCGTGCTTGACTTTGTTTGTGAAAGTAAGATTATTTTCGTTGGTGTGGAAGATGTCGGAAAATTCGTTGCACAGCGACGTTATGTGTTATGTGTTATTAAAAACAAAGCATGAACGTTTCTCTGACTCAGAAGATCGCCGCCTGAAAAGGCTACTTAACGATGTAGAACTATGCTACCAACGCCATATCCAAAATACAATTTTTAATAGACACAAATGCCAAGACACCCGATTTGATTTGAAGGAATGTGTCAAGCAACGAAACCAGTCACAGTAAAACAGCTCCGACGCTTCCTAGGCATGTTGAATTACTATAAATGATTTATAAAAGACGCAATCACCGTACAAGCTCCACTCAACGATCTGCTCTCCGATGCAAAAAGTTCAGCCAGTCGTACAATTGATTGCACGGAAGAAACAGAACGTGCATTTGAAGATGCTAAGAAGTCCTTGACAACCGCAGTGCAACTCGTGCACCCATCTCCAGACGCTCCTCGAGCCTTATTTGTCGATGCATCCAGTTTTCCGGTGACGCACTTTAGCAATATTGCGAAGGGTAATGGCAACAACCTGGTCAGCTCAAATATAGTGCGTATGACCGTGAATTATTGGAAGCATACGTAACTATAAAGAAATTTCGTCAATACTTGGAAGTTCGAAAGTTTACAGTTTACACGGATCATAAACCATTGGTATATGCATTTCAACAAAAAGCAAACAAAGCGTCACCTCAACATTTCCCCTACTTAGATTTTATTGGCCAATTTACAAGCGATGTCCAGCACATGAGCGCCAGAGAAAACATCCCTGCACTGTCGCGTTTTGAATCAATCACAGACACCTTAGACTATGTAGAGTTAGTGAACGCACAAACAAAAGATGAAGAACTAAAAATCTTTCTAAACAAGGATTCTGTTCTTGACATCAAACAAATTCATATCCCACATCTGGACAAGCATATATATTATGATATTTCTACACCCGCAGCAAGACCTTTTGTTCCAAAGAAACTGCTGAAGAAAATTTTTACAAGCATGCATAAGTTGTTACATCCAATTGCACGAGCCACTACCCACTTGATTGAAGCAATACCAATCAGGTACATTACAGCTGAGACCGTTGCAAATGCCTTTTTGACACAGTGGATCTCAAGATTCGGAATTCCGTTACGAGTAAAAATTGATAGAGAAAATCAGTTTAAATCACAGTTGTTTCACACTCGCGTAACAGGAATTCAACACTTAAAAATGACTAGTTACTACCCACAGGCAAATGGATTCGTTAAACGCTTTCATTGGCAACTAAAAGCAGCCATCATCTGTCACAAAAACAGTCAAGCTAGATAGAAGTACTGCTACTGGTGTTGTTAGGGTTTCGCAATGCATACAAAGAGGTCTTAAAATCAACATCAGGCGAGCTCATGTATGGCAAAGACACGGAAATCTACATTTATCAATCAGTATCTCAACATCTGCAATATGTGTATGTTCGACATGATGCAGTTTGGAAACCGCTGCAGCCACCAAATCATGGACCATACTACGTGATGAAAAGATACCAGTTTCTTCTACAAAGCAACAATAAGGAACAATTAGTATTCATAGATAGATTAAAACCAGCATTTATCAAACAAGATTTTAATGCAATTTATGACCATTCATATGCCAACACCAATCCACCCCAACATACTAAACATCTATACGCTAAAAAGGTATCATTTTAGAATCCTAAAACGAAATCCTGAGGCTGAAACTGGAAAGGGGGTAATGTAGTGGGTAAACAAACCTCGTCAACAACGGTGGGCAGCGAGAATATTTAATTGGGCATGCGGTAATGCTAACGGAGATATAAGGCAGAAAAAAAAGGAAGTGTGAGTTGCCTCATTAGTACACACGCCATGTACAGATTACGTTTCCATTGTTTAGTTGTTAAAATAAATTTAGTTAAGAAAGTGTGTCGTATTTCATTTTAACATCAGGAAACCCCAAAGACTTTTAAAAGCTAACCTATATGTTTGTGTTGATTTGAAGAAATAAACATATAGGTTATGCTTTTAAAAGTCAAATATATTGTAACGGCCAATTAAATGAAAGATTTTGCGAGGGAAATTTAAAAAGAACAGGTCAATTTATAATTTTCAACAAGCAGGTTATTTTATCACAATGCACAGTAGCAATTTGAATTGTAGTTTTTAGCTATCGGTTCATAAGTAAATGTTTTGAAAAAAAAAAAATAGAAATTACCCACATATAAATGAAATATATGCTAAAAATGTAAGAAATTTTGAAAACTTGAAGATGCCTAAAGTAACATAATTTGTTCTCTGATATATGTAAAATGCTAAATACTGAAGGATGGCTTCGTGGGTCTTGGCGCGTCTGTTAGTAATCGAGAAAACATTTAACATTTATTTTCTAAGATTTTTATACAGCGAACACCATCCCGTTCATCATATCACCTCTCTACACCGACGGTTGTGGAGCCACCGCATTCCCTTCTCGCCACAAGCGCGAAATTTAAATTCAAAATTTAACCCTACAATACATATAAAAAAATCAATGCCGATATTTAAAGCCGGAAATAAAATACTTAAACATCAACAGCAAAAAATAAATCTATAGTACGAAATACGCTATTGATTTCTGTAATTTAAACTGATTTAGTAATTTTATCAATAGGTCAACTTTGTGATTGTAATTAAAATTTTTATTTATTTACGGCATTATTTTTTAGTTTTTCAAACACGTTTAAACCTAGTTTTTAGTATTGTTTTTCTTCAGATTTTGTGAATTATTTGCATATCTTAGTTCCGGGCATGACGTTAACCTGCGTCCGACCGAGTGACTATCGTTGTAAGTGCCTATTTAGAGAATGACTGAATGAGTAAAGGTCTAATGCATTTTGTGGTTTTTGGGATGGTAAATTGTCCCTAAAGGATAAACCACAATTAGGGGCAACGAGTAAGATACGAAGTATGTTAAGAACCTTTCAGATATTCTAATAGTGTTTTAGATATCTCAAAATATGCAATGTAATGGAGTCTTTTTATCGGGTATGTTGCAGTCGACTGTATTTCATTAACACAACTATGTTGATACCTTTAACCAATATTTTATCAATTACAAAAACAAGATAGAAGTTTATTTAAAAGATTGTTCTGTCAACATCGCAAACGTCAATATTCGTTCGTTAGTGTAGTTACGTAATGAGCGAAAAAAACTCTAAAAGTGAAAAAACGATGTTAAAGTTAATGCCAAATTTGACAGATTTAGTAATAAATGTAGTACTAACATTATATCTCTAGTAATTCATGTTTTTTTAAATGTTTTTAAAAGAGAATGTAATTTTACAAAAGGCAACACAAAAAATAATGTAAGTTACTCTCGTCGAAACTTTCATAGCATAACTCACTCAAATGCCGCGCCGTGCGGCCTTGCATCGCATTAACGTTCGTTATGCTATGCCTTACTTTTGACGCTTGTCACGTACTTAGATTACTATTTTTTACAAACGCTGCTTTAGTCACGCTTACTGATAACAATTAATTATACATTTTAAAAAGTATGTAGTTACAGTTAAACATAAGTATACTGGCAAAAAATTAGAATAAAGCTAGGTTCATACTTTCGATCTTGGAACAGTCAGGTCAGGACCAGTCGCGGTCAAATCACTGTTAGCTTTTTTGACAGACTATCAACATTATCGCTAAGCATCAGCGTTGTCTCGTTCAAACAACTTGCCATTGTCACTGTCACTGATGCATAACTTTTTCAGTAGTTTTATGTACTGCTTGGTGCCTAGTTTCCTTGTGATCTTGTCGTTCTTAGGGTCCCAGAATCCAAATGCTCCTATGTTTATGTATTATTATTTCAAGTTCGTTTTTTATTTCACTTGGAGTATTAGATGCCGTGTGGTAGGGTTTCCATTTTGTGGTGGTGCAGTTTTGATTGGTTTCTCTCCATCGTTAATTTGCCCGGAGGGGAACAGGATTCATTCTTCCCTTGTAAATAAACCACCAGTCAGCAAATATGAAATGGCCTCTTGCGGTGTCTGACGAGAAACATCTGAAGATTTTGATTTGATTTCTTAGGGTTTCTTTTAGTTTCCAATATGGAGGGTATTGTGGCCATTGTTCTTTTTTGCTTTTCTGGGAATTGTTTCGGTATTCATAGTGATGCTTGGTTGTTTGTCCCATCTTCATTCGACTTTTGTTCTTACTTCTGCTTTTTCAGTAGATGTTCATATATTTGCAACTTCATCTCTGGTGTCTTGGAACACTCCTTCTATTGAGCCGTATTGAAATTTTTCTATTAGTGTGTTTTGTGGATCAGTTGTTCTTGTGCTTTTGACCACGGTGTTCAGTAATCTCTTTTTGCTTCATGTCTGACAGAGTTGTTCTTTGATGTTAGTACTTTGAATTCGGCGTCGGATCTGTCATTTTCTCATATGAAAGTTATACGCTGGGAATACAAAAGCTTTTAGGGATTCAATTTTCTGCCACGAAGCTAATTGTGATTTTAAACTTAATTGTAATAATTCGCTGATACCCTCTGATGTTTTTATTATTGGGAAACCAATGGGCTGTGCTAAAAAGTTTGCTTTGTCGTATTTATTTAGCGCTTGGATCTAATGTTGGTTTATGGTATATGTTGTGTTGTCGATCGTGTTGTTTCTGATGATTAGTGTTTTGCACTTATTTTGGAGGTCTTTGGGTATTTAGTTTTCTTTTTAACAATATTATTTCGGATTTTTTGACCGAAATCTCTATTTATTGTTTTGGCACCACTCGTATACTTGCGTTGCGACTCTGGTGGCTTTATTTTCTAGTTTTCGTCTTGAACTTCTTTTGATTATTGTTATTTTGTCGTCTCTATACGATATTTCATCCAGGTCTTGGTTGAAGCTAGTGTCGAAAACAACTAAGTATGGATCCCTGTGGGCGCCCTTTAGTGATTTTGGTCCTTTTTACTCTATTTGCCGTTTTCATTGTGGCGCATCTATCTTGTAGGTAATTTTGAATTAAATTGTATAATTGTGTTATGCATTAAATGCTTTTTAGGTTTTGAAGTATGCTTGGCCAACATAGGTTATCAAATGCTCCTGCTATGTCTAAAGACATAACTAGGATGTATTTATCTACTTTGTTGTTCTTTACACTATCAAATAATATTTTTTGAGTGCGTCTTCAGTTGATTTCTGCTCGATGAACCCATACTGTTTGCTGGAGAGGTGCTTATTTGCATTTTGTAGATATTTAACAGTCAATATTTCTAACATTTTTCTTATAGTTGCTAACAGCATGATAAGCCTATAGGACTTGAGATTTGTTGGGCCTCATTTTACAGCTTTTGGGATTATTATTAGTCCTTCTTACCAGGGCTTAGAAAAAACCCTGTACGTTAGACACGCGTTCATGGTGTTCAGTAAGGTAATTGACCTATGCTTTACGACCTCTTTTATTATTTCGTTATCGAGTTTGTCTGGTCTCGGAGCTTTGCCATTTTTCATATGCGCTGCCGCGTTTTTTAATTCGTTTATTGTGAAGGGGTCTTCTTTTGTGGTAACTAGGCTTTGGTACGTTTGTTTTCTTAGCTTTTTGGTAAATTCCATGTCCATTAGGTTACTATCGCTTGGTAGGAAATGGTTTAGTATTTGTTACGGACGAAATTTTCATTACGTACGACTATGTATATTGACTTGAAATTAGATTCCGGTTTGGACGCCCCCTACCGATCTTTACGCGTGACTGTCATTTACGACGAATTCTTTAACTTGACAACTGCATAAAATGGCCGGTGGGGCTTGCAATTAAATTTCCTAGAACCATCCACCGTAATGGGGACCAATTTATAAGGATATTACGCTTATAATACATTTGAGTCGTCACCGGGTAAGCTAATGGCTGTCATTTATTAAAACTCTGTTGTAATTTCTCGTAATTTAATAGCCGTTCCGCCACGTGCTGGCATCTGTTCCTATTCGATAACGATTTATGAAGAATCAATTTCAAATAATAATTTCGTCGGACGAATATAATCCGATGCATACGACGTATGGTTAAAATTTAATGTACCGAAGCTAACTACAATTTGTCGAGATTCTACTCAGGCGGCAGATACCTGCGTAACCACCTGTCTTCGACGGGGTATAACAGCATACGACGACCGGGTTAGGCTTTATGTACTTTCGTTAACTATAAATAATCATTTTGTAGATTTTACTTTCGTGAGGAATTGGTTTGACACGACTTGCTATTTAAGAGTGTTTACAGGATTGCTTGCCGAGGAAAGCGCTTTCTTCGTACGAGTGAAAGTTCCTGTATTAGGGGTAAGTTGTTTTATGTATTTTATTCGTTGTCAGAAAGGTCACTCACGAAACTCTTGCTAATATCAGTGCCGTAATTATTAATATTGTTGTTTTACCAGTTAGGTAGTAATTTTTACTTATTTTGAGTTGCGCATGCTGTGTACTACCAGCGAGTAATCAACGTTAGTGCTATATTAATTCCGTAATTAGTCTCGATGTTTTATTATCAATAAGGTCGTATTAGTACTTCCTTTGTATGCTTCGCCTACGATGTATTACCACGACTTGTTACGATAGGTTAATATTAATGTAGTAATTTATTATCACTGTGTGATTGTCGGTAATGCCATATTACTAATTATTTTGTGTATTTCGCATATTGCATACAAACCATATTTACTACGAACTATTCTTAGCTATCTATTTCACTGTACTTTACTGATGTATTGTGTGTTGCCGATACGACTGGCATCTCTGTAATGAGAATTCGATATACCTGTGATAATCCTCAACGATTCTAAATTAAAGTTGTTATTGTGGTTACTTGCTCTTTTATGACAACATACCTTCCTCTTTGACTCGTCTTTAGTTAATAACAAACGTTAACTACTCGAACAGCCGAGTATAGGGTTACGAACCTAACATCGTGTTACAAGTTTGAACCGTTCTGTCTTGAGCGAGATAGAAAAGTTACTTTGGATCAGCTCTGGCGCCCTTAAGCATATTTCCTGTTACTTTGAACCTCCCCTAATCCCGACTATTGTAAGTTAGCCGTGCAAGGTTTGTAAAACCCAAAAAGCTTGTAACATATTGCCTGTTTTTTCCTCGCAGTTTGTTGTAACACTTCCGCCTGTCTTCTTGATAATGTCTAAGGCGCCATTGTGGTTCTGATTAGATTTCGTCAATTTGTATATTGCCCCCTCGGTTCATTGTTTCCTATTTCGTTTACAAAGTTAGGGAGGTTTTGGATTTTCTGTTGTAATATGCATTTTTGCTGCTTTTGCATAGTTCGAGAGCTGTCTCGTGGTTCTTACTTAGCGGGTGCCTTTTTTCGTTTTTCCTGGCTTTGTAATATTCTCTTCGCAGTTTCAATTAAGTTTTTCTTGTCTTTATTTTTGGAATGGTGTTGTTGCTGATTTGTGTGATTTTTGCTATAAGTTCTCGTGCCAGTTCTTTAGTTTCGTCTTTGTTTTTAGGTATTTTTAATTTCATTCTCTCTTCTTCCTCTTCGGCCTGCTTTCTGCTGCCAGTCGGCTCTTTTGATGGCGTACCTTAGATTGTTTGTGTCGTTCTGCAAACTGGCATCGGACTTTGATTTCCATGTTATTAGGCGATGATCCCTACATGAGGCATTGTCTAAAACTCTTCAGTTGCTTATGTTCCCGAAACATTTTTCCGAAGCTAGGGTGACGTCTATATTTGATTCTCCATTTCCTGCGTATGTGTTGGGGTTGTCAGGTAAGTTTAGGACTTTAAGTCTGTTCCTAGCTATGGTGTTTTCGATTTGGCGTCCTCTTTGATTTGTGATTTATATGCCATAGAGTGGAGTTTGAGTTGGCGTTAGTTTTTGGTTAGGGTATGTCTTTAAGATGTTTTCGATCGTTTCGACGTAAGGTTTGGTTTCTTCGCCATGTGTGAAGTACATGGATACGACGTATATAGTTTCTTTTTTGATTTTAATTTTGGCACATACGCAAGTCTCGTTGGTAAACTGAGATATCTTTGCTATGTTGTAGTTTGGGTTTGCAACTAGTATGACAGTGTATTTTTGTTTTTTGGGATCTTCGCCACATATTATTTTTATTGGTTTGCTATATCCCGTTATCTTTTCTTTGTAGTTATATGGTTCTTGCGCTAACGTAATTTCTATTTTGTTTGTTCCAAGGTACTGGTTTAGTTCGTCAGTGGCTCTTCTCCCTTTTTGCAAGTTTATTTGTGCAAGAATTATGTTGTTGGGGTTGTTTATGTACGTATTTCTTACTTACTGCGCACAATGTCAGTATGTTGAGTGGGCTTCTTTGCAGTATTTTGCCGGGTGGCCTAGGTCCTGGCATTTGAAGCATCTAGTAATGTGGACAAAATCGTTCGTTCTACAGGTTTGCGAGTCTATGAATTTTCTTTTCTATTTCATTAGCTTGTCTCTGGTGATCGCTGTTGTTTCGATTATCCAATGTTTGTCTCTGTTTTCTTTTGTTGGGCCTCATTTAAAGCATGCTCTAATGTTGTTATATTTCAGAATTTTCTCTCTATTGGAGGCATGTTTTTGGGCTTTATTGTATTCTTATTACTATTTATTTTTTCTGCAAATGTTGGTTTTACGGGATTTTTGTTTAGCGCATTTGCAATGCTGTTTGTAGTAACGTCTTTTATTATTTCTTTTTGAGTTTCTATTTTCCATTTTAGTTTGGCGTTCTGAATACATAGCATGGTTGCCTCGTCCCTGACCTTGCTGGTTAGGTTAAGCAACCAGCAAATGTCGTTCTTGTTTAATTTGGCCTTCTGATCCGTGTGCCCTTATGGCACATTCCAGATCGTTTAGCATATCTAAGACTTTTAAGAAGGTTTCGTCACAGTCATCATTGGTTTGATGCCGGTTGTTCTTTTTTTTTTGCTGGTCATTGTCTCAATCTGCAGGAGTTCCTCGTATTGCGAGTTTTGCTCTTTTGCTTCACTTTGTTCCATCTCGTCGTATTCGTCTTCTACGAGAGAGGAGGTAGCCGTTAGCTCTTCAACAATCCATTTCGTGCTGCTGAGCACCATTCCTGGTCGTGCTCGTTTTACTCATTAGGGAAGAGTTCATTTTAACATTAGACCGAACACTTGTAGTTATTACTATGATTTTGCACGTTTCTTACATTGATTGAGCGTCTATTTCACTTTGATTGTGTTTATAGTTTTTGGTATACCGACTGTGCTTAGCCGTACCAAGGATTTTTATTTCACCACCTTCAAAAGCTCTCAGCTCAGTGTTACCTTGGCTTCGTCCCCATTCGGCCTAGGGGAGGCGCACAGATTGGGAGATGTCTAAGCTTTTTGTTAATTTGTACTGTTGTCTGTTTACAAATTCGGGCAGATGTTTACCTGCCAAACAGAACACTAAAACTTTTATAACACTTAAGACAGTCGCTGAGCGCACTACAGCAGATATTGCGACAAATATACTGCTGTCCCCAAAGGGGATATAGTCCAGGAGGAGGAGGATGTGGACCCACCAAACCACCCGAACTTGCTTGGTACAAGTTCGCCACAAAATAGGATAGGTAAGAAAAGAACATGTTTCATTTAAAGGACAAGTCTGGTTAAGACTTAGTTGGATGGGCTAAGGTAACGGTAGGTACGTGCTGTGAGAGCACGCGGTTCAGCGAGGCACCTGCCTTTCGGCTTATTCTTGCTTCTAAGGCATAAAACCAAGTAGGTAGGAAAAGGGCTTAGAAAATTGTAAAGGAAGTAAGAGAGGCAGATTAGTTAAGTAGCTACGGCGAAAATGAACTAAAAGGGTTATTCAAAATAAAAATACTGAACTAAATGACTCTAAAATAAAATGCATGCTATTAATGTTAATAAAAACTAAATACCTACTTTTCCATAGCGTACTTATAGAAAATAAACGAAACCATGCAAAATTCGTTAGCAAAATAAAACTTCATTCTTATTGTAAATCTTTGGTCTCTCTTTGCGAATGGTCTATATACGTTAACATCAGGCATCAGTGCGAGGATGGCCTGAGGAGAATCGGGAAATGGGCTAACAATGGTTGACAGGGCACTCCGATCCTCATCGAATTCGCGGCAAGCGAGAATCCTATGCGCCGGAGTGTCAGGAACGCCGCACGACGGACACCTTTCGTCATCCAAAACGCTAATGCGCTTTAGGTGACAACGAAATCCGCCGTGTGAAGACAGGATTTGTTCGGCCTCTCGTACGGGGACGTGGGGCATTCTGACCCAGGTAAGGATATCCGGGATAAGAGAATAGGCATTACGGCCTTTATGGGAAGTGTCCCACAGCCGCTGCCATTCACCCAAGATCAAGACCTTTAAGTGACGCTTGGCCGCTAAAAAGGACGGAAATTCGTCGTTTGAAACGTGCTGGTCATGGAAATTGCACGAGCCAGTCTTGCGAAGAACTTTGGTGCAGTAGATTTCCTGCAATAGAGGATGTAGGGGAGGATGTTTAGAAATAACACAGAGGGTATCGACGGCAACGGTACGATACGCCCCTAGGATAGTTCTCAGGAATAAGGATTGGAGCGAGGCCAGTTTCCTGACCACGTGGGAATGTCGAAGTCTGTGGTACCAAATGTCTAAGCCATAAGTGAGCATGGGAATGACCACATTGTCGAAGATATTCGCAAGATGTTTTTTGTAAAGATTCTATTTCAGCCGTGAGTATTTGTAGAACAAGTGCAAGACGCTCTTGCACTTTTCAACCACGAAAGCGCAATGTTTGACAAAACTCAGCTTGTCGTCGAGCAATAGTCCGAGGTGCTTGAATTCGAAGACCTTACGGACAGGAGTATCGTGGAGGCGTGAAGGATCTTAGGTCTTAGCGTAGAGCCAACAACCATATACTTAGTCTTGTCTGCAGAAATACTTAGTTTATTGCTGCCAGCCCAGCTAGTCACAATATTTAGGCACGTGTTAGATTTTGCCTCCAAGTCCGCATAAGCAAAAATGCCACAGTCTGCTGGTAAGTCTTTGTCTAGAAGATCATTTACCACCAAGTTCCACAAAATCGGCCCAAAAACCGAGCCTTGTGGACAGTCCTTCGTCAGTCGTTTCGTAAAAGTTGAACGTGAAACGTTCGCAGAATAAGTTATCGATCTGTTCGACAAATAGCTACGAATGACGCGCGTGACGTCTGCAGGTACTCTCTTAACGACGAGAGCTTCGATTATAGAGGGCCACCATACGTTGTTGAACGCTCCAGATATGTCTATGAAAATAGCTAGTCTGTACTGGGAAACGTTCAATTGTACAATTGTCATTAATCGACGGGCGGCGTCAGTCGTCGTTTTGCCAGGAACGAAGCCATAATGACTAGGATGGAATAACACGTTAGGCGGAATGTCGTCGTGTATCATTTTCAAAAGTGTTCTTTTGAAAAGTTTACATAATTCTGATAGCAAAGTTATCGATCGGTACGAGGTGGGGTTGGCGAGATCCTTCTTTCCGGGCTTGAGAATAGTGATGAGTTTACCAGCTCTCCAGCTGGTAAGAAGATATCCAATTTTTATACAGCAGTTGAACAGGTCAACGATCGTTGATGAGAGAGAATCTAGAACAACCGTTCGCAAAACATTACAATGTATTCCGTCAAGTCCAGGAGCTTTTAGGGATTTTGCTAGCCACCGCGGCTAAATCGTCGCTAGTGACCACCCAGTCCTGTCGGGAAATACTTAGCAAAAGAGATCGGAATCTTACTTGGGCATGATAGGCATTGTCCGTCGAGGGATCGTCGTTGGGGAATAATGTGGAAACTATTACTTTGATTGTGTCTAATTCTGAGATGGTGTATCTGTCGCCGTCTTTAACGTTGGAACACGGTTGGATCGACAGGAACTTCCGAGAGGATAACCTGTAGACTAACCCCCAAGGACTCGTCGCCAAGCTTTTGATTTGTTAGGTCTGCAGAGGCTTTTTTGTTTTCGTAAACAGCGCACCGCTCGCTTTAACCTATCTAACTTAGGACTCCACCACGGTACACCAGCTCTAGATCTTAGGCGTATGCTGTTTAAGCCATTTTGACAAGAGTCGAGGATCATCCTGGTCAACTTATCAATGAAGGCGTCTACAGATTTAGGATCGTGGCACAAAGCACCACGTGGAAGATAAATAGGAATTGAATTTGAGATAACCTCATTTAGGCGAACCGGCTCGATGCGTATTTAATCAAGGATTCTTTTAGGGATTGGTACGTGGTTAGGGGTCTTGATAGTTAATTCAAACCGTATCAGTCGGTGGTCACTTTCCATTACGTCTGGAATGACGTGCCGGTTTAATATTTTCTTGGCTAAACAGGGAGATGCTAGTGTAACGTCTATGTTAGTTGAACCTAGATGGCTAGCGAAAGTGAAAAGTTGAAATGGTTCATTAACAACACAGAGGTCGCGTTCACCCACGAGGTTCTCCACACATCGTCCTCGTTTGTCGGTCATCGGGGAGTGCCAAAGCGCCGATTTCGAGTTGAAGTCACCTGCTATGATAATAGTAGTACCTCTTAGTTCATCCAGAATTTTATCTAAGTGTTGGAGATGAATACAAACATCCTCACTCGGCGGCCAATAAACGCCGACGATTGCCAAGGAGGTGTTTCCAACCGTAACCATAGTTACTGCATTGCAGTCATTAGTTAAATGGCTGAGTGTCACCACTCCGACAGGCTTCGAACTATTGAAAACAATAGCCGAGTAATACCGCATAAAAAAGGATGCGGCAATCCTGTTGAAGGGTACAGCCGCACCAGCGAGCTTGTACCCTAAACCTGAACTAAACACGTATGGCTGTTGAGTCAGTAGAATGTCAATGTTGTTGTCGAAGGAGAAACTTATCGCTTCGAAAGTCGCAACACGTGAATTGCAAAGATTCACTTGCGCAAACCTCAAAGTTAATTGAGTGTCCATAGAGTCCATAGTCGGTACTAGATATTTTAGCGTCGAGTCTTTTCATGTACGCTGGGCAGGTGTTGGAGGTCGTCTTATGCTTGACGATGTCTCCTTTGTGGCCAAAGCAAACGCAGTTAGCGCATGTCGGGTCTCGATTCCGGTTTGGGCATGTTTTTGTTTCGTGCTTTTACGCACAATGGCCGCACTGTAAGTCGCTTTTACAGTCGTTGGAGTGATGGCCGTATTTTTGGCAGTTAAAACAACGTGTGACCCGGATATGGTCATTGACCCGACAGGCATTCCACACGACGTACACTTGACGCGATGCCAAAAAGTATCGTCGAACTTCAGGATGTACCTCAAGAATCCAATTGCAGTTTGCTTCTTCCCTAGGGCCGAAGTGAAAAAGAACTTTTAAGTGCTCATTTGCTAGATGAAGCACTTGATCTGAGGCATAATGAAAGTTTTGAGAGACAATAGCCTCCTTCACCTGCTCAGGGGACAGGTTTTTAGGAACGGATGGATATGCGAGGAAACGATTTGCCTTGGGGCTTAATCACAAGGCCGGCTTGTTCTAGGATGGCCGCAGGTATTTTGGTCAAATCTGATTTCTCAGATTCCGGTCTGATTGAACTTTTACCCGTTTTCGTCACGCGGTCTAGTCTTAGGTCATACTTTTGCGGATCCAAAACTTTCATGAGAGTCAGATTTTCCGGAAAGTACTTTGACCTTTTCGACAAGTTTAGTGCGGGCCGCTTGGGAATAAGAAAGTGGGGCAGAAAGTGTAACTACGGTTGTGGTAAGCCTGGCTGTTACAGACTGCAAGGCTGTTTGGTCATCAGCCAGAGCGGAAGCAATATCAGCAGTTTACTGCGAGACGCGACGGTGGATCAAGGATTTTCTGAAAGTCGCTTGAACCCTGCTAACTATGTCAATCATTTCTGATTGACGGAAAGTGGTAATCTTGCAGGCAGAGAATACCTTGGTAAGACGATTGATATCTGCATCGAAACATGCCTCGATGCTGTCGGGACCGGTTTCAGATAGGATAACATCACGCTTAGTGGGAGCAGATTCAGGCTCCATGGCGGAGGAGGCTGAAGGAGTAGGAGAGGTTGAGCGCGACAGCGCGACGCTCGTGGAGTGTCCGCTGGGGAAAGAACTGATACCTGATTACCCTTTTAGCCGTTCGCAGGATCTTATTGCCAGAAAACGATTGGGCTTATAGCCTGTGAGTCCTTGCCCACTTTTAACCTCGTGGAGGTAAGGGTCTAAAGCACCGCGAAAAGGAACAACTTTATCACAAAATAACAACAGTATAATTACAAAATTACTGCCGGCCTTAATTATCCGACTTCGCTTGATTTGCTCACAATGAATAATAATAAAATTCCTTTCGCTGTAGCTAAAGGTAAAAGATTTATTTGCATATTGAAGAGAAACCAGAGTACATATAGTTCAGGAGGAGGAGGAGGAGGACGTGGACCCACCAAACCACCCGAACTTGCTTGGTACAAATTCGCCACAAATGGGATAGGTAAGAAAGAAGATGTTTCATTGAAGGGATAAGTCTCATTAAGACAGTTGGATGGGCTAGGGTAACGGTACGTACTTTGAGAGCACGCGTTTCAGCGAGGCACCTGCCTTTCGGCTTATCCTCGCTTCTAGGGCATAAAACCAAGAAGGTATGAAAAAGGACTTAGAAATTGTGAAGGAAATAAGAGAGGCAGATTAGTTAAGTAGCTACGGCGAAAAATAAACTAAAAGTGTTATTCAAAATAAAATACTGAAAATAAATGACTCTAAATTAAAATACATGCTATTAATAATTATAAAAACTAAATTCCTACTTTGCCATAGCGTACTTAGAAAAATAAACAAAACCATGCAAATTTGTTAGCAAAATAAAACCTTAATTCTTATTGTAAGCTCTGATCTCTCCTAGCGAATGGTCTATACATGTTGACATCAGGCACCAGTGCTAGGATGGCCTGAGGGGAATCAGGAAATGGGTTAAGAATGTTTAGTAGGGCACTCCGTTCTTCATCGAATTCGCGACAAGCGAGAATCCGATGCGCCGGAGTGTCAGGAACGCCACACGACGGACACCTGTCATCATCTAAAACGCTAATGCGTTTTAGATGGCAACGAAATCCGCCGTGTGAAGACAGGATTTGGACGGCCTCTCGTCCAGGGACGTGGGGCATTCTGACCCAGGTAAGGATATCCGGGATAAGAGAATAGGCATTACGCCCTTTATGGGAAGTGTCCCACAGCCGCTGCCATTCACCCAAGATCAAGATCTTTAAGTGACGCTTGGCAGCTGAAAAGGACGGAAAATTTTCGTTTGAAACGTGCTGGTCAAGGAAATTGCACGAGCCAGCCTTGCGAAGAACTTTGGTGCAGTAAATTTCCTGCAAAAGGAGATGTAAAGGAGGATGTTTGGAAATCACACAGAGGGTATCTACGGGAACGGTGCGATACGCCCCTAGGATAGTTCTTAGGAACAAGGATTGTAACGAGGCCAGTTTCCTGACCACGTGAGTGTGTCGAAGTCTGTGGTACCAGATGTCTAAGCCATAGGTGAGCATGGGAATGACTGCATTGTCGAAAATATTCGCAAGATGTTTTTTGTGAAGGTTCCATTTCAGCCGTGAGTATTTGTAGAACAAGTGCAAGACGCTCTTACACTTGTCAACCACGAAAGCGCAATGTTTAACAAAACTCAGCTTGTCGTCGAGCAATAGTCCAAGGTACTTGAATTCGAAAACCCTACGAACAGGAGTATCGTGAAGGCGCAGTGAAGGATCTCGTCTTAGTGTAGAGCCAAAAACCATGTACTTAGTCTTGTCTGCAGAAATACTTAGTTTGTTGCTGCCAGCCCAGCCAGTCACGATGTTTAGGCACGTGCTTGCTTTTGCCTCTAAGTCTCGTCGAGAATTTGCGGACACAGTGACAGTTATGTCGTCCGCATAAGCGAAAATGTCGCAGTCTACTGGTAAGTCTTTGTCCAGGAGATTATTGACAACCAAGTTCCACAAAGTCGGCCCAAAAACCGAGCCTTGTGGACAGCCCTTTGTCAGTCGTTTCTTGAAAGTTGAACGTGAAACGTTCGCAGAATAAGTGATCGATCTATTCGACAAATAACTACGAATGATGCGCGTAGCATCTGCAGGTACTCTCTTAACGACGAGAGCTTCGATTATAGAGGGCCACCATACGTTGTTGAACGCTCCAGAGATGTCTATGAAAATAACTAGTCTGTACTTGGAGACGTTCGATTGTGCAATTGTCATTAATCGACGGGCGGCGTCAGTCGTCGTTTTGCCAGGAACGAAGCCGTATTGACTAGGATGGAATAAGACGTTGGGCGGAATGTCGTCGTGTAACTTTTTAAGAAGTGTCCTTTCGAATAATTTGCCAAGTTCGGATAACAAAGTTATCGGGCGGTACGAATTCGGGTTGGCGAGATCCTTCTTTCCGGGCTTGAGAATTGTGATTAGTCTACCAGCTTTCCAGCTGGTAGGAAAATAACCAATTTTTATACATGAGTTGAACAGGTCAACGATCGTTGATAAGAGAGAATCTAAAACAACCGTTCGCAAAACGTTGCAATGTATTCCGTCAAGTCCAGGAGCTTTGTTTCTAGGAATTTTGCTAGCCACCGCGGCTAAATCGTCGCTAGTGACCACCCAGTCCTGTCGGGAATTACTTAGAAAGAGATTTCGGGATCTTATTTGGGCATGATGGGCATTGTCCGTCGAGGGATCGTCGTCCGGGAATAACGTGGAAACTATTACTTTGATTGTGTCTAATTCGGAAATAGTGTATCTGTCGCCGTCTTTGACATTGGAGCACGGTTGGATCGACAGAAATTTACGGGAGGATAACCTGTAGACTAACCCCCAAGGACTCGTCGCCAGGCTTTTTTCAACAAAACTTTGCCATGAGCTATACTTCGCTGTCTTCATTGCCAGTTTGTACCGGTGAAGCGCGGCCTTATATGAGGCAAGCCATTGATGTTTTACGTCGGCAGGGGCTTTTTGGTGGTGTTTTCACAAACAACGCACCGCTCGCTTTAGCCTATCTAACTTAGGACTCCACCACGGTACACCAGCTCTAGATTTTAAGCGTATGCTATTCAAGCCATTTTGACAAGAGTAGAGGATCATCCTGGTCAACTTATCAATGAGAGCGTCTACAGATTTTGGATCGTGGCACAAAGCACCACGTGGAAGATATGAGGGAATTGCTGTAGCGATAGCATTATTCAGGCGAACGGGATCTATGCGTTTGAAGTCAAGGATTCTTTTAGGGATAGGTACTAGGTTCGGAGCATTGACGGTTAACTCGAACCGTATCAGTCGGTGGTCACTTTCTATGACATCAGGTATAACTCGCCAGTTGGATATTTTTCTGGCTAAACTAGGGAAAGCTAATGTAACATCTATATTCGTCGAACCTAGATGGCTAGCGAAAGTGAAAGGTTGAAATGGTTCATTAACAACACAGAGGTCGCGTTCACCCACGAGGTTCTCAACACATCGTCCTCGTTCGTCGGTCACCGGGGAGTGCCAAAGCGGCGATTTCGAATTGAAGTCACCTGCTATGATAATAGGAGTGCCTCTTAGTTCATCCAACATTTTGTCTAAGTGTTGGAGATGAATACGAACATCCTCACTCGGCGGCCAATAAACGCCGACGATCGCAAAGGAGGTGTTTCCAACCGTAACCATAGTTACCGCATTGCAGTCATTTGTTAAATGGCTGAGTGTTACTACTCCGACGGGCTTCGAGCTATTGAAAACAATAGCCGAGTAATACCGCATAGAAGAGGATGCGGCAATCCTGTTGAAGGGTACAGCCGCACCAGCGAGCTTGTACCCTGAGCCTGAACTAAACACGTATGGCTCTTGGGTCAGTAATACGTCAATGTCGTTGTCGGAGGAGAAACTCATCACTTCGAAAGTCGCAACTCGTGAATTGCGAAGATTCACTTGCGCAAACCTCAAAGTTAATTGAGTGTCCTCAAAGTCCATAATCGGTGTTTGAGATCTTGGCGTCGAGCCGTTTTAGATACGCCGGGCAGGTGTTAGAGGTCGCCTTGTGCTTGACGACGTCTCCTTTATGGCCGAAGCGAACGCAGTTAGCGCACGTCGGGTCTCGATCCGGGTTTGGGCACGTCTTTGTTTCGTGCTTTTCAGCACAATGGCCGCACTGTATGTCGCTCTTACAGTTCGTCGAGTGGTGGCCGTATTTTTGACAATTAAAGCAACGAGTGACCCGGATATGGTCATTGACCCGGCATGCATTCCAGGCAACATAAACTCGACGCGAGGCCAAAAGGTATCGTCTAACTTCCGGATGGACCTCAAGTATCCAATTGCAGTTAGCCCCTTCTCGATTGCCGAAGCGGAACAGCACTTTTAAGTGCTCATTTGCCAGATGAAGCACCTGATCTGAGGCATCGTGGAAGTTTTGAGAGACTAAAGCCTCTTTCACCTGCTCGGGGGACAAGTTTCTAGGAACGTCTAGGATGGACAGTCTCGGAAACGATTTGCCTTGGAGCTTGATCGCAAGGCCGGCTTCTTCAAGGATGGCCGCAGGAATTTTCGTTAAATCTGATTTCTCAGATTCTAGTCTAATAGAGCTTTTCCCTGTCTTCGTTACTCTGTCAAGTCGTAGGCCATATTTTTGGGGATCTAGGACCTTCATAAGGGTCGTCTTAGTTTCGTCGGCCGTCTTAAGAGGACTATCGGGTTTGGGAATGATTACTACTGTCGACCTGGGAACAGGTGCGACAGATTTGCCGGATGGTACTTTGACCTTTTCGACGATTTTGGAACGGGCCGCTTGTGCGTAGGACAGGGCAGGAGGTGCAGCTTCGGTAGTGGCAAGCTTGGCTGTTACGGACTGCAAGGCTGTTTGGACATCAGCCAGTGTGGAGGCAATATCAGCAGTTTGCTGCGATACGCGACGTTGGATGAGGGATTTTCTAAAAGTCGCTTGAAGCCTGCTGACTATGTCAATCATTTCTGATTGACGGGACATGGTAATCTTGCAGGCAGAGATTACCTTAGTAAGACGATTTATGTCTGCATCGAAAGAATCCTCGATGCTGTCGGGAAGGGTTTCGGAAAGGACGACGTCGGCGTCGTCGTCTTCACGACGACGCTTGGAAGAAGCGGATTCAGCCTCCATAGTGGAGGCTGAAGGAGTTGGGGAACTAGAGCGCGACAGCGCGACGCTCGTAGAGTGTCGGCTGGAAAAGTGCACTGATACCTAATACCCTTTTAGCCGTTCACAGGAGCTTATTGCCAAAGGCGATTGGACTTATAACCTGTGAGTCGTTGCCCACCTTTAACCTCGTGGAGGTAAGGGTCTAAAGCGCCGTGAAAAGGAACAACTTTATCACAAAATAACGAAATTACAAAATTACAAAATTACTGTCGGCCTTAATTATCCGACTTCGCTTGATTTGCTCACGATAATTAATTAATCAATTTCCTTTGCTTTAGCTAAAGGTGAAAGATTTATTCGCATATTGAAGAGAAACCAGATATAGTTCAGGAGGTGGAAAACTGGCAGCTGATTTGATATAGATACATGATGCATATTGAGAAGAAGAAATTACCAAAGCTGCATAGAGATAGTTCCGCCAACAAAAAAGAAGAGAAGAAAACCGAGAAAGACATGGAAAAACAACAAAAACGATGAGTAGCAGGAATCTTCGTGAAGAACTATGCGATTATAGGAAGACATGGAGGAATAGTGTAGAGATTGGACAGCGTTGTCAGACGCTTTTAAAACCGAAATAAAAGTTCTAAATTATTTTCCTTCCTAATAATCTGTTAATCAGATATACGCCGTATGTATTTAGTGCTTTATAACCAATAAACATTTATTTGTTTGAATATCTGATTTTGTAATCATTCGGTTATTGTTATCAGAAACCTCAACTTTCAATGTGATCCTATTAAGCGGCATGCACTTCAGTTTCTTAAATGTTTAAAATACATCTTTTTTATTGTGTTGCTTAGTCTAAATCATTAGGTTCATTTCTAGTGCTATTTTTTCGCCGAAATTAAGTGTGTACATACATACTGCGTATTGACAAGAACATAATATATTTCAGTCACGTAAACATTTTGTTTAATAATTATTTAAACTAATTAGAAGCAAAACGTATCAAATAGTCGAGATGTTTTTTGAAGCGTGTGCTTTTCATAATTCACAAATTAATCGAATCGCAATGTGTAGTATAATTAATTGAAAATTTATATTTCCACTTAAATAAATTTAATCCTGCTTCCAGAGTATTATTATTATTGTATACACAGGCCGTTCGCAAGATCCGGGATTCCTTAATGGAAGCCTAAAATAAATAGATATAAAATAATTAAACTTTTGGTATTGTTGTTTATGTCTCTGCGTTACTTAATTCTTGTTTTTTTTGTAGCTAATATATTTTACTTATTTTCTCGTATTCTAAATTGCTTTTTAATAAGAATTTTTTTACACCGCATCGTTGTTTTTCTTTTTTTTGCAGTGACAGAAGCAAGTTGTACTCGCGTCACGTCTTACACGGTTAAGTGTATATTTAGGGAATATTGGATTAAGAAGAATAAATAAATGAACAACGCACTTCAAAACTAAATAATGTTAATATTAATAGATGTTTTTAAAAATTAATTTTTTAATAATTAGACAAAAAATTTAAAACGTCTGTATGTAATTCTAAAAGATTCAGTGTTTCTGAGGGGTTCTGGGTTAAAATTAATAACTTAAACTATAAAATCAAATTTTTGTTTTCTGTTAATAATATATTATTTTACCGAATTGATTTCTTAATGCAGCAGTTCCAATTTTAACATCTTCAAATCCGCCTTTAGATCTTTATTTAAGAGAGCGTTCTTTAAGCTTAAGTATTATATGTCTTCACTGTATATAACTTTGCAGTAATTTAGTTAGTACTACATTAATCCTTTCTGTTTTTCACTGTCACTGTCACAAAATTTTGTGCTAAACAGTTAAGTAATAAAATTAATTTAATATCAAACGTTTTCTGAGCCAAAGATTCAGATGTATATCTAATACGTTCTGACAATTGTGTATTAATCATTTCAAATTTAAGAGATATATTTTTTTAGAAACAAACCACATTGGTAGCAAACAAAATAAAGATATCAAAAAATTAAACAAAATTAAAGTCTTCAATAAATTTTAGATATAGAATACCATTTAATTACAGTTTACTCTTTCACCGTTAATAATTTTCTTTGTCGTAGTATTACATTGGCTGTATTCTTTCTATTTCAAGCATTTTGTCTAACGTTATTTAAATAACAGTCTAATAACTATTCTAATTTTTTAGAAATTAATAATTTGAATGATGAAAATACAATGCTTTAAAGACGAATATTAATTAACACTGCGTAGGTCTTGTTCTATTTTCCTGATTGTAGAGATAGAAAAGAACAAGACCGTCAACAGAAAAGAGCGAAGAGGACACGTGTCACACTGTTTTTCTGGTAACAAACAAAAAGAGAGCGACGACTAACTCAGTTGTTCCGGCGATAGGGTCGTAGGCTTCGGACTGTTAGATTACAAACTGAATCTTAAAAGGCGCCAAAACGATGAAAGATTAGGAGTGCTAGACACCGTTTAAATCTACCCGCAGATGAAATCGAACAAATGACAAGACAGAAGTACTAGTAACACAATATTTATTTTATCACAGACAGTAGTTCACGTTAGACTAAGGAGAAGAATATACATAAGTATATTAACATAAATTTTTCAAACAGTAGCACGTAGGTCGGTATCACAGCAAAATATAACTAACGCCCTCGGCTAGGGTCTAACTTTAATATTCAGAAAAGGAATTCACATTCGTGAATTAAAGTACAAATGTACGAAAATCGAAGATTTAGAGAATCAAAGCGCACCGTATAATACCATGTGACTCAACAAAAAGATTTTAACATTAAATGTACCTAGCATGTACGTACGGTCCACTGATCACCAAAGTATTAAGAATTAAAGTAAATATGTAATACTTACAATTAGTTTCCTCCAAGTATGGACTAGCTAGTTCATACTGTCCGGATTATCAACTGAAGTCTACCCGAAAAAACACGTACTTACGGCGTTATCACGAATAACCCCGATTATATATGTAAGCTTCGTGCGCATGACACTAGAGTAGATACTAACCTCTAATAATTTAACTATAAAATAATTTGCTGACATAAGTAATCAAATAAACTAGGCATATAAAGTTAGTAGAAGATAATAATAATATCTGTGGAAAGTGCTGAACGTTAAGGTGTTAAAGAGATCCGGAAAGCAATAGCTTGATTGTTGATTCTCTTATTTTAGGTTAGTACAAAAACGTGCTTTGTAAATATTTTATTTATGTAATTAATTGAATAAACTCTTATTTTAGACGAATCTAATCGTGTTTCTTCCACTGATTATTTATCATCCTTATAAATCAACAATCACATTTTGTGGAAAAATGGGAAAATTAAAATTTGAATTTGCAGTAATACCTAAACCAGATGATAACAAATCAAACATTTTGGGTTTGGTATCAATTACAGATACACAGGAAAATTCGTATATCATGCCAAAAGAATATCAATCAATGAGTCTACACACAGAATTAATAAAAGCTAAAACATTTGGGATGATAAAACAATCAATAAAAAAAAGGCATGAAAAAAGAAAAGTGTGGATAAACTTAACCTCTGAAATGGAAAACATTTATTTTAAAGATGAAAATATGCAGTTTAATGGTTTTTTGCTTGAAAAAATAGAAATTAAAGAAGAGAAGGCTACTGAAAACGCTGACCATTTACATACAAAGCAGAATAAATTAAAATTGGCAGAGAGATTTTCAATAGAAAAATTTTCAAAATCCACAACAAATGTTACACAGTGGCTGCGTATTTTTTAAAAAAATGTGAACGTTTAGAATTAAATACAGATATAGAAAAAATTGAGATGCTGAGATTGCTGTTAGACGATTCCTGCAAAGACTGGTATTTATCAATGCTAATAAAAAACACAGTGGAATTAGATTGGTTGTTAAGCACGGTGGTGGTTCGTACTTAATAGGTTGACACCTGCCCAGGTAATCAGTATCTGAACGATACCAGATTCTAGGACAGATGTCAGTGATCAAACAAGTTTTATTTTGAATGATATTTTTATTAATAGCTGTCGTGCTTTTATACAATATTTACAAGCGTTGTGAAATACAAAGTTGGCATTTTATGTGATTACAATTTTAAATGTAGGTTACTATAATGTAACACATACTTAGTTATTTGCTGATATAAGGAATTCTATATAGCGTAATAACTTACGTTAGCAAATGGATTGTTTTACAATGTGGAGTAATTATTAGTATGTTTACAAATTATTAAGTTTTAAATAAATGTTTTAGCACAGATTAATTTTGAATATTTTTGTTCAAGTTTGAACATATTGCCATCTCTTAAAAAATGAATTGTGTTTACCAACTTGAATTGTTGTGGACGGATTGGTTTTTGAAAGTTTTAAGTTATTAAATATATAAATCAAATATCAATGTTTAAAATGTAATTTAAACATTCTGGCGCCTCTTCAATAGAAGGTTCTTATCTCAAAGGATGGATTGATTTTTGTTTCTGGTGCTGGATGGATCTGCTCGTTGATATGATTTTCCTTGCCTTCATGGTCGCGGATGGACCGGAAATACACTTCTTCAACTTCTTCGCTCGATGGTCTCTGATGGACCGGAAATACAACTTAATTCAACAGGTTGTAAGTTTGTTAAATTGTGGAATCGGCTTTGGTAGGCCGTGGTAGTGGAACTTCTTCTTCGTTTTTTGGATTGTTGGTCTCGGTATGGAACGGAAATATACTTCTTCGTTTGTTGGTCGCGGATGGACCGGAAATATACTTCTTCTTCTTCTTTGTTTGTTTGTTGGTCGCGGATGGACCGGAAATATACTTCTTCTTCGTTTGTTGGGCGCGGATGGACCGGAAATATACTTCCTCGTTTGTTGGTCGCGGATGGACCGGAAATATACTTCTTCTTCGTTTGTTTTAGGCTGTAGTTGCCCACTTCTTCTACCACTTCGTAAATTGTATTCTTAGGCTGTAGTTTGCCCACTTCTCCTACCACTTCGTAACTTGTATTCTTGGGCTGTAGTTTGCCCACCTCTCCTACCACTTCATAAGTTGTATTTTTCGGCTGTAGTTGAACCGCTTCCTTGTTTGTCGTAATTATTTTAATAGGTCGTAAAGCTATTAAAATGTTTCTATTTTCGGAAGGTAGATACCACTTTGTATAGTTTAGGTGCTGGTGGACCGCTTCGTCTTCTTTTTTGCTCGAAGGACCAAATGTTAAGCACGATGATGATGGTGGATAGCTTCGGCTTCTCTTTTGCCGTGGAAGAACAAATGTTAAGCACGATGATGATGGTGGACCGCTTCGTCTTCTTTTTTGCTCGAAGGACCAAATGTTCTTTCACTTTCGATCCGGCTCGAAGGACCAAATGTTAAGCACGGTGGTGGTTCGTACTTAATAGGTTGACACCTGCCCAGGTAATCAGTATCTGAACGATACCAGATTCTAGGACAGATGTCAGTGATCAAACAAGTTTTACTTTGAATGATATTTTTATTAATAGCTGTCGTGTTTTTATACAATATTTACAAGCGTTGTGAAATACAAAGTTGGCATTTTATGTGATTACAATTTTAAATGTAGGTTACTATAATGTAACACATACTTAGTTATTTGCTGATATAAGGAATTCTATACAGCGTAATAACTTACGTTAGCAAATGGATTGTTTTACAATGTGGAGTAATTATTAGTATGTTTACAAATTATTAAGTTTTAAATAAATGTTTTAGCACAGATTAATTTTGAATATTTTTGTTCAAGTTTGAACATATTGTCATCTCTTAAAAAATAAATTGTGTTTACCAACTTGAATTGTTGTGGACGGATTGGTTTTTGAAAGTTTTAAGTTATTAAATATATAAATCAAATACCAATGTTTAAAATGTAATTTAAACATTCTGGCGCCTCTTCAATAGAAGGTTCTTATCTCAAAGGATGGATTGATTTTTGTTTCTGGTGCTGGATGGATCTGCTCGTTGATATGATTTTTCTTGCCTTCATGGTCGCGGATGGACCGGAAATACACTTCTTCAACTTCTTCGCTCGATGGTCTCTGATGGACCGGAAATACAACTTAATTCAACAGGTTGTAAGTTTGTTAAATTGTGGAATCGGCTTTGGTAGGCCGTGGTAGTGGAACTTCTTCTTCGTTTTTTGGATTGTTGGTCTCGGTATGGAACGGAAATATACTTCTTCGTTTGTTGGTCGCGGATGGACCGGAAATATACTTCTTCTTCGTTTGTTGGTCGCGGATGGACCGGAAATATACTTCTTCTTCGTTTGTTGGGCGCGGATGGACCGGAAATATACTTCCTCGTTTGTTGGTCGCGGATGGACCGGAAATATACTTTTTCTTCGTTTGTTTTAGGCTGTAGTTGCCCACTTCTTCTACCACTTTGTAAATTGTATTCTTAGGCTGTAGTTTGCCCACTTCTCCTACCACTTCGTAACTTGTATTCTTGGGCTGTAGTTTGCCCACCTCTCCTACCACTTCGTAAGTTGTATTTTTCGGCTGTAGTTGAACCGCTTCCTTGTTTGTCGTAATTATTTTAATAGGTCGTAAAGCTATTAAAATGTTTCTATTTTCGGAAGGTAGATACCACTTTGTATAGTTTAGGTGCTGGTGGACCGCTTCGTCTTCTTTTTTGCTCGAAGGACCAAATGTTAAGTACGATGATGATGGTGGATAGCTTCGGCTTCTTTTTTGCCGTGGAAGAACAAATGTTAAGCACGATGATGATGGTGGACCGCTTCGTCTTCTTTTTTGCTCGAAGGACCAAATGTTCTTTCACTTTCGATCCGACTCGAAGGACCAAATGTTAAGCACGGTGGTGGTTCGTACTTAATAGGTTGACACCTGCCCAGGTAATCAGTATCTGAACGATACCAGATTCTAGGACAGATGTCAGTGATCAAACAAGTTTTACTTTGAATGATATTTTTATTAATAGCTGTCGTGTTTTTATACAATATTTACAAGCGTTGTGAAATACAAAGTTGGCATTTTATGTGATTACAATTTTAAATGTAGGTTACTATAATGTAACACATACTTAGTTATTTGCTGATATAAGGAATTCTATATAGCGTAATAACTTACGTTAGCAAATGGATTGGTTTACAATGTGGAGTAATTATTAGTATGTTTACAAATTATTAAGTTTTAAATAAATGTTTTAGCACAGATTAATTTTGAATATTTTTGTTCAAGTTTGAACATTGGTCAATATGGGAACAAAGTTTAAAAGAAACATATGCTGATAAAGGATGGTCGCCTATCAGATATGCTATGAATTTCAAATATTTAAAAAGTTCAATATTAGACTATGCACTAAAAAAAGAAAAATTACTGCTAGAATTGGATAGTACTATTAATAAATCTCTACTTATAGACTTGATTGCCATTGGTTTACCAGAATTCGTTACAGATAAAATAGATAGAGAAAAATTAAAGGAAGTTGATGACCTCTTCAATAAATTGAGAGGGTTAGAGCATCTAATAAAAGAAAATAATAACACTAAAAATACACCAGTAAGTAATAAATCAAAATTTCAAAAGCCAAGCGGTACAAAAGAAAAACTCCATGTAAAACATGTGAATCAAAAGGAAAAAATAGATTTCATCCTGAAAGCACATGTTGGTACAAAAATGAAAAGAAAGAGGATATTGAATTAATGAACACACTGTTAAACGTGGAACTGTCAGATGAAGATCCAAAAACTAGAAATTCCCCCACTAATTGAAATAAAAGTAAAGTTAGAAGGGTCTTTGGAGGTGAAAGGACTCTATGACCCAGGCTCAAGAATAACGGTAATTAATGCAAAATTAATAAATAAAAATCTTGAAAAAAAAATCAGTTAAAAACAATTAGTGGGTGGGGAAAAAGTTATGGGTTTGTGAAACTAAACGCAGAAATAAATGGTATAAAAAAAATGTTAAATGCTTTTGTATATGATAATGAAAATTTCAATTTTGACCTAATTTTAGGCCTAGATAGTGTAAAGAAATTTGGGTTGACTCATGACGAGAATTTAAATATCCAATTCCAGAACACTAAAGAGAAAAAAAATGAAGACAATGATAAAGTCGACATGCAAATTGAAAATAGATTTGAGATAGATTTTAATGAATTTGTAAATACATATGAATTCAAGATAGATGTAGATCACTTAAGTGAGGAAGAAAAAATAAAAATAAAAATTTTATTAAATGATTATGAAGACATTTTTGCTAAAGATAAGTACGATGTAGACAAAGTGAAAAATTATGAAGCCTTCATCGACTTACAAATTGATAAATACTGTTCTAAAAGACCATATAGATGTTCAATAGATGACAGAAAAGAAATAGAAGAACAAGTATCACAACTTTTAAAACATGGTTTGGTCGAAGACTCATATAGCCCTTTTGCTGCACCAGTCACACTAGCTTTTAAAAAGGAAGAAAATAAAAAAATAGACTGTGCGTAGATTTCAGAGATTTAAATAAGATAATTGTTCCACAATCTCAGCCATTTCCGCTAATAGAAGACTTAATGGTTAAAACAATAGGTTGCAAATATTTCACAACCTTGGACATAAATTCAGCTTTCTGGTCCATTCCCTTACGAGCTGGAGACAGACAAAAAACGGGATTTGTAACCCAGGAGGGCCATTACCAGTGGACATGTCTCCCGTTCAGATTAAAGACGTCACCAGCTATCTTTCAAAGAATCTTGGTAAATATAATAAAAAAATATAACCTGTCTAAATTCTGTGTAAATTACATATATGATATAATGATCTTTTCGGAGACATTCAAAGAACATTTGAGCAATATTAAGTTGCTGCTACACGCAATAAAAAAAGAAGGTTTAAAACTAAAATTTACGAAATGCAAATTTGCAAAAAACGAAGTGAAATATTTGGGCCACTTAATAAAAAATGACACAATTACACCATTAAAAGATAATTTAAAAGCAATAAAAAATTTTAATACCCCCGAAAACAGAAAACAAATAAGGCAATTTCTAGGGAAAATAAATTTTGAAAGGAAGTATGTACCAAAAATAACAGAAATTCTGTATCCTTTGCACAACCTGCTAAGGAAAACTGTTAAATTCCATTGGTCGGATACTTGCATAGAGGCATTCGAAAACATAAAAGAAATTTTGTGCTCAGAACCAATTCTAGCCATATTCAATCCAAAATCGGACATTTTTATATACACAGACGCAAGCATTAAAGGCCTTGGAGCAGTGCTAAAGCAACCTCAAGCAGATGGCACGATAAAACCGGTTGCATACTTTTCAAAAAAATTAAACGAAACACAAAAAAAGAAAAAAGCAATTTTTTTGAAATGTCTTGCCATAAAAGAGAGTATCAATTTCTGGCAATATTGGTTGCTCGGCAAATTTTTTACAATTTACTCAGACCACAGACCTTTAGAAAACTTAAATGTAAAAAATAGAACGAATGATGAGTTAGGAGATATGATACATTATATATCTCAATATAACTGCACTATTACATACAACCCCGCAAAAAATAATGCAGAAGCGGATTTTTTTAGTCGAAACCCAGTTGTTGCTTATTTAAGTAGTCGCGGGTGAATATAACAAAACTCAATTTTGTCTTAACAAAAAAACAGTTACTTTATTACTCTAAAAGTACGATTTTTAATAGAAGTGCATTAGCTTGCATCTACATTTAGTATTATATGACCAACTTATAAAACTTGATTTTATACGAATATTAAAAGACTTGCGCCTTACATTAATACGTCAAACGTGCTTTTTATCTTCAACACCAGTCATGGAACCAGACGAAAATGCAGATGACATTTTAAAAACAGTAAATAATATTTCTCTACAAGAAATCATAGATGATCAAAAAATAAATAGACAAATAACAGAAAATACACAAAATTTCACAGTAGAAGATGAAATCTACTACCGAAAATTTAAAAATAAGAAAAAAATCCTGCTAAGTGAGGAATATAGCAAAATTCTGATAAAACGTACTCATGATGAGTTCTGTCATACTGGCATAAACCAGACTACACTTAAAATAAAACCATTTTACACCGCACCAAAATTGTCAAAAAATATTCAAGATATATGTAAAACTTGCGAGGTTTGCATTAAGAGCAAGACCAGGCTGAACAGAAAATATGGACTTATGTCACACCTGGGACCAGCAGACAGGCCTTTTCAAATAATGTCTCTGGATACTATCGGCGGATTCGGTGGACAAAGGTCAACAAAAAGGTATCTACACCTACTAGAAGATCACTTTACTAGATTTGCATATATTCTATGCTCGAAAAATCAAAACGCATCAGACTTCATAAAATTAATAGAAAAAGTCCCGGTAGAAGATAAAATAGAAACCATACTCTCCGACCAATACCCTGGAATAAATTCAAGAGAGCTCAAAAACTATTTGAAAACAAGAGACATAGAATTAATCTTCACAGCCGTAGACGCACCGTTTTCTAACGGGCTAAACGAAAGATTGAACTAGACATTGGTCAACAAAATAAGATGTACACTAAATGCAAATAAAAAAAATAAAAAATCATGGGCCACAGTGGCAGAGGAATGCAGAAAAAAATATAATGAAATAGACCACTCAATTACAGGTTTTTCACCCGAATATTTACTGAATGGAAAATGCACAGCTCTGCTGCCACCGGAACTAACAAAAAACCTAAACAGAAGAAATTTGGAAGAGGACAGAAACCTGGCATTTCTCCGAACTCGAAAATCACACGAGTATAACAAATCTCTATGATAAAAATAGAATAGATCATAAATTCAAAGAGGGTGACCTGGTGTACGTGGCGAATAAAAACAAATTAAATAAAAGAAAACTGGTCGAAATTAGAGTCGGTCCTTCTAAGATAGAGAAGAAGATATTGGACTTGATCTTTAAAATAAATGCAGAAAACAAAAATCGATGGGCTTATATCATGCCTCAAAGCTTATCCCCGTGGACTAGTCTGGCTGGCATTAATTCACCTGGCAATTAATTATTTGAAGGGGGGAGATGTAAGCTTCGTGCGCATGACACTAGAGTAGATACTAACCTCTAATAATTTAACTATAAAATAATTTGCTGACATAAGTAATCAAATAAACTAGGCATATAAAGTTAGTAGAAGATAATAATAATAACTGTGGAAAGTGCTGAACGTTTAAGGTGTTAAAGAGATCCGGGAAGCAATAGCTTGATTGTTGATTCTCTTATTTTAGGTTAGTACAAAAACGTGCTTTGTAAATATTTTATTTATGTAATTAATTGAATAAACTCTTATTTTAGACTAATCTAATCGTGTTTCTTCCACTGATTATTTATCATCCTTATATATATATACGATCGCTAAAAGCAAACGACTGCGCATAGTTTCCCTTAAATTGATTTCGTAATTTGTTTTTGCAAATTCCAATACATATCGGATCCAACCCTCAAAAATGTAGAAATATTAGATATAGCGATGTGACGTCATCATGCAAATTTTCCTAATTGTAACATCTGTTCATTATCTCCACTGACAAAGAAATGTGTGGGGTATCAAAACCCGCTACACACAATTACGAACAATCTGAATACTAAAAATACGTGCTTACCCCAAAGTAAACTTTCACTAAAATCGCAGCAATCTCCTATTTTATTTCCACATAGGTGTATGTGAAACACTTAACGTTGGGCGTATACACCGCTAGACAAAATCTGCGTCTTTCGAACTTTAACGGAAGAAAAATGAATTCGTGTTTTAACAATTTGACAGTTTTGTACTTACTCCACCAACGAAAAGTGTGTTACGGTCAAAATTTTCATTAGGTACGCCTATGTGTTTTCGACGTAAAGTTAGATTCAGGTCTTGACGCCCTCTATCGGGTTCGTTGGTCACTTTGTATTGAGCCGACGACATCCGGTGACAGACCGGTATTTTCACTTTAACATCGTACCTGTTAGTACCTATGTCTGCGTGAATTGAATATCGTTTTCAAGAATCATCCACGTGTTGGGACACGATGGAAATTAGTAGTTTCTCTTAAATAATTGATTTCATCCACGCAGAGTAAGTGATTTTATTCTTTCTTTAATTAAACGTAATTTTTATGTCTTTTGGTTAGCGCCATGTGCCACCTTCATGAATAGGGGTATTCGTATCGTTACATAAAATCCTCAAGGGAAAACTATAATCGAAAGCGGAAGATCTTAATTACTGGATACGATTGAATTCTATTCGGAGGCAATAACTTAACCTTGATGACTATCACATTGTTCGGAAGATCTTAATTATTGGATACGATTGAATTCTATTCGGAGGCAATTACTTAAAACCACCATAGGCGTAACATTAATGTAACAGCAGACGATAAGTGTCGGTTCGATTACTGTCCCTTAAATGTGTCTTTATTTGTAGTTTGTGAGTCGCCAGGTAGACACGATTATTTTTCAGGAAGTTTAATTGCCGGAAGCCATTAGGAAAAACGTTTTTCTGAAGGTCGCCCTGGAATTTTGGTAAGTCACTTTTCCTTGTTCTTATTCATTCGTGTCGCTACGGTGTATATTCACAACTTACCATAGTTACTAATTGTACGTGCAAATTGACGTGTTGCTTGTGATTGTTACTAAATTAAGTTAAGTAAATGACTTATCGCTCGCTGCTTATATCCATCGTAAATTATTATTATTCGTGTTACTTATTGGTAAAGTTTATATATGTTTTGGTGGCTACACTTTTGGTTGACGTGTAGTGTAAGTTGCCGATCCTGCGGTTATTCTATTTTGTATATTCTCGCTAATACCTACTTAGATTTGACTATTTAACTCTTACTATGTTTATCGTGATAGAGTAATTAAAGTACCATTGTTATTAACGATTGAGTTTCTTTTCCTTTTATTCGTTTCTTTCAGCGGTTACGAACCTAACATCTAGTTACAAGTTTCTTACCATTCTGTTGTGAGCAGGCAGAACTGACTTTGGATAGGCTCTGGCGCCCTTAATTATCTTTTCATTATTGTCTAGGAACCCTACCCTCTCTCCGACTATTGAGAGTTGGCCGTGCAGGTTCGTAAACCACCAAAAGCTTGTAACAAGTGGACGCATCGAAAATAAATTTTATACTAGAAAATTTTTAACATAACACACGGTTGGGTGCACCCGAGGCATATAGATTCCCCAGGTATATATAAGGAATATGCCAAGCGATAGAGAATCAATCCTGAAGAAGCCAGCAATATATACTACCAAATGTCAAATACAAGTTTTAACGCTTGGCGTAACCCAAAACTTTCAAGCTTTCCTCCCATCCACTTGATCTAAACCGCAACCAAGTTTGGGTACTGCCAATTTCTTAATGTTGTAGAACTCCATTTCTCTCTTGAGATTGCATAATGCTTGTCACAGATTTTCGTATCGCGGCTTTGCACGTGAATACTTCTTGGACCAGATAAGAAAATAATCATCACGTATTTTTAAGACTTTGCCGACAGCCGGTTTCTGTCTTCGTAGTTCGTCTAACCGTCCTACCTTTTTCTTAAATACTATCCCAATTTTTTTGGACATTTCAAAATCTTCATTTACGCAATGTGGAAGGCCGTAATTTTTTTGTGAGAACCCCGTACATGCTATGCTCATAAAGTTATCGAAGTCAATTCCTTTGACTTGATTTCTGGTTCTGTTTGTTATATCCTTGGTTTGGGCATGGTCTTGGGTAAGACGATCAATGTGGACCACTATTGGTTTGTCACTGGGTGGTTTTTGGATACGGTATACGACATTATTAATACGCTTCAAAACTTCATAAAAGCCCTCCTATTGCTTCGGTGACTTCTTTTTTGGAGATTATATAACCACACCATATGGCCCGGTTGAAACTGATCGTTTTGTGCCTTGACGTTATACTTGGTCTTCATTCTGTCGCTGCCAATTTGCGTGTTTTTTTGAACCGCTGGATGTACTTTGTTTAGCATCGTTATCAAGTTGCTGACTTAGTTTCTTGTAGCAATTTCTTTCTCCGGTTATTGCCTAAATTGGAGTTCGCATTGTAGTAGTATTTCGCGACTGAGAATGACATAGGATGGTGTTTGACTTGTATTTTTTGTTAGCGAATGGTCTTTATGCCATTAAGAAGAGGTGCAAATACTAATCCCAGTATTTTTTGACTTTGGCCTATTGTTCCATTAATCTTCAACAGTGTCATCAGATTGACGATAGAGAGGTGTCATCTTAGCTTTACAAATTCCCAATAGTCGGTAAACTTCTTGAAACAGCAGACTCGAAGTTACGGCTTTGGTCGAAAAGTAATTCCAACGGAACTCTGAACCGGCAAAAAAATGCTTCACTAAAACGTTTGCGATTGTATCTGCTTCTTTATTCATCCATTTCGCGAAATAATTTATCGCCACCAAAATGTATTAGTTTCCCCAATCAAATTTTGGAAAGGGCCCTGCGATGTCAAACGCTACTCTCTTTAAAGCGGTTCCCACGTTATATTATTTCATTGGTGCTTCGTACGTTTTTACTAAAAATTCGTGATGCGCAGACTGTACACTTACGGCACCATTCCATGACGTCCTCTTTATCGTATTTTCCTTAATGTCTCCTTCACGCCAAAATGTCCTCTTGATGTACCATTATACATAAGCTACAACACCTCTGACACTCGGCACTTTGGCGGACTGCCTTGAACGCTCTCTAGGAATCGGTTGCGTTCTCAAGGAGTCCCACTGCGCCCTGTATGCCTATGTCTAGGTTCCTTTTTAAATACGTAGCATTTCTTCGGACTTTGTTTTAGATTTTTGTAATCTTTCAACCCACCTTGCCATCTGTACTTTTGGATTAAACTGCAATAGCTTCAATTCGGAGTGTTCCGTCAGTAAAAGCTTGAGTTCATACAAGTTCTCTATGGACTTGATTACTGCTAACCGACACGCAATTATTCCTTTCTGACCTGAACAAAACTTTGCTAAAATACGCGATGAAAATTTTCACCTTCGCTTGAATAACTTAAAATCGGCGAAGTGACTAAGGGCTGTTTTAGTCGATGAACGTAGTCTTCACTCTGCGTAAATTCTGCTTTTTCTATAGTCAATTTTTTTAAAAACCACTGGGTCTTGACAGGGTGTCTAAAGTATCGTCAATTCTGGGTAAAGGGTAACTGTCCTTTTTGGTCACATTGTTAAGCAGTCTTTAGTCTACGCAAAACTTCGTTAATTCATCCTTCTTTTTTACTAGTACCAATGGGAATGCCACTGAACTATATAAAAGTTCAACCACACTTTCTCTCTCTATACCCGTAATAATTTGTTTCTTGTCGTTTTGCCAAAGAAATTGGCGTAGAAGTTGGTGTGAAATTTGGCGTATCGGCCGAGCGTCTCCGGTAATAACTTTGTGCTTTACCGCGTCAGTTCTTCCTTTGGAACCACTCTTCAGCTCAAACACATCTTAATACTGCTGGATCAATGCTATAACTATTCAGCTGGTTTTGGTATATGTCTTGGCATTTGCAGGTAAGAATGTCTAATCGCTGTTGTAGGCACTTCTTCGGCGACTTATCTTCGCTAGAATTCACGCATCTCACAATTTTAACTTAACACAGTCCTCTTTTTCAATGTTACTGAATGCTAGTTGACATTTAGCATCCTTACTGGCACCGTGTTTTTTACGGAAAGGACATTATTTCTCATATCCAAATGGAACCCATACTTCTTTATCACGTCAATTTCCAGGATAACTTCTACTGTGATGTCAGCTACCAGTACTTGATGGTTCAGTATTCTATTTTCCAAACCAATGATTGCCTTTACTTATCCGTAAGTAGGTATTCTTCGCCCGTCGCCGTTCGAAGTCATTTTTCGATAACATGTCAGGACAAATGATGGTATTTGTCGCTCTTGTGTTAACCAGTAACTGAACACTACGCGGCATGGCTCATTGACGTCTACTTTCGCCTCATTCGATAGACTTGTTCTAGCTTTCCGGACGCTCACTTCTCTTCCACGAGCACAATTTTTTTGTTGGTTTCTTGTGTCTACGTGGGTACTTCTGCAGCACAGCGGAGCTTATGACTACCTCGGTGCGACACTTGCTTTGCTGCTTCAAATTTTAAAGAATGGATTGAATCGTCATCCAACGTCTTAGGTCGAGCTGATCGACCTGTTGAAGATGAGCATCTCCATATCTCATTTCTAAACGTAAAATTAATTTTCTTGGATGTGATCAGAAACAGTGCGCTACATTTCAAACGCTTCTCCACGTAAGGTCACTATTAAACACGCCACTTTGTGTTTGTTGCTCCAACCATTAGCTATAACTGCGGCTTGAAACTTTTTGTGGTACAAATTTAAACTTGTTAGTGGTTTTTTCCCCGATGATCCAATAATTCTTCACTCGTGACCTTTTCTTCACCGTGATTAATTTGATTCTTTCTTCAAGCATTTTCATTTTGTCTCCTATTTCTTCTATTTTGTCGTACACTGTCAGCTTCCGTTTTCTAAAACTTTGCACATTTTTTCTCTTAAGTATAACATATTTGGTTGATTTTCTTATTTAGCAATTTTAAACTGGGTTTCGATGGTATTTCGCAATTTCTTTTTCTGTTTTTTTATAATTTTCTTCTGTTTTGTGAAATTTTTTTAGTTTTTTTCCATTTTCTGAGAATTGTTTTTTATTTTTTTAGTAAGGTTACCAAAATCCCTTATTTCTAGAATTTTAAACAAAAACGAATCAAGGTCTGTTCCGTTTTCTTCCAAATTTTCGCGAAGCCATTCTTCTAACACATTATTTAGTACCACTTATTTCTAGATGTTCTTCTAATTCTGTTTTGAAATCCGCGGTTTTTAAATCACAAAGTTTTTTTGTCGCCATTGTTCGTTCACTTATTATTATTTTTATCTTTAGCACTAAGTTTTAATTAAAAACAATTCTTTACTATTAAATGCCTAAATTGTATGCACTGATGAAAAAAGTTGAATGGATTGGAAAAACTTGTTTATTTTTACGTTAAGATCGCAACCCTCACACGATGATCGGTTACGGACAGAAATCTCGTACACAAGTTTAATTTGACCGTTTATTTAATAAGATATATCTTAACAGAAAATCAATTACACCGTCCACTGTTATTAAGCAATTGAATAAAAATTCTTGAAAGTGAGCAATGTAAGAGATCGCCCTAGTTTCGTCTTAAAATATTTGAGGTTAGAAGAATGGCATCCGTTTAAAATGGTTTTGATCTAAACAAAATTAAACGAAAATGATCTTGACAGAATGTTAAAGTTTTGCAAAACCATGATTTAAGCCTTAATGATGACAAATAATTCTTACAGAATATTGTATTTTCTGACGAAACCTTTTGTTTTGACGGAACAGTAAATCGGCAAAATTGTAGATATCGGTCTCCTAAAAATCAACAATAAAAAAACTGGTGTGGTTATCACACGAATTTCCTATAAGAAATTTATGAAGGAATGTCTACATATTTTTTTAAGGTTATGTTGTCATAAAACCACTTTGAAGTGATATGTACACGTTTGTATTGACTTCCTAGCATGATATAATTTTTTTGAAATTTTTCTCCTTGATTTCATTAAGATATAACCATAATATGGCAAATTGGTTTATGTTGTCATATCGACCAACTTCTATATTTGTACACCTCGATATTGCTCTCCCCTTTAGTAAATCAGTAAAAATTGTTATTTTTAACGTATCTTGCTGTTATAAATAAAATATCTAAAAAATTGTTAACGTTAAAAAAAATATTGAATAAATTTTTAGGAAGATTTATCCCTATAAGAAACTGTAAAAATAATTCGAATAATTTACATACGTACAAAATTATATAAGAAAAACTGTTAAAAATGGCGGATACACCCACTACTAATTTAGACCCAAGTAGTATTCTTCTTACGATTTCAGACTTCTGACTTCTGACTTTAGCGGGTCCACAGAACATGATGCTTACTGATTATTTTGAATGTTCCTGGACTCTTTCGACGCATTTGTGCCCTCGAGGTACTAATACTTTTATCGCCCCTGGGTCGTCTGTAATGTTTGCCTCATCATAATTATAAATAAGAGCTGGACGTGTCTCCTCCAAAACTGCCTTTAAATTCACAAAAAACTCTTTGATCTTGTTAGGACTCACTGATGCTTTTGAAGCCTTGAGATTTGTCGCCAGTCTCTGCGTGAGGTTATTCCGAGCTGCAAACTCATTCACAAAGTCATAGCCCGGCAAGTTATCTTTCCACTGCTTTATAACTCAACCCTCCTTATTTACAAACATTTGAACGACGGTTCGCACATCAGTCTTTGCCAACGGAAACCCCCAATTGGCTAAAACAGTCAAGGTATCGGCAAGTAATTTTTCATTTTGAGGCGTTAAAACAGTGGGGTGACCTGGCTTCCCATCATGCCTGTGATGGATCTTGTTAAGAATGGTGGTTCTGTTGATTTTGTACTTCTTGGCAGCAGCAGGGTGGGTAAGTCTACCTGCTCTAACTTCTGCAACGGCTCTTGCAAGGTCTTCATCACTATAATTCTTATAGGTTCGGTCACCTTTTTTTCTTTGATAACTTCTAACCATTGTTAGATATAAATATCTACAAATAAACACAAGATTAGCATAACAAAATAAAAAAAAGTGTATTACAACAATTTAATAGGTCTTACCTACCTAAACTTAACGTAAACAATATCATAAACTACGAGAATTGTATAGAAAAATGTTTTAAGGTGTATTTACGCACCTCGCTGCATACAGCAACGATAAACACGTTTGCACTGGTCGGTGAGACGGGTAATCAAAAAGCTAATTACTCCCCGCACTCGTCACACACTACATAAAGTCACGTGAGTTGCATTGCGCGATTGTTTTGCCGCATTTTGACGCTTTGTTAAAGTAGCCCTAAAAACTGTCAAAGTTACCCGTAAAGTCAATTTAGCCCCGTTTTACGGTACTGTCTTACGGCTCCGATTCGCTGATCCGTGTCTGGTCTGGTCTGTTGATTTGCGTTCATAGACGTCTGGTGACTTCTTACATGTTCTTCACGCAGCGTAGATCTCCACGTGTTGCTTAATCTGTATCCATCCTCACGGTTGAAGTTGTTAGGATTTTTCATTATTTCCAGTGATTTGAGTTTTAGTCGCTGGTGATAGTGTCTGCTTCGTGCTAATACCTTTACGTTCCCGTAATCAATCCGGTGATCTCCATTATCATGTAGATGTTCCGCTACTGCAGATTTGTCTGTGCGTCTGAGTTGAGCGTGCTGATGTTCTTTAACCCTGCATTGAATGGTCCTCCCTGTTTGGCCGATGTAACTCTTGCCGCACATACACTCTAATTTGTATATACCTTTGGTGTGTAGTCTTGGGAGTTGATCTTTATTAGGAGGTATGAGCTGATCTATTTTCTTCACTGTGTTATAACGTGTAGTGATGTTCTTCTTTCCTAGAATCCTCTTTAGTTTGTCAGTGACTCCGGCAACGTAGGGTAAGTAAGCATATGTTTCTGACAGTGTCTCCGTAGCAACCTCAGCTTGCTTCTCCTTCTTCTTCTGTGGTCTTATTAATTTTATGTTGTAGGCGTTTTTTATAAGAGCGTCCTTTATGTGTTTGATTTCCTCCGGCTTGTGTTCTTCGTCACAAATTTTCTCCGCTCTTCTTAGAAGTGTGTTGATGAGGGATCTCTTCTGTTGTGGATGGTGATGAGAGGATGCGTGTAGACGTCAATGAACGCAAATCAACAGATCAGAACGGACACGGATCAGCAAAGCCAAGGCGTAAGACGATATATAACGAGGAACGCAAGACGCTAACATCAGTCTTTAGAAATCTTCTGAAGAAGCTAACAGTATGATCAGCGAAACGTTAAGAGAAAGTTTTGTGACGCGGCAACACCCAAAAAACATACATTAAAATATTCTGTCTGGTTCGTAAATCGTTCCGAGTATTCTAAATGTTTCGGTAATGTTTCAATATATGCATCCTACTGTTTGCTAAATCAATATCAAATTTGTTAAAAACGGCTATAACTGCATCTGACCAAATTTATCAAGATTACTTTATTGACTCACTTTGTATATTGAATTCAAAATCGTGAAACAGTTTACGAATCTAACCCGTATTTTCAAATAAGTTGTACTTGTGGTGAAATTTAGAATATATGAACCTACCAAAATAGACACAACAAAATGTCGCTTAATTTTCCTTTTATTAAAAAAACTTTAATATAACGAACTTAAATATAAATAAATTTTTATTAGGCAAATAACATTAAACGTCGGTAATCAATCTTGTAATAAAAAAAACACTGTCTCTGTTTGAAAGCACACAAATATAACGATATAAGCGCTGGTTATTGTGCTTCTTCAAAAAAAGATTAAATGCGATCATCAAAGAATCCGCCGAATTTGATCAAGCATTCGTTTTATTGATCTTAATGTGAAACGTTTATAGGCAATTGCAATTTTGAAATTCAATAATTTCTGAAACTTTTACATCATTGGATTTTGTGGTACGGTTTTAACCGTTTTTTATTCGCATAACAATTAAGTGTCATTGTGTTCGATTGATGTGTTTAATTAATTATGATTTTAGTGACTTAACTACTCACATAAACGTAATTTAGATTGCCTAGGGTAATGTTAACAATAGATTAGTATTAATAATTTACGTATACGGTGAGTGTAAATCATATAATTGGGTATTTTGATGACTTAATTGCAAATTAATGTGGAGTATTAAGCTTCTCGGTTGTTAATTCAAATTTATTATTGCGTACATTAGTATGAAACTCCTTATTCTTTTTTTATTTACCTGTTGTATTTAAATTAAAAGCAAAACATTAAAAAATCAAATAGTAGGAATATTGCTTTCAATCATTACTTACTCAAAAATTGCAATTATAACAGTTTAATACTTTAAAAAATTGTACATAAAATTAATGAACTTATTTACAAGGTATTTATAAAAAAATTAATTCTTTTAACAGCTCACGCATGAGTATAATTTTAAATTATTTCCTACGAATAATAAAATAATAATATAATAAAGTTATATTTAAAATTTTTCAGTTTGAATTTGCAATCTTTTATATAATGCCGCCCTGTAAGTGGAAGCGTGAAGAAGTTTTAAAACTAATCGAAATGGTGGAGGACCGAAATTGTCTTTGGAATGTCGTGAGACCAGATTACCACAATCAAATAAAGCGGCGGAATTGTCTTTCAGAAATTGCATCTGCATTGAATATCCTAGTCGAGGAAATAAAATTATGTTGCCAAGGAACCTCTCCTTCTCGGCAGAAATATTCTTTAAATTCCTCTCTAACGTTCTTTGCCAATGTGGTTGCATTTCTGGACATGGTTCCAGACAATGGTTCCAAAACAATACATCCACTGTACCAAAATTTATTGTACCATTTTCATTTTCCGTGTCAAAAGTCCCAACCTGGTCGCGATATCAAAAAATTCTGTAACACACACGCACAGCACAAACGATTTTTTGAACTTTATGTGGAGCAACTCCCATGGTTTTTCTAAATACTCGAAAACGAGCGGTAGCAATTCCAAATACGTTTTCTATTATTCTTCGCGCACGAGACAATCGATAATTAAAAATCCGTTCAAGAACACTTTGATTGTAGAAAGCAAATGGCTTAATCATGTAAGATTTGAACGCAAATGCATCATCTGCAACTACAACATATGGCACATGGGTCCTTCGGCCAGGCAAGGGTTAAATGTATTATTTTCTAATGCTTGTGACAATGAACTACGCAAGAAAACGCCACCATCTGAATCGCGAACTGGCGCTCCGACATCTATGTAGGTAAATTTATAGTTTGCATCAGTTAATGCCATAAGAGTTATGATGTGCGTTTGCTGGTAATTAAAATAGAGACTTCCACTATTTGATGGTGTTTTGACGTTTACATGTTTTCCATCTATAGCACCTAAACAGTTAGGAAAATTCTACTTCACTGCAAACTCATTAGAAATTTTTGCCCATGCTTCTTCAGTATGTGGAATCTGAAAAATGCATTTGAAACATATGGTATACATGAACCTAACAGTATAATAGGTGCTTATATCTAAAAACTTTTATCAGAGTATTGAAGATGTAAATATGGCTGAGAACCATATACGCGATGAACACACACCAACAGCCACTAACAACCGAACAACCATTCAGTCAAGCGCTTGATGAATCATCAACTCAGTCAACCGAACAACTATCCATTACATCAACTCACTGGCCACTGATTCAACCACGTTCTGAAATATTAGCTTCTGCTACACCTGTGCGCCGACCAACTTAAAAAAAAACGAAAGACCTCTGACAACAGTATTGAATTGCAGGAACAAGCTGCAATAAATCGTTGTATGGCGCTTTTATCATCAGTTACACCTAGGGATGAATTTTCAAGTTTTGGCGAGTATGTGTGCAATGAACTACGGTTGCTTAGTACTGCTCTAGACATTTAGTTCAAGCTCAAATCTGACATACAACTAATTTTAAATACCGGTTTGGAATATGGCATGAGACGTTTTAGAGCATCATTGGCACCCTTTTCATCGAGCTATAATTCTGCCGCCTTGCTGACGTCGTCACCACTTTCTTCACAGCCGTCTACACCAAACTCGGAGAACGAAGATTCCCATTGGGAGGATCAACGCCATTCACCACAATCAGATCTTGATAATTACCCATATATATCAAAAGCAATATCTCGGCACGATCTGTCAACTGATGTTTAATATTTTTGAACTATACAAGTTTGTATTCAGCGTAATTTCATGCATACATTTTTAATAAAACAGTAATTAATTACATACACTTCTTATGTCTTCTTACCTTCAAATATTCATCTTTCAAAACATCATAAATTGCTTGATAGACTTCTGGTATTATTGTTGAAATTGTGTTAGCAGGTATTTGAAATAAATACATAAGGGATTTGTAGCTTGTGCAAAATTTTCATAACGTAATACCCTGTATATCGAATTAAAGTTAGATTCCTCTGCCGATCTTTCTGGTTACTGACATCTTGTGGAATTCGTTTTGAAGCTGTCAACTACTTAAGACGGTCTGTGTCGTGAATTGACCAAATCTAAAGACTTAATAGTACATCCACTGTGATGGATAGGAAATTATAAGTTAATTACGAATTTATCGTAATTTATTCGACACAGGGTAAGATATTTGCATCCCGTTTGTTAGGATTCTTTTGTAATTTCTTTCTTAATTTGATAGTCGTTCCGTCACGCTTTGGCCACATGTTCCGATTTAACTAATTAAGTACAAGGAGGAATGAACTTCGAGAAATAATTGAAGGCCTATTAATTATCGGCGCCGAAAAGGAATGTCACTTCTTCGACATTAGTCGATTACGATACTCACCTTTTAATTGTTAGAAGAAACAGCATTCGATATATATCGGTTTTTTATACTTAATGTCATATATTAATAATTTTGTAGACTTCGACTTTCGTGAGTCATTGCGTTGACACGACTTACATTCATATTATTCCAGGCTCACTTACCGGGGAAAACGTTTTCTTCGCTCAAGTAGGTACTGGATTGTGGGTAAGTTTATTTAATTATTTTGTCGCTGTCAGAAAAGTCACTCACGGAACTTTTGTTTATGTTAATTTCCGTAATTACGATTATTGTTGCAATACCATTAAGGTAATTTCATTAATCATTTTGTGTGTATCGCATGCTGTGTACAAACGATATTTATTACGAAATTTTCTTCGCTATTCACTTCGACTCAACTTATGTATTGTGTGTTGCCGATACCTCTGGCATTTATGGATTGAGAACTAGATATACTCTTGTTAATATTTTACGTTACTAAATTAATGTTTTCATACCTGTTAATCTTTCTTTTATGGTAACATACCTTTCTCGTTTATTGTGGTAAATGATCTGGCGCCCCTTAATTGTTATTCACTTGAACCTCCCCTATCTCCGACTGTGTGAGTTGGCGGTGCAAGGTTCGTAAGACCTAAAGCTTGTAACAAGCTGTCACTTGGTAATAAATGCCAATTATTATTTATTATATATGTAAGATGTATATCGTAACCAGTTGCTAAATATCGCAGAGTCAAAGTTAAGCGCTCAGTTGGTGTAATGGATTGTCTCATATGTTTGTCCTTGCGTGCTATGAAAGGCGTTACTTTTGCTATAAGATAGTCAAAATCCGCTGCCGACATCCGCAAAAAGTTTTTGTAGAATACTTCATCGCCTACACGTAGCTCTTGCAGTAAATTGTTAACAATTCCGGATTGCTCACGGTTTCTGATCCACTGCCTAACCCAAATGCGTTTGCTTTTTGCGACTCGGCGTCTTCTCTTTGCTCTTGATAAAAGAACAATTGCCAGACATGCTACAACTTCAGTATCTATCACTAATTAATGAAACACGCTATATTTATAATCAAATATATAATGTATAATTACCTATAAAATATAATCAAAATACACACACAATTTTCGTTGTTCCAAACGACCACACAACACTCCACGAATAAATTCTACAAAGTATACGTTGGCAGTTGCAGCTGAAGAAAAAAGTACGTACTCGCATGTGTTTGTAGTTTGATAATAAAGAATCGGCCGTTATTAAAATTTAATGTTTAAAATTTTTTATTCATCTCTTAATTTATGGCGGCAGACATAGACGCAAAAAATTCTGCAACCGATAAATAAGAATATGGAAGAAAATTCTAGAAGAATGGAAGAAATGCCTACTAGTATTGGAAATCAAATAAAAAATATAAAACAAATGCAGATTAGTGTAGAAAACCAATTTAAAACTGCTCAAAAAGAAATGCAAAAAATATTTTTAATTTAAGAGAAGCTGTAGAAGAGAAAATAGAAAAAGTAGGAGACAAACTAAAGCAAAAATTAGGAGAAAGATTGCAACTGCTTCAAGAAAAAACTGGTGTGGCCACCATACGACTTTCCTACATATAAGGAATGATGAATAAATGTATTTTTATAAGGTTATGCTGTCATAAAACCACTTTGAAGTGATATGATTAGTAAATCGCCAATGAAGCAGACTTTGCGCAACCGGCTATTTATTTTTTCTAAAAAAAATCGTCGCAGGCAGGATTCGAACCTAGATTATATAATGGAAATCACTTTAAATTATAAATTAAATATCTAATAAACTGTTAATGTTAGAAAAAAATGTATTTGAATAAATTGTAAAAATAAATCGAATAATTTACATTCGTACAAAATTATATAAGAAAAAATGTTCAAAATGGGGGATACACCTACTTCCGGTATTTTTATCAGATCTATCTTTTGATAAAGCCGAGAGAATATGAAAATCCAGCTCTATACCAAATTTCAAGGTACCAGGACTTTTGGTTCGAGAGTTATCGTGGTTGCAACGTTACACACACACATACAACGATTTTTGGTAACTTTCATTTTCTAAGTTTTACATTCTGATTTCTAATTGCCACCCAATGACAGCAGAAAACTAGGTAAATGTGTCAAGTATGTCTAGTCAAATATGTATCACTGTTGCCAACACAAAAATTCTAATAAAAATTTCCCTGCTGGAAAATAATGGACATTTTAAATTTAATAAATAATGTAAATATCGACCGAAATAGAGAAAACAGTATAAAACATTCGTTGCAGAAGGCTATTGAAACACTTATCCATTCTGCAACTCGCTGCTTCGGAGCTCGTTGCAGAAACCTGAATGCGTGTTTGAATATTTTGCCTTCTGCAACTTATATTTTAATATACTATTCTGATTCAGGAGACCTTGAAACGTAAAATTCTTGATAAAAATTGTTTGAAAAAAAATTGCGATCGTTCCTTATAGGAAAGTAAAAATGAATCAAATGAATTGTCATGGTGAAGGAAGTGTCACGAGCAAAGACTTATTAATTGATCAGAAACCACTTACAAGTTTTAGGTTGTATCTCCAAAATTTGATGGTAAAGTTCCTTGGTCAACCTACCACAAACAGTTTGAAGCAGAATTATCCGCTCAGTCACAAGAGAGCATCTAGGAAATAAGAACGAATGATTCAAGAAAGAGGAGTTTAAATTGCAGTGAAATAGGTCACGTACGACGACACCGTACTAAGCCTAAGAAGAGAACAAGAATAGCGTGCAATAGCCTGAAACGACATAAGTTACCCTTATCTAGTCATGTCCTGGATATTACTGTTTAAACGACATCGTCTATGGAACAACTAAACGGCATTTATTTCAAAGGCGAGATCAGTGGGCAAAGGGTTCAGTTACTGGTAGACACAATAGCGACGAAGACCGTCATTAGTCCTGACATGTTATTGGAAATGAGAAGACATAACCAGTAACAGTACGACTTCAAACAGCGACAAGCAACCTACTAATGGACAAGTAAAAGTGACCATTGGTTTTAGAAATGGAGTACTCGACCATCAAGTACTAGTAGTCGACATTACGGAAAAAGTCATTCTGGGAATAGAAATACGAAAGTATGGGTTCCATTTGAATATGAATAACGATTCCTTCAGATTAACGATGAGGAAATTTATTTTCATTTGTGCGAGAAGGCAGGCGTGTGAGTCTTATTGAGTGAAGACGTGATCCTGGCTAGAAAAACTAAAAGTGTGGCACGCCTATATGGGAATCTCCGAAAAGGTTATATTTGCGCTATCAAACCAATGAAAGACGACTTGGTTGAAAAAGGATTACTACTCGGCAGAACACTAGTACGAGTGAAAAACACGATCTTGCATGTCAACTCAGATCCAGTTACGTCAAAAACTAAGACCGTGGTAGGTCAATGTACGCCAGTATATCAAATTGTGAGATACATAAATTTTAGTGAAGCTACGTCGCCAAAAAAGTGTCCACATCTATTAGACATTTTTGTGCCAAAACTTCAGCCAAGACCAGCTGGCTAAAGTTAAAGCGTTAATACAGCAGTATCAAGGTGTATAGGCGCTGGACAGTGATTCAAAAGGAAGAATTGATGTGGTGAAGAGTATAAAATACCGCAGCCGCTTAGCCGATACGACAATATCCAAACTGACTTTCTTTCATATAACAGGAAAAAAGATGTGATCAAAAAGGACTATACCTTTTACTAAGAATTGACGATACTTTAGATAACCTGTTAGAACCTTAGTGGTTTTCCACGTTGGATTTGAAGAGTGGTTATGATATAAATTATACGGGATTTGTTATTTTTATAAAAAGTAAGTATACATCACACGATAAATAATTATTCGAAATTAGGTAGCATTTCACTCTTTTTAATTAGTGGCGTTATTATTTTTGTTTACTTATATTATTTTATGTAACGAATCTCTTTTGAAATAAAATGAACATGCTTGTAGTAGTGAAATTGAAAAGACAGCGTTTACAACGTAGACGACGTAATTGTGGATTGAAGGTCGGTTAAAAAACATTTGAGCAACCTTAAGGAAGTGTTCGAACGACTACGTAGGGCAAATTTAAAACTGATCCTAAAAAAAGTAACCGATTTAAGAAATAAATGCAATACTTTGGCCACGTTGTATCTAAAGATGGAGTAAAAGCTGACTTAAACAAAATCCGAGCAGTGCAAGCATAGTCGAAACCAATCGGCAAGCATCAGCTTCGCAGTTTTTTTGGGTTGTGCGTTTACTATGTAAGCGCAAGATGATGATTTGTTCAGGCTAGAAAGGAATCATTGCGTGACTAGAAGAGAATTATTAGCACTAATAAAATTTTTAGTAAGGACGGATCACGCCGCATTGAAATGGCTAATGCCTTGTTCAGAAGACCATGTCCGACAGAGTGCAAAATTTTTTTGTGACTAGAAGAAAAACTTAAATGTCTCCGAAAAACTGCTATGGTTGATGACAAGTGGAACACTAAGCAGTTGTGTCGTAAACTACAAAAAGATCCCGAAATAAAATTACTTAAGCAACGTCAACTAGGGAAGAAACTAGTGCTTTGATCAGAAACATCAAAACATACTGGAACTATTTGAGAGTCTTCTTAAGTAATAGCTAGAAAGTGTCAAGGGCACAAAAAACACGCTGCGGTTGGTAGTGCAGAAGAGCCAAGTGTCAGAGCTGTTGCAGCATCTGCACGATGAGACATTAGGAGGACACTTTGGTGAGAAAAAGAGATCAGGGAAAGCAAAGCACCGATGAAACAATATAACATGGAAGAAAGTAGCAATTGACACCGCAGAGCCGTTTCCAGAATCTGAGTCGGGAAACAAATACATCTAGGTGGCGATGGATTATTCTACAGAGGCTTATGCCCTACCCGATCAAAAAGCAACTACAGTTGCAGTGATGGAATTTTTCGGTCTGTTCGGAGTTCCGACATTCCGACCAAGGCCGCAACTTTGAGTCTGCTTTGTTTCATGAAGTGTGCCGACTGTTGGGAATTAAGAAAACTAGGACGACACCTCATCTTTAATCTAATGGCATGGTTGAACGGATAAATCGAACAATAGTATAGTACTTTGCCAAACTAATGTCCGAACACCAAAGAGATTAGAATCAGTACTTACACCTATTTCTAATGATATAACAATCATTCGTTCATGAAAGCACAGGTCAAACATCATCCTGTGTAATGCTTGGTCGCAAAATATGACTGCCATGCGACCTTCAATTTGAACAAAAAACGAAAGACGTCAGCAAGGCGGTTTGGATGAAGACCAGATATGACGTCAAGGCACAAAACGGTTGGTTTCAACCGGGGGACATGGTGTGGTTATGTAATCCCCAAAGATGTGGTTTGTCGCCAAAGTTGCAGCAACAATGGGAGTTCTGCAACGTATTAATAGCATCGTATACCGTATCCAAAAGCCACCCAGAGACAAGTCAAAAGTGGTCTACAATTAATCGTTTAGCCCGGTTTGTTGGTGATAACAACGTTACCCCAGACCATGTCCAAACCAAGGTAATAACAAACAGAACTAGGAATCAAGTTCTGGAAAAACTAGGTTTGAAGTAATAACCGAGGAGCAACAAGACTTGTTTTAAGCACGAAAGGATTACTCCATCACGTGCAAAGTTGACAGTGCCCAATTTGACTGGAGGACAGTTAAAAATTTGTTAGAGTTTGTCTTCCGAGGAACCAACAAAAGAAGAAATATGATAGCAGCATGGGACAAAAATACTTCAAATGACTTACAAAGGAAATTTTATCACACTGCTAGCTAGGAACTGATATGGAGAGGCCGAGAAGCGACAAAATCATTGGTGCAATATTGTTAAGGCAACAGATCAGCAACTTTACAACTGCACACGTCTCACAGCCCCAGTGAATACTCTGTTTCATCAGCACGGAATTCCCGCAGTTCTTTTTACACGAATTCTACACTGGACAGTCTTACGAGTAGCAATTCTGACCAAATGGCATCTTCTTTATGGAGTATTAGTCAACAGCAAAACATAAATCCGCCAACGATATAAGAAATAGGATAAAGACGTTCCCAATATTAAAAAAATATTCGTTAATCTGTGTGTGTGGTGTTTGTTGAAAAAAGAATTCAAGAAAAAGAAAGTTGATTCAAAATTGTATTGCAAATACAATTGTAGCAGAATTCACTGAAGCTATCAATGAAGAAGTAAACAAGTAAATAAGTGAGTGGATTAGATAGTGGCTTAAAAGAAGGAATACACACGGAACATCCGCTCTACTATTTTATTTAAACAAGGCACAACGTGCCGAAATGACAGCGTCCTCACTCTCTTACCTACTCTACTCTATTCAGCGGATTCTATGGGTAGAATGCGTAGGCAAGTGGATATTTTGGCGGTGCTAGTGGTAGTAGAGTAGAGTTACTTTGCTACATGTTGCTAGTGACTCTACTCTACCACCTACTACACAATCTACTCGCTACTCTATTCTACTGAGCGTTTATACAAGTAGAGTTACTCCACTCTATCAAGTACTTGCCTCATTACTCTACCCATGTAAATGAGCCTTTAGGCATACTTCTTTCTTTTATCACGTTTCCGTGATTTTCATCTATATTGGTTCAATTTTCTTAGTTAAATTTACTTTGTTTTGGTCTAATTTATCTATCATCCTACATTGCGTTGGTCCACTTTTGTTTGTTTATGCAAGTCACCGGGTTCGGACCTCTCTGCGTGAGGTTATTTTCTTCATTGTTTTAGGATAATAGTTTTTTAGGTTATGGAGAACATTGCTTCCGGTGTACGGAATGTTCATACAAATTAGATTTACCGCTAAAATATTACAGTTCAGTAGTCGTTTATCAAAATACGTTAGTATTAGTTTGAGTTTCGACACCGCGAAAACCTTGCTTGCAACTTCCCTACGCTGTCCTCCAAAAAACATCAGCTACGAATATCGGCTGGTCAGCCAAGGAAGACCTGTGGGATCTCCCGTAAGTTGTTATTTATATTCTCTTTCATTTGAAAAAGTCGTCTTTCTGATCAGCACCTAATTAACTTAGACGCCAGACAAGCCGTTACAGTTATTAAATTATCATATTTTAAGCTTCTTGAATTAATTACCAAATGAGACAAACGTTAAAAAAAACGCACTTCGCTTTAATATTTAAAAAAAAATAACTTTCATAATCAAGTGTAAGATATAGCTAACGTGTTAGTAATTTTATATTTTTTGTTCTACAGGGTGTCCAAAATCTGATAGTATACCATTGCTATCTCGTAAAAGGTTATAGATGGAATAAAGCATCGAATGTTTAGAAGTTGCATAATTACGTGGCTTTTAATATGACATTTGAAGATTGCCAAAAAAATCAGCTGTTCTCAAAATATTTAAAACAAACTGAAAATTGGTCAAAATCGCTATAACGTTTTTATTTAAAGGAGTTTTAAAAAACGAAACGGTTCACATAAAAACATACACAATTACCTACATTTTCATCCAATTTGTGTGTTTTTACGACTACTAGATTTTGAGATACGGCTACATCTTTTTTTTTCTTATGGCCGCCATATTGGATTTTTTTATGGAAGAATTGGAAAGTTGATTTTAAGGGTTTATTTTTACTTAAAGTACGATGTATGATACATGGTTGAATTTGTTAATTTTTTTACAAGTTTTCTATGCAAAAATCCAATATGGCAGCCATAGGAAAAACGAAAGATAGTAGTCGTATCTCGAAATCTAGTAGGCGTAAAAATACACAGATTGGATAAAAGTGTAGGTAATTGTGTATGTTTTCATCTGAACGTTTTAATTTTTTTAAATTCCTTTAAATAAAAAAGTTATAACGATTTTTAATTTAGGCCAATTTTAAGTTTTTTTTATTAAAAGCCATGTAATTACGCAATACACAAAATATTTACGTTTATAACTACACGAACTAATTAAATCTAGCGATATTTAAAAAAAATACTTACACTAATTTATATATTACAATCACTCGAAAAATAATGTCCACGGATAACTTCCGTTTATCTAAAACTGACATTGGTTTACATTAAAGTGACGTAGGTTCATATTCTGTTATATTTATCTCGAACACACACGTTAACCACTTATTTATTTAAACTTCTTTTTAATACCGCCGATTTCGAATAACTGCTCTATGTTCTCTTTGAATCGTTTTTATATATCTGTTATCTTCCGAGTTTTTTCTACATCTTTTGGTGAACGTTCTGGAAATGGATAAAAACTTAGTGGATCGCTTTCAAACTTGACAATAATTTAACGAACGTTTCACTGCCCCGTTCATAAGACTGTTCTGTCCCAGAACAGGAAACTGGATCGACACCGGTAAAAAGGATCGTGGTGATCGCGGCAGCTCTCTCCATTTCGGCAATTTCCTAGACCATAAAAGTAGCAGTCAATGGATTTTTCCCGACCCGATATTCCCTTTGGTTGGTAACTGCAGACCAACACTTGAACGCCTGTTCCTCGCAAGACGACCTCCAACATGTTTCGAACTGTCCTCCAATTCAGTTGATTTAAGCCACAACCAAGCTGGATACTGCCAAGTTCTTAATATAGGTTCCATAAGGTTCGCCATAAATTTTTGTATACCGGCTTAGTACGTGGGTACTCTTTGATGACCAGATAGATAACAATGCATCGGTCACCACGTAGTTGTAAATTTTTTTCGACCGCCGGTTGCTGTCTTTGTAGTTCATCTAGCCGTCCAGATTTTTTTTAAATACGACTGCAACCCCTCTGAACATGTCAAGATCCTCGCTCACGCAATGTTCGATGACGTAATGTTTTCGTGTTTGGAACAGGTCTTGTTGTTCCTCGATTGTAACTCCAAACGTAGCTTTTTCAGAACCACCGTATATGCTCATAAACTCATCGAAGTCTGTTCCTTCGACTTGATTTTTGGTTCTGCAGTTATTACTCTGGTTCGGACCTGAACTTGCGTAATGTGGTTATCGCCAACAAACGGGGCTAGACGATAAATTGTCTCTGGGTGGTTTTTGGATGCGATATATGACGTCATCAATACGCTGCACGATTTTATAAGGGCCCCCCTATTGCCTCTGCAGCTTCGGCGACAAACCACGTTTGCTTTGGGGGTTATACAACCATACCATGTCGCCAGGTTGAAACCCACCATTTTGTGCCTTGACGTCATATTGAGTTTTCATTCTGTTGCTGGCAATTTGTGTGTTTTTACGGACTGCCTCATGTACTTTGTATAGGTTCTTGGTCAGCTTGCTGATGTAGTCTTCTCAAACAACCTTTTATTCCGGTCTTCATTCAAACTGAAGGTCGCATGGTAGTCGTATTTTGTGACCGAGCATGACACGGGATGGTGTTTGGCCTGATCTTTCGTGAACATGATTGGTATGTCATTAGGAAAAAGTGCAAGTACTGATCCCAGTCTCTTTGGTGTTCGGATACTATTTTGGCTAAGTATTTTCCCATTGTTCGACTTATCCGCTCAACCATGCCATCAAATTGAGGATGGACGGGCGTCGTCCCAATTGTCGACAAACCTCTTGAAACAGCCCAGACACAAAGTTGCGGCCTTGGTGTAATTTCAACGGAACTCCAAACCGGCAGAAAAACTCTTTGACTAATACGTCTGCGACTGTAGCTGCTTCTTGATTGGGTATGGCGTAAGCTTCCGTCCATTCTGTGCAATAATCCATCGCCACCAGGTTGTATTTGTTTCCCGAATCAGATTCTGGGAACGGCCTACGATGTCAATCGCTACTCTTTCTCTTTCGGTGCCTTGCGATTTTTTTGCTGGACCATTTCCTGATGCGCAGACCCTGTACTTACGGCACCATTTCATGACGTCCTCTTTGCAGTTTACCCAGTAGAATATTTCTCGAACTTTCCCCGATGTCTTCTTTATGCCAAAGTGTCCTCTTGATGTACCATCGTGGAGATGCTTCAACACTTGTGACACTCGGCTCTTTGGCACTACCAACTGTAGATTGTTTTCCGTGCCCTCAACACTCTCTAGGGATCGCTTAAGAAGACCGTCTTCTACTATCAAAAAGTCCCACTGCACACAGTACGCTTCGCTGTTTTTGCCCTAAACACTCAATTCTTCCCAGGTCGGTCGTCGGATGTTTTCTTTCCAGTTCACGAGCATTCTTATTTCGGGATCGTTTTCTTGTTCGCGACGCAACTGCTCAGGTTCCGACTTGTCATCAACCATAGCAGTTCTCCGGAGGCATTCGGCTTTTTCTTCAAGTCGCGAACAATGGCTGCAGTTCGCCGGACATGGTCTTCTGGACAAAGCATCAGCATTCCGATGACTGCTTCCGGCACGGTGTTCTGTGTCATAATCATACTCTTGGAATCTAACGATCCATCTTGCTACTTGTCCTTCAAGGTTACGGAACGTGATCGGTCCTAAGTAAAAATTTTCGTTTATACAAATATTTGTAGAAGTGTTCATGGACTTGACGACTGCTAATAGCTCCCTCCTAGTCACGCAATAATTCCTTTCTGGCCTGGACAAACCCGTACTAAAATACGCGACGACTTTTTCTTGTCCATCTTGCACCTGCGAAAGGACCGCACCTATAACCATATTACTTGCGTCGATATCCTAAACAAATTTTTCTTCTTCTCTTGGATAACTTAAAATCGGCGAAGTGACTAGAACCTGTTTTAGTTGGTGAAAAGCATTTTTGCAGTCTTCATTCCATCTAAATTATGTTCTTTGTTTGGTCAATTTCATCAAAGGTTTTGCAATTTTGGCAAATCCGGGTACAAATCGTCTATAATAAGTGCACAATCCAAGGAAACTTCAGACCTGATGTTTGTCGATTAGTCTTGGCCATGTTTGTACTGCTCGGATTTTGTGTGAGCCAGCATTTGCTACATCTCTAGATAAGACGTGACCAAACTATTGCACTTCCTTAAAAACGTGACACTTCTTTGGACTTAGTTTTAGATTTGCCCCACGTAGTCGCTGAAACACTTATTTTAAGTTGTACAAATGTTCTTCAAACGACCTTCTAGCCACGATTACGTCGTCTAGGTAAACCAAGCACATAAGCACGTATTCGAGGAGACTCCGCGCAAAATGGTCTCCATCAAACGCTCAAACGTTGTAGGAGCGTTACACAAGCCCAAGCATCACAGTACACTGCCACAAACCAGTTTTAATCGTAAAAGCCGTTTTTTGTGATTATTGGGTTCCAGTTCTACCTGCCAGTATCAACACTTTAACTTTAGCCAGCTGGTCTTGATTGACTTTTCGGCATTTCGACGTAAGAATGTTCAATAGATGTTGTGGGCACTTCTTCGGCGACGTATGTTCGTTAGAATTCACGCATCTTACAATTTGAGATACTGGTGTGCATTGGTCTACCACAGTCTTCTTTTCCCTTTTCAACTAAGTTACCCTACATTGGTTGAATCGCGCAAATGTAGCCTTCCCGGAAATTTCCATCCAGGCGTACCATCACCACACTTTCAGTCCTCGCAGACAGAGTCACGTCTACACTTAATGAGACTTGCACGGCTGCCTTTTCTGATGAATGAAAAGGAATTTCTTCATTATCGATCTTCAGGACATCTTTCTTTATATCCAAAAGGAACCTATTCTTTTTAACGTCTATTCCCAGGATAATTTTTTCCGTGATGTCGGTTACCAGTACTTGATGGTCGAGTACTACATTTACCAAATCAATGGTTACTTTTACTTGTCCGTGAGTATTTCTTCGCCTGTCGCCGTTTGTTACTGGTGATGTTTTCTCGTTTTCCAATAACATGTCAGGACGAATGATGGTCTTCGTCGCTCCCGTGTCAACCAGTAACTGAGCACTTCGTCCATTAATCTTGCCATCATGATAAATGCAGTTTCTCCATAAGCGATGTCATTTGAATGGTAATCTCCGGAACATGACTAAATGAGATTAACTTTTGTTTCTTTTGGTCAACTCGTTCCAAACTTTCGAGCGCTCTTCTTGTCTTCGTTTTGGGTTTAGTACGTTGTTGTCGTACATGGCCGATTTCACCGCAGTTCAAAGTCGTCACTTCTCTTTTCCGAAGTATTCTTCGCGCTATCTCCTTGATGCTTTCTAGTGTCTGCGCGCGTACATCTGCAGCACAGCGGAGTGTATGACCGTTTCGTTGTGATGCTTGTTTTGCTGCTTCAAACTCCAAAGCATGTGTTAAAGCGTCATCCAACATCTTTGGTGGAGCTAACCGAAAAGTCTGCTGCGTTTCTCTGTCTCGGGGGCCGTCTAAAAAGTTTTGAATAGCGAACTGCTCCACATAGGTATCTGGTGCTGTAGGATACGCAGGCCGTGTTAATCTGGCAATGTCAGCCTCAATTTTTTGTCTTGAACGATCTTAATTTGGTTTTCTATGCTCGTTCGTATTTCGTCTTTTAAATTTCTAGGATTTTCTTCCATTTTCTACAAATTTTCGTGAAACTTTTCTTCCAATTTTCTATTCATCGATTCTTGGTCATTTTTTATTGATTCGAAAAATTGAAATGGTTTTGCATCCATTTTGGTTTGATAACGAGTTGCCGGCATAAGTTGTAACACAAATAAAAAGTTTAAATACACTACTTTAACAAACTGGAACAGCTAGAATTACACACTATAAAGAAATACGCGAATCGCGAACTAAACGGTTTTATTTATTTACACAATTTCAGCGGGTTTTAATACCCCACACTTGACTCCAATGTAACGAATTTTAAAGCTAATCTATTTATACACAAAATTCACACGTTTATAATTACACGAACTAATTAAATCTAATGATATTTAAGAAAAACACTTACACTAATTTATGTATTACAATCACTCAAAAAATAATGTCCGCGGATAACTTCTGTTTATCTTAAAACTTAAAGTCACGTACGTTTATATTCCGTTATATTTATCTAGAACACACGCGTTAATCACTTATTTATAATCTTCTTAACATTGTCGACTTCGAATAACGGCTACATGCTTTTTATATATTTCTGTTATCTATCGAGAATTTTCTACATCCTTTGGTGAGCGTTCTGGAAATGGATAAAAACGCTCACGAACTTGACAATTATTTCTCGAATGTTTCACTATGATGCCCTATTCCATCTATAACCGTTTCCGAGATAATAATGGCATATTATCACATTTTTGGACACCCTATATTCAGATCAGTTTCTCTGAAAGTGTGTCAAGATACACATTTATTGGCAAATGTAACGTTTCAGTATTTTAAATTTAAATGAAAGATGTCTTGGTGTGGATTCTATTATTACGTTTGTTCGCTTCTACAACCGAACTTAATTACTATTTGCAAACTAATCATTATTCATCTTGTAGTTTCCAACGCTTAAACCATTAATATTTAATAAAAACACGTATTAAAATTACCCTTAAGAAAACTCGATCGTTATTTTATAAGTACAAGCAGATTTATAAAATTTTTAAAATCCGTGTCGTTTCAGAAATTCGTTAGATCACAACCCGTAATGAATTATTAAAGAAGCTCAACTCTAAACATGCCGGTTACTTTATGCAAATAACCGACGAAGTATTTTGAAAAACGACGGTTTGAGTATAGCCAATTAAGCTATTTCATTAGCATTTGCCTAAATGCAAAGTTTGCGTTTAAGTTAAACTTTAGTGGAGACAAAGTTTTCGTCTACACATCAACTAAAATATATCCAACTCGAAGATTAGCATAAACGTAAACATTAAACCGAAATACTCCCTCAAACATGGATTTCTCCAACCGATATTACGATTTCCATGCAACCACTAACCACACAACGTTTCTATTAAATTAATCGACGACGAGATTAATGAAAATATATGTAGAAATTTTATTCCCTAACGTCTCTTGTAGCGAGACAAACGATTGCATTAAATTTATTAATAAACACCATCTGCCTGTATAAACGGTTTTACGATTCGACTTATACAGGGTGTTTTCATTTGAACGCAAAAACAAAAGATTGTGCGTCGGAAATTCAACAAAGGAATTTTATTTTCCATATACGAATCGTAATATGCAGATACTTTTTCGTTTCGTTAATAAATCATGTGGAAATAGTATTGGAAAATTTGCGTTATAAGCAATTGAAGATACTGGTGGAATTTTTATTAAACTTAGGTTATGCGCTCGAATTGATTTTAATCCAATGCTTTACTTATTTTTTGTGCCAAATGTATTAACAAAACAAATTAATTTTTTTTAAAAACGAATTTTAAAAGAAACGATGCAAAAGTTTTCTAATTACGTTACGAGTTTCTAAGACGTGTTTTATGGGTGCGGTTTGTTAAAGTAAAATATTTAAAAGTTTCATTCTTTTGTCGAGTTTAATTATGAATACACAACCACTCGAGATTTATGTTTTATTTCGTTTTTCAAATAAACACAACTGACATTTATTTTAATTGTAAGCACTTAAAAAAATAAAAGAATTTAACGACGTCGCGCATCGATCATGATTAATCCGACCGCTATAGGTTTACGTCATTTTTGATTGAAAATTATAAATTGCTTTAGTTTTACATGAATGTTCAACTCGTTATTTTGACAAGAAAAAAACGTGTTCTTTTGTATGAAATTGACTTTATACGTAGCTATCTTTTATGTTTGGGTAGTTATTTATTCAGACGCTTTTCCAGATGCATTTTTTTATAAAAAAAACGTTAAAAATTATAATCTTCCATTTCGTGTATACCGAGCTTTCGTAACACGTCACAGTAAACATCGCGCCTGAAATAAATGGGTTGATTACGTTTTGCGAGTTCGCTTTTCTGGGCAGGTTTCAGGCTGCTTAAACTGGTTTCCAAACATCCGGTTGAGAAAAACTTTGTAACTTAAATGTTTGAATAGATTCCTTAGGAGAAGGAGGGGAATATTCGGCCCCTCAGCAAACTTTATCTGCTGAAACAAAAATTTCCAATTTATTTAGAACTGCATATGCTCAGTTGCATTAGCCATAGTGTTGCCAACATATATAAAAATTGCAGGCATTCAAATGTATTTACTTTTTACAGAAATGAAGAAAACTTGAACCTTTAGTAAATGGCTGAATGTTTCCCAACACGGGGTACTTTTAGCCAGGTACTGGGGTACATTTGGTCAACGTGTAAAATGGCATTATAATTACAGTAAAACAGCAAAATGACCTACATAAGATTTATTCATACAAAAAAAGAAAGCTACAGTAAAATAATAAGAAGAAAATGAACATCTGGTGAAAATTCAAATATGGAAACGTAAACATAACTATTATAATTTATAAAATCATTTGGATTAAATTTGTTAAACTAATTCACTACCAAACTGCCGAAGTTATAACAAAATTGAAAATAAGAAGAGGTTCTTGCTGTACCCGATCGCAAAGGTGTTGTCAGTTTAGCTAAAATATCATCAGAATCTACACTAGTAATGTCTTCTATGTTTGGAAAGTAAAATGTAGTGGATAATCCCTTTCTCCTTAAAAATTTGACCCTATAAGTGGCATCACTAACACAACTTAAAATTTGCCCTAGAAAGTGTATCACGGTGTGTTTAACTGGGAATCTTACAAGTACAAAATCTTCGTTTTTTAGTTTATCACCATCAAAGTCTTTAATACTTTCCAATGCATCGCTAATGTCCTCATCCGAATTATCATTCAGTGAAATGTCTGATTCACTCGATGTCAAATTTATTTCTTGAAGTCTAGGTTTCTTGATGGGAGCTTTTTTTGTATTTTTTTGGTGTACTAACTATTTCATTAGAGGTGTATATTTTACGCACAACTTTTTTTATTTTTAAAGATTTTTTGTTCTCTATTTCTTCGAGTCTTTGTTTTTCAGGAGTATCTGTATAAATTCTTGACTTTCTTGGTTCTCTTTTGGTTTTTGTTTCTTTTGGTTTGACTTTTGGATAGGGCCGTACCACTTCTGGAGTTATTTTAGTCTTTACATGTTTCTTTAGACCACTGCAAGAAGGAGTATTTAAAACATTTACATTTTCTTTTAAAACATTGGGTTGTTCAGCATTCATTTCCCCAGTTGACATATTCATATCTGTTTCTTTTACTTTTAAAACTTCTGTAATTTCTTCAGTTGTGGTTTCTTGACTTCCTTCTATTGTGTTTTTCTTCCCACTTGCATTACTCTCCGTCTGAATTTCTTCCGTAACACTTGTATCATTATTTGGGAGAGGTCTATCGGTGACATAACTTGAAACAAAGTCATCATCGAAAAATGCCAAATGATTTAGTGGCCAAATGCCAGGTTTTTGAAAACTGGTAACTATATTTCTTGCACAAAAAGCTCTTAAGTAGGGAACTTTAGTCAGATTAGGTATATTTTTGATTGAAATAGGTTTGCCAGGGTTTGAAGTCAGCCAGTCATTGAATGCAACGCTACGGTAGGATTTGAATGGTCCATAAATTCCAATATCAAGTGGCTGAAGCCGGTGGGTTGTGTGAGGGGGAAAACTTAGGAGACATATTCCATTTGCAATATTTAACACAATTGAAGGATATGTGGGATTCGTGATTATCAAGCAAAATCAGAATCGGGTTATCCACACTACAATTTGTTTGTGTCACTATATGTTTTAGAACAGACGGAAATATTTCAGCTGTCATCCATCCAGACTTACTGCCTAATGCTAAACTTGAAACAGGAGCACCTAACATAAAATCATCTAAATTCCTGCGTCTGGGAAAGACGTACACAGGGGGCAATGATTGCCCGGCAGCATTTATGATGCCTACAAACGTTACTAATTCGCCTCTCTCAGCAGAAGCAACTTGTGCAACTTGCTTTTTCCCACATGTTGTCACTACTTTTACTGGTTTCATGACAGTTGTTACGCCGGTCTCATCTAAGTTGAAAATTCTTTCAGGTGGGAATTTATATCGGTCCAAAACAGATTTTAAATTGTCAAAAAAATTGTCCACTTTATGTCTATTGAAAGCAATGCTTCTGCTTAAACTAGTGCTTTCTGGTTTTCGCAATGACAAAGATTGATGCCTACACATAAATCCCCTCCTCCACCCATCTTTTGCTGATTTTGTAGCATGCCATTCCGCCGGTATTTTACAGTGCGGTAAAATATTGGCATATTCATATGCTAGCTTTTGGACATCAGTAAAAGTAAGGCCATAGTTTATATCAGAGCATCTTTTGATATATTTCACTAATTCTAACTCCTGGTCATTTGTAAAAACTTGCCTGACTGTGTACTTACTAGAGTACTTTGGAGAATCTTCATCGATACTATCATTTCCCGAATCGTCTGCTCTTTCTGCATTGTGTGTTAAATAACTTTCTTTGGTGTACTTGCTCAAAATTCGTTTTATCCTACATTGTAAAGTAGTTCTTCGTATTTCATAAATTATTGCTGCTCGTCGTTCTGAATATGTACCATTAAAGACCTTAATAATCGCCTGTTTCATATTCGCCTCATCAATAAGCACTCTATTGGTCTTTAAAACACGTTTTCGTGGCATCTGAAAATAAAATTCGATAAATATAGAATTTGTTTTGTTTAGGGCTACATTCGGCCATCTGCCGAAAGTTCCCTGGTTTTAGTGGCCGATTGTTCACCATGTGGTCATCTGTCAATATAATATATGCAAACTAAACAACATGTTTTGTAGGTTAAAAATGAACGTGAAAAACTTTATTATGATTATCTAATCAGTGCGCATTGATATCAGATCCACGAAATTTCAGTTAATTAATAGTTTAATGGCAATAAGCAAATATAAGAAATACTTACCATAAACTGTAGTTTTTTAATTTAGTATTTATTTCTTAAGAAACGTTGAACAAACACATCTCAAACTTTACACAAGATGTAGAAAAGTATGTTGGCAGTACGAATTAATAAGAATTGGCGGGGTTTTCAAAAAAATAAAGCAGCGAATTCCAATAGCTGAATGTTCCCCAGGGCCGAATGTTCCCCTCCTTCCCCTATGTTTTTCATGATGGTAATGAGAAACAGTCAAAATTTTTAAACAAAATTTTATGATTTGTTTTAAGCACGTGTTTTACTAGTATGGACTAAGAAGAAAATTAAAAAATTCGTACGTTTTTATCATTGCAAAGCATATTATTAGGAAAACAAAATCTTAAAAATGTTTCTTTCTTGTTACCAACAATTAATAATCAACCAAGTAGTTAAAAGACCACTTTAGTATTACAAAAAAAGAATTTTGATTGTAGATTACTTTCTTCTTTTTGGAAATGATACTGGTAAGTTTGAAAATAAAACGCTTAATTAAGTTTGAATAGTCTAGAAGTTATGTTTGTACTGCAGAAATACAATCTTAAGAGGTAACTGTTTTTTGGTTTGATAATTGTTACTAATTTAAAAGCTTTTAACGTAGACATCAGTTTGATCAAACGGTTCAGTCAATCGATTGACGCTCGCTTCAATCAATTTCAACCAACCCTTCAAACTTTTTATCAGTCACAGTTGAGTTTTCTAATCAAAGGGTGGCCTTTCTAGAATTGACTGTGGTTGCCGTTAAAGGGAAAAACCAAAAACAGAAACTACGGAAACGTTCTCGAAGTTATTGTCAACTTTGAGAACATTTACCAAAGGATGTAGAAAATTCTCGACACAGATAACAGGAATATATAAAAAGTACTCAAAAAGTTCTAAGGTCAGTTTAAATAAAAAAGTGATTAACGTATGTCCTAAGATAAATAAATAAAGTACCGGTGCTAGCAAAACATAAATACGTCGCGTAGTGTAGTTAACATAAACAAGTTAAAAAGTGCGGACATAGTGATAGTAACGTATAAATTAATGTAAATTTTCTTAAATATCGTTAGATTTAATTAGTTACGTGTAGTTCTAGTCTTGTCAATATTTCGTTTATGAATAAATTAGATTTAAAAATCGTTACAGTGGAGTTCGCGGTTTTAAGGTGTAAATACAAGTAATTTAATATTGCTCCCGTAATAAAAACATTGTGTGATAAGTACGTGCCCGCGTGTGTTGTGACGCGTTTGCGAGCAGTTAAAGTGCATTCCAAGTTATGTGAATTTCTCGAATCTATAAAAAAATGGCCAATAATCAATAAATAAAAATATGGAAGAAAATTCTAGAAAAATGGAATAAAAGTTTTACAAAAATTCTCAGAAAATGGAAGAAAAACTGTCCAAAGATTCCCAGAAAATGGAGAAAAATTCTAAAAATTTAAAAGAAGAAATACGAACGAAGATAGAAAATGAAATCAAAATTGTTCAACAGAAAACTCAAGCAGAAATGTTAAATTTAAGAGAAGAAAAAACAAAGTTCTAGAAAACGGAAAACAATCTATGAATGAAAAAATAAAAGCAATAAAAGACAAATTAGAAGACAGAATAAAACTGCTTGAAGTAAGAATAAATCGAATGAATTGTCACGATAAAGGAAGCGTCACAAGCAAAGAGTTACAAATAGATCATCGAGAAGAAACCACTCACAAGTTTACAGTTGTACCTCCAAATTTTATTGGTAAAGGTCCGTGGTCAAACTACTACAAGCCGTTGAAAACCGCAGCTGTAGCTAATAGTCAGAGCAACAAGCAGAAAGCGACTCTTTGATAGTGGCTTAAGGTGGAAAAGCGCTTGGAATTCTGCAGACTGTTCCTGACCACCTGCAAAGAAATTACAAGCTCTTATTTTCACGTTTAGAAATGAGATATGGAGATAATCATTTTTAAGAAATATACCAAGCTCAAATTAAAAGTGAGGTTCAGAAAGTTTCGGAAAGTCTTCAACAGTTTGAGGTTGACATCGCCAAATTGACACGGTTTGCGTCTCCTACAGTACCAGATACCTGTTTGGAGCAGTTGGCTATTCAAATCTTTGTAGACGGCCTCCGAGACAGCGAAACGCAGCAAACTGTACGGATAGCTCGACCTAAGACAATGGATGACGCTTTAGTGCATGCCTTAAAGTATGAAGCAGCAAAACAAGCATCGCAATAAGACGATCATAAACTACGCTTTGCTGCATAAGTAACCGCGCAGATACTAGAAAGCATCTAGGAGATAACGCGACAAATACTTCGGGAAAGTGGAGTGAGGACTTTGAATTGCGGTGAGATAAGCCACGTAAGACGACATCGCACTACACTTAAGAAGAAGACAAGAAGAGCGCTCGAAAGTTTGGAACGAATTGACCAAAAGAGACAAAAGCTCATTTCATCTAATCATGTACCGGAGATTACCATTCAAATGGCATCGCCTAGGGAGTAATTGCATAGCATTTATCTCGTTAGCAAGAATAATGGACGAAGCGTTGAGTTACTGTTTGATACGGGAGAGACGACGACCATCATTCGTCCAGACTTATTACAGGAAAATCAGAAGACATCATCAGTAACAGACGACTTCGAACGACGACGGGAAAAGAAATACCTGCTCATAGACAAGTGAAAGTGACCATTGGTTTAGGAAATAGAATACCCGACCATCAAATACTGGTAGCCGATATCACGGAAGAAATTATCCTTAGAATGTACTTTATAGAAAGGTATAGGTTTTATTTGGATATGAAAAACGATGTCCTGAAGGTTGACAGTGAAGAGATTCCTTTTCATTCGTCAGAGAAAGCAACCGTGCTGGTTTTATTGAGCAAAGACGTGCAAGCACTAAAAGCGTGGCGATAGCATGCCTGGATGGAAAAAGTAGCAATGTAGGGAGACTTAATTGAAAAAGGACTACTCGTTGGCAAAACTTTAATACGAGTAAAAAACATGATGCCAGTAAGGATTTTGAGTGTCATCTCAGATCCAGTATTGTTGAAAAAGAAGACCGTGGTAGTCCAACGCACGCCAGAATTTCAAATTGTAATATGCGTGAATTTTAATGAAAATACGTCGCCGAAGAAGTGCCCATAACATCTATTGGACATTCTTACATCCAAATGCCAAAATCTCAGCCCAGACCAGCTGCCTAAAGCTAAAGTGTCGATCCAACAATATTAAAATATGTTCGCGCTGGAGAGTAGTTCCAAAAGAAGAACTAACGTGTTGAAACATAAAATTGATACCGGACACGCTCAGCGAAAAGAGAAGAAGCCCAACATAGAATTACAGATATGGAGAGAGAACGTGTAATTGAACTTTCTAATAGCCCATGGGCGTCTCCAGTGGTACTCTTAAAAAAGAAAGAGGTTTTGCCTAGACTACAGACAGCTTAACGACATGAATAAAAAGGAGAGCTACCTTTTACCAAGAATTGACAACACTGTAGACACTCTGTCAGGATGCCAGTGCTTTTTTACGTTGGATTTAGAGAATGGTTACGGAATACAAGGATTGTGAAGAAACAGTTTTTACGATTGGAACTGTCTTGTAGCAGTTCCCTGTGATACCTTTCGGCGTGTGTAACGCTTCTGCAACCTTCAAGCGTTTGATAGAGACCATGTTGCGTGGATTGTCTTGAAAGACGTGCTTGGTTTGCCTAAACGACGTGATCGTGGCTGAAAGGTCGTTCGAAAAACACTTGACAAACTTGAAAGAAGTGTTCCAACGACTGCGTGGGCCAATCTAAAAAGGAGTGCCACGTATTTAAGAAGGGCCATACAATGGCCACATCGTATCTAGAGATGGAGTAAAGGCTGCACCAGACAAAATCCGAGTAGTAGAAGCATGGCCAAGACCAACAGACAAACATCAGATACGAAGTTTGCTTGGGTTGTGCACTGATTATAGACGATTTCTACCCGGATTTGCCAATATTGCCAAACCTTTGACAAAACGAAGATGGAAAGTCTGTTATAGATACCGATGCAAATAATCTGGCCATAGGTGCAGTCCTTTCACAAGTGCTAAATGGACAAGAAAAGCCGCGTATTTTGAGTAAAGTTTTATTCAGGCTAGAAAGGAATTAAGCCGTGACTAGAAGAGAGCTGTTAGCAGTCGTCAAGTTCATAGAATCCTTCTATAAATATTTGTATGGACCAAAATCTTCACTAAGGACGGACCACGCATCTTTAAAATAGCTATTGCAGTTCCGTAACCCGACAGGACAAGTAGCAAGATGGTTCATGAAACTGCAATCGTATGACTATGACACAGAACACCGTGCCGAAAGCAGCCATCGGAACGCTGTCGCCTTGTCCAGAAGACCATGTCCAGCAAACTGCAATCATTCTTCGCTACCTGAACAGTTGCGACGCGAACAAGAAAATGGTCCCAAAGTAAGACTACTCCTGAACCGGAAAAAAACCTTAAAATTGGTGAGAGCTTTGGGCAGAAACATCAAAAAGTACTAGTCGCAGTGTGATTCTTTGAAAGTAGAAGAAGGTCTTCTTAAGCGATCCCAGTTGGTAGCGCCAAAAAGCCAGGTGTCACAAGTTTAAAGCATCTGCACGATGGTACATTAGGAGGGCACTTTGGCATAAAGAAGACATTGAGGAAAGTTCCAGACAGATTCTACTGGATGAAGTGCAAAGAGGACGTCATGAAATGGTACCGTAAGTGCACGGTCTGCGTATCAAGAATGTGGGAAGCCCTTTAGAAAGAGTAGCGATTGACATCGCAGGACCGTTCCCAGAATCTAATTCGGAAAAAAATACATCCCGGTTGCGATAGATTATTGCACAGAATGGACGGAGACTTACGCCATACCCAATGAAGAAGCAGCTACAGTCGCAGACGTATTATTGAAAGAGTTCTTCTGTCAGTTTGGAGTTCCGTTGGAATTACAGTCCGACCAAGGCCGCAACTTTGAGTTTGGGCTGTTTTAAGATGTTTGCCGACCGTTGGGATTGAAGAAAACTAGTTCAAAGCCTTTCCATCCCCAGTTTGATGGCATGATTAAGCAGATGAATGAAAAATACTTAGCCAAAGTAGTGCCCGAACACTAAAGGGACTAAGTTCAGTACTTGCACCTTTTACTAATGGCATACCGATCATCCGTTCACGAAATCACAAGTCAAACATCATCCTGTGTCATGCTCGGTCGCAAAATACGACTGCCATGCGACTTCCATTTGGACGAAAACTGGAAGAAGAAGTTGCTGGAGAAGACTACGTCAGCAAGCTGACGAAGAGGCTAGACGAAATACATGAAGCAGTGATGTGGTTGTATAATTTCCAAAGAAGACGTGGTTTGTCGAAGTTGCAGAGGCAATGAGAAGGCTCATATGAAATCTTATAGCGTATTAATGAGGTCATATATCGCATCCAAAAACCACTCATTTGTTTGGACGGCTAAATGAAAAACTACATGCTGACCGACGTTTTGTTTTCTATCTGGTCACCAGGAAGTACTCGCGTACAAAACCGTTATACGAAAATCTGTGGAGAGCATTCTGGAATCTCAAAAGAGAAATATTAAGAAATTGGCAGTACCCAAGCTTGGTTGTGGCTTAGATCAACTGAATGGGGTGACAGTTCAAACTATGTTGGAGGTCGTGTTCCGAGGAACAGGCGTTCAGGTGTTGGTCTGAAATTACCAACCAAGTAAAATATCGGGTCAGAAAAAATCCATTGACTGCTACTTTTATGCTCAAGGTTGCCAAAATGGAGAGAGCTGTCGTTATCGCCACGATCCCTTCTACCGGTGTCGCATCCAGTTTCTTCTTGACAGAACAGTCTTAAGAAGTCGGCAGTGAAACGTTCTCGAAGTTATTGTCAACTTCTAGAACGTTTACCAAAAGCTGTATAAAATTCTCGACACAGATAACAGAAATATATAAAAAGTACTCAAAAAGAGCTGAGGTCAGTTGGAAATTAAGAAGACTGTCTGTTTAAATAAAAAAAGTGATAAAACGTGTGTGCTAAGATAAATAAATAAAGTACTGGTGCTAGTGAAACATAAATACGTCGCGTACGTGTGGTTAACATAAACAAGTATCAGTTTTAGATAAAATTAAAAAGTACGGACCTAGTGATAGGAACACATAAATTAATGTAAGTGTTTTTCATAAACATGGTTAGATGTAATTAGTTACCTGTAGTTCTAACCGTATAAATATTTCGTTTATAAATAATTTATATCGTTACATTACGTTTGTAACCGTCGTTTTATTTTTGGAGTTTAATTTATTCATTTCGTCTTTTTTAAGATCATTTGAGTAATTTGCAATTAATTTATTGAAGTTATTTCAAATTTTCAAATTTAAGTGTAAATTGTAATTTATTAAGTACGTATTTAGTACGTATGAATTTGATTCACTTAGGTTGAATTCATTGTCATACGCTTCAAGTACGTTTTATAATTTATTAGTTCCGTCAGTATTTAGTTTTTGCTTTCACAAATTGAGACTGCATTATAGTTTATGTTTCCTTTCCGACATACGATATTATATAAACGTTGGTTTTCTTATCAATTGATGATTTGGCGGTTTTGGCTGCTCATGTGATTTACGTCCTAACTTTTGTACCTTTTCGCATCTCTGTTGACTGCACTATAATCCTAGACAATTTCCTTGAATAATCCTGTCGTCCGCGTGTGTAAAAGTTTATAGAAGAAAACTCAGTTGTTTTTAAGACAAGAGTCTTTGATGATGTCTGGAATCGTGTAGTCGAACTTAATCTATTTGCATTTTTGGGCACTCTGATTCGGAAATGAATTTAGAAGATTGGCATGTTACTTTTTCTGGTGAAGATCCTTTTTTACTGATAGAGTTTCTTATTAGTATTGATCAGTTGTGTTTGTGTGTTTGTCTCGTGGTGTTTCACAGCATCAGCCTTTTCTCTCAGCTTTTAAAGTTTTATCTGGCAAAGCCTTTCTTGTTTTTAGGACGAATCGAATTTTGTTTGTGGAACGGTTGTTACTGCTCTTTTGAAGTTAGAGTTTTTGCCTTTGAATTACAATGAGAACTTAATGGATACTATTTGCAGTCATAGCACGGGAGATGACAAATTCATTGGTACTTACCTTACCTCCATGCGATATCTCTTTCTTCAGCTATCAGAACTGGTCTCAGAGGAAATGCAGCAGTTAGTATCGTTAGGTAAGCGTTTGGAGTCAAACATCAACTCTCGAAATTCTTGTAACTTTTCAACATTAGAGACCAGGTACAAAGTTCAAGAGCCATCTGTAGCATTTGCTAATACAATTTCTACTTCCGTCTCTTCTGCTCTTCCTGCTACTTGCTCTCTTAATCCTTCTACATTTTATTTTTCCGTATGCACTTCTACCTCAAATGTTTGTGTTCGTTGTCGTTCTCCAGGTGATAAATCATCACGGTCTGTTCGTTCTCTTCCTTCTAATTTCTTTTCAGTTTCCAGGATTATTAGACCTACTACTGATCCTTGGTATTTAGGTCTGACAAAGTTACTGCTTTTCCTAGTCGTTTTTCTCGTTGGTGCGTTGTGAAAGATCTTTTGTGTAAACGTGTACATGTTTCTTCTTCGAATCCTTGGGTTTAAAAGTTAGTTGTATCACCACATTACATATCACTGTGATCACCGCAGTGTTAGGCGCACATTGGACGCCCTTTGATGTCACTCCTGTCTCTTTAATTGTTGTATTGTCAATAGTTGGGTAAAACCAGAGTGTTTAAAAATGCAATGCTGAAGAATAAGTTTTAGGAATTCTATATGGTGAATTAAGTCTCTGCACACTAAATTAAACAAAATTAATTAAAATCTTGCCATAGAAAAATCATTAAATAAAAAACGTACTACAGAAGTATATATGTATTCCATAATACTATATATAAGCAAAAAAATAATTAAAACAAAGAATAATCCATACTTAAAATGGAAACTCTATATAAATATAAATTGAACTGCAACGTTTTCTACACAATTACTTATTTATTTTTCTAGGTTGTAATAGTTTCGTGGAAACACATTATTTATAAGCGAAGTTAGAATAAAATGTATGTAAATATATAGACTAACAAAAAAACATATATTTTACTTTTAAATGTTATAAATCAAAAACAAATGTCAAAATTTTTACTAAGGAAACTGACATTATACACAGCCGGAAACTATTAAAATAAATTGAATATTAAACGAATAAATTGGAATTTAAATTTAAGAAGAGGAGTTAACATTAGATCAATTCGTTCAGACAAATAAAATAATGTTATACCATGTATTTTCGAAATCGAGGTAGCTCAAAGAGGTTCTCAAAAATCCTATTTCTGCTTTTTGTAACTATCCTGTTTCAAAACTTCTTCCTTGGCTTAATAAAATTCTACTAAATATATTGTTCTTAATTTTTCTGCTTTTGCTAATGACATTAAAAACTTCTCCTTGTTCATCTCTTCTTGGCTCATTTAATATTGTTAATTTTTTTCTTTCCGTTCTTTGTGAACAGTGTATTTTTTGTTTCGTTTTTAAACAATATTTTTTCTTCTTGAAATGCCCGAATTTCACCGTCCCTTTAAAGATAATTATTCTATTTGTCTCAACAAATTACACAATTTTAATTCCTCTCTTCTTTTTAAACTTAAATTCTAATTCATTTATTTATTTAAACAAGTACAAATTAAAATAAATTAATAAATAATTGTGGAAAAGACGTTGAGTTTAATGTATATTTAAAACAAGGAACACGAGCTTATAGCGTTTTAAACAAAATTATTTAAATAATATTACTTTACCTTAAGCTTTTGTAGAAAAATTATAATTTAAAGCAAGTTGAAAGAAAACAAAATTACAAGAAACAATCTCATAGAAGTAATTTATAAATTTCAATCAAAACCTGCGTTGGATTACAAGGATTAACTATGATCGATGTTTAATTTTCTAACGTAGCAAATAATTAGCTGTTGAAATAAATGCTGGTTTTTCTATACGTGAAATGAAAATAAAAAATAAACTTTAAAATGTACATTTGTATTCTGAAAATTTAATAAGAACAAATAAGTCAAAAAATGGTTTAAAAATAATCAGAGTAGGATAATCTAATACGGAATCGTACCGGAGGCTTTATGATGTTATTTCCAAAGCTTCATACCGTTATTCTATTTTTTATTTCATTATCTTTTAAAGACAATATTACCGCTAAATGTATAAAACAGAACTTTTTATTAACAAATTAAAATTTTTTATAAATAAAATATTGTATATTGTATATTTATTTAAAATTTGACAGTAATGCATGGAAACGATATATCCAAACAAAAGAAATGGAAGATAAAGAAGATTACAAAAAAAAACAATAGATATCAAAACAGGAATTCTGGAGAAAATTACACGAAACAGACACCGGGACTTTTGGAAGAGAATAAAAAAAATTGAGGATAAAAGGAAAAGTATAAAAATAATAAAAACCAAACAAGGACAAATACAAATAGACACAAAGGAAATACTAGAAACATGGAAAGATTTCGACAACAGTGTGTAGTATCAGAACATAAATTCAAATGCCAGTGTAGCTCAAGGAACAAACAATTACGAGGAAGGAAGTAGAGGATGCAATTCAAATGTAGTAATTCAAAAAAATTGCTTTTTAATACTAATTTACAAGAAAGGAATACACAAACAACTCGAAAAACTACAGGTCAATATGCCTGGCCCAAACTAGCTACTAAAGCTATACAAAAATACTAGAAAGCAGATTAATAAATCAAATAGAAGTTAAAGTAGGAGAAGAACAAACAGCATCTGCTTTTGACACAGTAGACTGTTATGGTAAAAGTGTTTTGGTATGAGGTTTGTCCCCTGTATAAGATTTATTCCCGGAACGCCCACTTTTCGCCGCACTGGCTGGAATAAATGTCAAATTGTAAAACGATTTTTTTGGTAATGTTGGAATAACGCAGACATCATCTAGCGTTGTGTGCGCCCAACGAGGCTTTCATTGATAATTATTCAAGCGCATCTATGCGAGTATTACATAAAATATTGTTGCGAGTTTCTATACCTCCACACGTATTCTTTGATTTCCATGATGACCTCACGTCACCGTAGTTACCGCTATCTACAGCTATGAGTGTTTAGATGTAATTGTCACCGTATTGGCGGACCACTTACTCCTTTTTAATACTTCTTCCACCCAACCCACTCCTTCTCTTAAAATCTCCAACCTTCTTCTCTCCTCTTCTCTTAGTTCTATGCATTCCTTTACTGTGTGCTCTATATTTTCCTACACCTCCCCACATAGTCTTTCTTTCTTTTGTTCTTCGTAACACATTCTTCTCTTCCCCGCATGTACTCTTATCTTTTATAATTTCATTTCCTCCTCTAATATGTACTCTGACGTCTCCGTTTCTAATCCTAACGTCCATTTGCAATATTTTTCTCGTACTTTCTCCAATTCCTCTCATGCCTTCCACCCCCATACTTCTGCCTCGTACATCATCACACTCTTTATTAATTTGTTAAACAACCATCTTCTTGCTTCTATTTGCTTTTCAAACCCTTCTCTCCTATACCCCACACCTGACCTACTATTCTATTACATTTCTTCGCCAATCACTTTATCTAAGCCTCATCTTTATTGTCGTATCTGATTCGATAACCCAAATAAGTCACTTCATTTAAACTTTCTATTACCTTGTCTCCCCACTTCCACTCCACTCTTTTTTTAAACCCCCTCCTTTTTTGAAACACTACCATCTTTGTTTTTCCCACATTTACACGTAAACACTTTTTTCCAGGTACTTTATTACTGTCTTTATCATCTTCTTCATTTCTCTTTCTTTCTTCGCTATAATCGCTGTCATCCGCATATGCCAAAACCCACACTTTTAAGCCCCCCATTACTATTCCTCCACTCTGTTGCCCCATCAACTCTTTAAGTGGGCACCCTTGTCTTAATCCATTATTTGTCCAAAATGCTACACTTTACTTTCCATCTATTCTTACTTTGCACTTTGTCTCATTATATATTTCCTCTATATTCCTTACTAGTTCTTCCTCTATCTGTTCCTTTTTTACTATATATTCCATAATCTACTCTTATTTACATTATCAGACGTTGTTTTTATATCCAGAAATAACGCAAAAGTTTTCTCTCTTCACTTCTAATTCTTTATACATTATCTAATGCCCTTCTCCCTCTTCTAAATCCTGTCTGCCAGTCTGGTAAGATCTTTTTTCTCTATTTCTCTTTCTAGTTGTTTTTGCAAAATTGTCCTATAAATCTTATATTTTATCTTATAAGTGTGAAAAACGTGGGATACATTTGCCACACTTATACCTCTATAGTTTTGTTCCTCTTTTCTGTCGCCTCCTTTGTAAACTGGGCATATTATTGCTTCCTTCCAATTATCTGTAAACCCTTCACCAGACCATATCTTATTTAACATTTACCCTATTCTTTCTTTCGTTCTCTCTCCTGTATATTTCCATTGTCTTCATTGCGCCCTATTCGTCCTTTCTGCCTTTCCTTTTTTATTTTTCTTAGTGCTTCTTCTATTTCTTCTTTCTCTATAGTAGTACTGCTCCTTCCTCTTGTTATCCTTTCTATTTCGAATTCACTTTTTCTATCTTTTTTCCCCACTAAGACCTCTACGCAAAGCTTTTTCCATTTTTTCATATCAATTTGTATCCCCCCTTTTTACCAATTTTCCTTTCTTTATTCAAAAAGCTCCATATGTCTCCTTCATTTTCCAACATTTTTATAAGTTCCTCCAACTCTTTTTTTATATTCCTTTTTCCTCTTACATTACTCTTTTCTATATTGCGACTTTAATCTTTTATATTCCCGAATACCAATTTTTCCTTTTTTCCACCTTCTTTTAGCTCTTCTTACCTCCTTCCTGGCTTCCCTGCATTTCTTATTCCACCACCTCTTTTCTTTATACTCCTTTATGTTTTTTTCTTGTATTTTTTTCTTTCTACTGATTTATCCATTTTATTGATCAATTCTTTCACTCCTTCCTCCACCCATTGTTCTTCCTTTAATTTTGTCTTATGTACCTCAATATTTTCATGTGTCCATACCTTTTTCTCCCCCCAAACTTTGTCTGAATTTTCTTTCTTCCAACCTTTTAGCCTTACTTCTAATGGCTGATGGTCAGAATCAACCTCTTCCCCTATTTTAAAACTTTCTATTTCTTCCAAAACCTCCCCACTAACCATTACATAATCTATTATAGATTCTCCCCTCTCACCTATATATGTATATTCTCCTCTATCTCCTTCCTCCATATTTCCGTTGAGTATAGTCCACCCCTTCCCCTCACATAACTCCAATAGCTCTCTACCTTGTTTGTTTAATGTCTTATCCATCGTTACTCTTTTTATTTCTTCTCCATTCACTATCATACCCCCACCTTCTCCAACTCTCGCGTTAAAATGGCAAGAAAACTTGCTGAAGACAACAGTGTTAGAACTTCTCCCGAAGAGGAATTCAAAATAAAGATCTTGTGAATAGAGCTATCCAAACTATGGAAAACCGTTTTGTGCAGCACAAATCGCTCTATATGGATCTGGCCTGTTTTGAACGAAAAAGATTCAAATCCCGAGAATCTCTTCCTCCTAAAGCATTGAAGAAAATAAGAGAATTACTTTTAAACGTTGATGAAGAAAAGCTAAAAGAAGAACTTAACTCGTTCATGAATGTATCGGCGCAGATTTCAAATGCAAGTATGAACGCCTACTATGAGTATGAAGATGAAGAAAATCTATTACCACAGTGATGATGATGATGATCAAAAAGATGACGCCTCCTTGCAAACGAGCATTTTCTAAATTGAAACTTATCAAAACCAGATTAAGATCGTCTTTGACAAACGAAAATTTAGAATCTTTACTCCATAGATCAAGACACCGTCATTGATTATCTTTACCGCTCCAGCTCCATATTAAGAAGACTTCTTCAGGTTTATTTTGTAAATTCACTCAAAGAACATTACATTTGTGAACATATTTGTTTTTGTTATTTTCCTTAAGAAAGAAGTAGTAAACGCTAGTAACTTTTTTTGAAATATATGTAATGTAAAATTGTCTCGTTTTAATTTTCTGTGTGTTAGTTGTTAGTTTACCAACAAACAATATATGGTCTATACATTAGAAATTCGTATTTAGAGATTAAAATTTCAAAATTTATTTATTATATTCCATATCCCACAGACCCCCCGGTGGTCCTCCCCATTGATAGTGTTGGCGCCCTCTGCCCATCGCCGTCCACGGTTCTAAGAAAGGATCCAGCACGTATTTCTGCAAATAGCCCTAAGGTACAACAGTCTCCCCTATGACTATTGGGAACTGCAAGAGCTAGTATCAGACTGAGGAAATGATCTTCGTAAGAAAAAAAGCATTTGCAAAAACTAAGGGACCTGACGTGAAATGTTATTTGCACGACAGATTATCCGTTGGCCATTTTAGTTTAAAACAAAATTTTCAGAAAAACCGAAACAGATTTTATTGTGCCAAGAACACAAAGATATAGAAGAATGGTGCAAACTGAGACAAAAAAGACTTTAATAAAATAAATACTTACTGGTAGCAAAAGAAGTTCCATGGATATTCCAAATCTGTTAAAACCACACAGTATTTGCTTCCTTAGAGTACTCCGGTCATCATCAGGAGAGAATTATATGAACACCACACCACAAGCACCGGTCGTCATCTGCAACGCTAATGCGTTTCAGGTGGCAACGGTACCTGCCGTGCGATGTGAAACTTTGGACGGCTGCTCGTCCCGGGTTATGGGATATGTTGATCCAGTCTAGGATATTCGGAATCAAAGAATAGGCGTTAAGTCCTTTATGAAATGTATCGCACGGCCGCTGCCATTCATTCAAAATCACAGTCTTGAGATGGCGCTTGACGGCTGAAAAGAAAAGAAAATCTGCGGTCAAAACTTGCTGGTCTAAAAATGTGCACGTGCCAGCTCTTGCAAGAACTTTGGAGCAGTATATTGCCTGTAATAGGAAATGCAGCGGGTGATATTTTGCCACGACGCACAAGGAATGGATAGGAACAGTACGATATGCCCCGAGAATTGTACGAAGGAATAAGGAATGTAGGGATGCCAGTTTTCTGACAATGTGGGTATTTCGCAGTTTGAGGTACCATATGTCTAAGCCATATGCGAGCATAGAGATGACTGCATTGTTGAAAATGGTCACTAATGGTTTCTTATGTAGGTTCCAGTTACGGCGAAAATATATGTAGAACAAATGCAAGACAGTCTTGCCCTTGGAGGAGAAGGATGTGAACCCACTAAACCACCCGAACTTGCTTGGTAAAAGTTCGCCACAAAAGGATAGGTGAGCGTAGGAAATGTTTCATTTAAAGGATAGTCTGTTTAGACTTAACCTGTCTTACGGCTTATCCTCGCTTCTAAAGCATAAAACCAAGTAGGTAGGAAAAGGAACTTGGCATTTATAAAGGAAACAAAGAAAGGCGGAGTTAATAAGTAGCTACAGCGAAAAAAAACGTAAAGGTTTTTCAAATAAAGATATAATGAAATAAATGACTAAATAAATTACATGCTGTTAATGATTAAAAAAAACTAAATACCTACTTTGCCGTAGCGTATTTATGAGAAATAAATAAACAAAACCACGCAAAATTCGTTAGAAAATAAAACGTTATTCTTATTTTAGACTCTGATCTCTCTTTGCGAATTGTCTATAACGATTCACATTAGGTACCTGTTCCAGGATGGCCTGAGGGGAATCGGAATATGGGCTAATAATGGTTTACAGGACTTTCCGATCCTCTTCGAGTTCGCGACAAGCGAGAATCCGATGCGCCGGAGTGTCAGGAACGCCGCACCACGGACACCTGTCATCATTTAAAACGCTAGTACGTTTTAGATGGCAACAAAATCCGCCGTGTGAAGACAGTATTTGGACGGCCTCTCGTCCAGGGACGTGGGGCATTCTGACCCAGGTAAGAATATCCGGGGTAAGAGAACCGGCATTGCGCCCTTTATGGGAAGTGTCCCACAACCGCTGCCATTTACCCAAGATCAAGACCTTTAAGTGACGCTTGGCCGCTGAAACGGGGGAAAATCGTTGATTGAAACGTGCTAGTCAAGGAAGCTGCACGGGCCAGCCTTGCGAAGAACCTTGGTGCACTTTTTCTGCAAAAGGAGATGTAGAGGAGGATGCTTGGATATAACACATGGGGTATCTACAGGAACGGTGCGATAAGCCCCGAGGATAGTTTTAAGGAATAGGGATTGGGGCGAGGCCAGTTTTCCTACCACGTGGGAATGTCGAAGTCTATGGTACGAAATGTCTAAGCCATGTTCGAGCATGAGAATGACTGCATTGTCGAAGATATTCGCAAAATGTTTTTTCTGAAGGTTCCATTTCAATCGTGAGTATTTGTAGAGCAAGACGCTCTTACACTTGCCAGCCACGAAAACGCAATGTTTCACAAAACTCAGTTTGTCGTCAAGCAGAACTCCGAGGTACTTAAATTCGAAGACCCTACGGACAGTGGAGTGGCAGTGAAGGATCTCGTTTTAGTGTAGAGCCAAAAACCATGTACTTAGTCTTGTCTGCAGAAATAGTCACAATATTTAGGCACGTGTTGGATTTTGCCTCCAAGTCTCGTCTGGAATTAGCGGAAAATGTGACGGTAATGTCATACGCATAGGCGTAGATGTCGCAGTCTGCTGGTAAGTTCTTGTCTAAGAAATCATTTACTACCAAGTTTCAGAAGGTCGGCCCAAAAACCGAGCCTTGTGGACAGCCCTTTGTCAGTCGTTTGGTGAAGGTTGAACGTGAAACGTTCGCAGAGTATGTTATCGATCTATTCGAAAAATAGCTACGAATGACGCGCGTAGCGTCAGCAGGTACTTTTTTAACGACGAGAGCTTCGATTATAGAGGGCCACCATACGTTATTGTACGCTCCAGAAATGTCTATGAAAATTGCTAGACTATGCTTAGAAACGTTCAATTGTACAATAGTCATTAATCGACGGGCGGCGTCTGTCGTCGTTTTGCCAGGAATGACGCCATATTGACCAGGATGGAATAAGATATTTGGCGGAATGTCGTCGTGTATCTTTTTCAGAAGTGTCAAAAGTTTCGAAAAGTTTGCCTAGTTTCGATAACAAAGTTATCGGGCGATACGAGTGTGGGTTGGCGAGATCTTTCTTTCCGGCTTGCCAGCTTTTCAGCTGGTAGGAGAATAACCGATTTTTATGCAAGAGTTGAACAGGTCAACGATCGTTGATGAGAGAGTATCTAAGACAACCGTTTGCAAAACATTACAGTGTATTCCGTCAAGTCCAAGAGCTTTATTCTTAGGAATTTTGCTAGCCACCGCTGCTAAATCGTCGCTAGTGATCACCCAGTTCTGTCTAGACTTACATTGCAAAAGAGATCGGGATGTTATTTGGGTATGATAGGCATTGTCCGTCAAGGGATCGTCTGGAAATAAAGTGGAAACTATTACTCTGATCGTGTCTAACTCTGAGTTAGTGTATTTGTCGCCGTCTTTAACATTGAAGCACGGTTGGATTGACAGAAACTTCCGGGAGGATAACCTGTAAACTAACCCCCAAGGACTCGCTGACAAGCTTTTTTCCACGAAACTTTGCCATAAGCTATATTTTGCTGTCTTCACTGCCAGTTTTTACCGGTGAAGCGCGGCTTTATAAGAGGTTTTAGGTCTGGGCTGTTTGGTGTTGTTTTGGTAAACAACGCACCGCTCGCTTTAACCTATCTAACTTAGAACCCTACCAAGGTAAACCAGCTCTAGATCTTAAACCTATACTATTTAAGCCATTGTGGCAATAGTCGAGAATCATCCTGGTCAACTTATCAATGAAGACGTCTACAGATTTAGGATCGGCACGAAGCACCACGTGGAAGATACGAAGGAATTGATTTTGCGATAGCATTATTCAGGCGAACAGGATCTATGCGTTTAAAGTTAAGGATTTTTTAGGGATAGGTACAAGGTTAGGGACCTTGACGGTTAGCTCAAACCGTATCAGTCGGTGATCACTTTCTATAACATCGGGGATGACTTGCCAGTTTACTATTTTTCTGGCTAAACAAGAAGAAGATAAAGTGACATCTATGTTTGTTGAGCTTAGATGGCTAGCGAAAATGAAGGGCTGGTGAGGTTCGTTGACTACACAGAGGTCACGTTCACCCACGAGCTTCTCCACACATCGTCCTTGTTTGTCGCTTGCCGGGAAGTGCCAAAGCGGCGATTTCGAATTGAAGTCACCTGCTATGAAAATAAAAGTGCCTCTTAGTTCATCAAGAGTTTTATCTAAGTGCATTGCAGTCGTTGGTTAAATGGCTGAAGTGTTACCACTCCGACGGGCTGCGAACTATTGAAAAGCCGAGTAGTACCGCATAGAAGAGGATGCGGCTATCCTGTTGAAGGGTACAGCCGCCCCAACGAGCTTGTAACCTGAACTTGAACTAAACACGTATGGCTCTTGGGTCAGTAGTATGTCTATATTGTAGTCGGAGAAGAAACCCAACACGTGAATTGCGAAGATTCACTTGCGCAAACCTCAAAGTTATTTGAGTGTCCTCAAAGTCCATAATCTGTATTGGAGATTTTGGCGTCGAGCCTTTTCAGGTAGGCTGGACAGGTGTTAGAAATGGCTTTGTGTTTGACGATGTCTCTTTTGTGGCCAGAGCAAATGCAGTTTGCGCATCTAGGGTCTCTTTCCAAGTTAGGGCATGCTTTTGTTTTGTGCTTTTCAGCACAGTGGCCGCACTGTATCTCGCTTTTACAGTTCGTCGAATGATGGCGGTATTTCTGGCAATTAAAACAGTAACTCGGATATGGTCATTGACCCTACACGCATTCCACGCAACATACACACGACGCGATGCCAAAAGGTATCGTCGAACATCGACATGGACCTCAATGATCCAATTACCGTTAGGTTGGTCTCTAGGACCAAAACGGAATAAAACTCTCAAGTGTTGATTGGCCAAATGTAGCACTTCATCAGAGGCGACATGAAAATTTTGAGAAATTATTCCCCTTTCACCTGCTTAGGGAACAGGTCAGTAGGAACGTTGATTAAGGATAGGCGTGGTAATGATTTGCCTTGGGGCTTAACCACAAGACCGGCTTTATCTAGGATGGTCAAAGAAATTTTGGTCAGGTCAGTCTTCTCGGATTCGAATCTAATCGAGCTTTTTCTCATCTTAGTCTTAGTCACACGGTCGAGTCGAAGGCCGTACTTTTGAGAGTCAAGGACTTTCATTAAAGCCGTCTACGTTTTGTCGGTTATCTTAAGAGGAGAGTCGGGTTTGGGCACGATGACTACTGTCGAACGGGAACAATTTTTAAGCGAGTCGCTTAGGCATACGATAATTGGGCAGGAGGCGCAGCAATGCAAGTAGTACTGTTTGGGAGATCATGGATCAATCATGGACAATGTCAATCATTTCTGATTGACGGGAAGTCGTAATCTTACAAGCAGAGATAACTTTAGTAAGACGAAGGATGTCGGCGTCGAATAGAAATCCAATACTGTCAGGCGAGGTATCTGAAGGGACATCATATTCATCGCCTTCGCGACGACGCTTAGTGGAGGCGGATTCAGCCTCCATGGCGGAGGAGGCTGAAGGAGTAGGAGAGGTAGAGCGCGACAGCGCGACGCTCGTGGAGTGCTGGCTGGAGAAATGAACTGATACCTAATACCCTTTTAGCCGTTCACAGGAGCTTATTGCCAGAAACTTATAGCCTGTGAGTCGTTGCTCACTTTTAACCTCGTGGAGGTAAGGGTCTAAAACACCGTAGAAAAGAACAACTATCACAAAATAACAGTATAAATACAAAATTACAAAATTACTGTCGGTCTTAGTTATTCGACTTCGCTTGATTTGCTTACAATTGAATAATCCAATTCCTTTCGCTTTAGCTAAAGGTGAAAGATTTATTCGCATATTGAAGAGAAACCAGAGTTAAAGTACATGGACCTAAAAGGTGCGTTATTTCACGTAACTGAAACATGGGATAAAGTATCTGACAAGACAATTCAATCGTTATGGCGAAAACTGTGGCCTTCGCTAAACTCAAATTATAAAAAAGAATATGAATAGAATCCAGATGATGACTTACCACTTGCGGAACTTAAACAGATATTATTTCAAAATCAACAGAACAGGATATTGAGGAGTGATTTACAGAAGAAACCGCAGATGATGTAGAAGTAGAAGATACTCTATAGATATCAGTATCCGGTAGGCAGAGGAAAACAATGCTTTACTACTTACTTTAAGAAAAGTAAGAGCAAATATTATTAACAAAATATACCATAGCAAAAAACAAACTAAAATAGAAAAATTTTTCGATCGATCGTCTTCCTCTTCCGTAACATATGATAAGTAATGAGACGTGAACAATTTTTCCAATTTTATGTTTGATTAAATGACTTTATGTAAGTATTTTAGAGTCTTTGCAGTGAGATACACATTTAATTATGTATGTACGTAATTTATGCAACAATCCGGCAAAGGCGAAAATTGCTTTAAGATCGAATTTGGGTCGCATTTCAATAAGGAAAAATAATAAAAGCCGAATCTAATGTCTTTGCGAAAGATGATTCAGTTAATGTCTTTAGAACATAAAACTTTCTGAAATGCAATATACAAACCCTGTAGGCCAGATAGACAAAAGGGACACGTTGAATTTTTCTGTTTAATCTACAACGGCATCGTCTTTTAGCTAAACCTGGCCATTTTTATTTATTACGTCTTTTCTAGATAAAAGACATTTGACGTTTGACATAAATATGTATGTAACCTCTTTTTAGTTACCTAAAATTGCTTTTTCTGCAAATTTATGATATAGAGTTTTCTCATTTCTAGAATAAAGTTTAGTGCATATACTTCGTTGATCTTTTCTTTTATTAAAAAATAACATCACCAACGATTACCTAATAAATAGAACCTTATATTATAAAAAATGCAACCACCCTGTACATATTTTGTCAATTAAGTCAGAGAAAATATTTATTAAAGAATTTCAAGAAGAGACGTGAATCAAGTTGTTATTTCTGTCGATATCTTGAAACTTTTATTAATTCGCCACGAGCATACGTGTAAGGTAATAAAAAACGAACAAAGAATTACAGAAAAAATCTATAATTGATGAAATAATTGATACAGCTTAAAACGCCGTGTTTGTGTTTTTTAAGTACTAAATTAAGTGCGAGAACACGTAAAGAAATTTATGTATTGCGTGAGATGCAGAAATAAAAACTCGTAATGTTTGTTTTTCCTTTTTATTTATTATTCAGTACTTTCTTCCTTCACTTTAGCTTAATATACTGTTTAATGGCAAAGAAAGAAAGCAACGTATTCAAGTATAAAACCAAACAGAAAACTCCTTTTAATGCACTTTTTATTTTTTTAACGAATGCAATTGTTCGATTCGAAAACTAAAGGAATGAAAAGTATTTTCGCAAATACTTAAAAATAACGCTAAATAAATGCCGAACGCGTTTGCCTAAAGTGCTTTATTAACTTTGACGTGATATCAAAAAGCTATCAAATCAACAACCAATGACGTTTTTTCCTTACGTAGTAAACAATCTGATACGTGTATTTTCTTATTTTCCTTTTCGTCGATTTCGTTATTTATTTCTTTAGTTAAGTCTTTCAAAGATAGTCGTTAACGTCAATTGTGGATTTCCATTTGTGTATTGGCGAGCTTTCGGCATAAGCGATTAAATGTAAATTCGGAAGCTTTTTTGTTTTTAGTCGAGTATAAAATTGAAAGGAAAAAAACGGGAAAAAGACGCGCATGTCTTATATAGGTATAAAAACGGTTTAGGCGCCGACGATTTCGATATTTTAACGTTATCAATGTATGTAACGTACATTATCTTGTTAGAGTAATTAGCGGTCGAAATAATTGTGAAAAGCGGCACGAGTTGTGGAAATGCAGAGACTCGCTGAGATCATTACCGGATTCTGTACAAAGCGTTAGTTGCGAACGAGCGATCCAAGTGGGAGTCGAATATTAATTACAGAGAAGGTGATTAAACTTACAAAAAAGTGAACAACGCTTTTAATTACAATTAAACCGTTTTTTTTATTATTTATGAACTAAAATGTAAAAAGTTGCAAAAGAGCTTCATAGAAAATCTTGTGACATGACTACGTTTTCGCCGGAGTTTTTTCGCGACAGTCAAAATTCCACGTTGATTGACAACACGTCGTTGTTGGATTTTTTGGAAAACGAGCGCGGAAACAAGCAACTGCCTTTAGAAGTTGCGATTCCATTAACTTTAGTTAACATTTTAATTTTTGTTACCGGACTGGTGGGAAATATCAGCGTTTGTGTTGTTATTATTAGACATCCCGCTCTTCATACCGCCACCAATTACTATTTATTTAATTTGGCGGTTTCGGATTTAACGCTTCTCATATTCGGTAAGTACCAATTTCTAAATTTTTTCTTTAAAAAAATGATAGTTTTTAGAAACGCCAACAAAAGCAAATATCAGTTTCTTTATTTTATTTGTTTTTGGCTTAGATTTTGTGATAAGATTTTTTGTGATTCTATAATTAACTGTGAATGTCAAAATGCTTATCTGTCTTAAAGTTTGTTTAAAGATACTTTTTTCTGTTTTTTCAGTGTTTGCATTAATTAAATTATTTGCGGAAGTATTTGTAGGTTTTTTTTTTCGACGCGTCGACTAAATTAATAGATGTTTTGATATCAAGGAAAAAAGAAAAAGTTAAGATTATTAAATAAATTTACTTTATTTGAAACTTTCGCAAAACTTTTAACATGTTTACGAATTCTTAACGTAAAATTAAATTTCAAACTTTTCTGAAACAATAATTTTAGCGCTATATTATCTTTGCATTAGGATAATAAAGTTATCTTTAGAAAAAATACGATACAAAATGAGTTTCAGCTTTCAATAAAATAAAAAAAATTAAATAATATATATAAAATATAAAATTTCATCGTCGCTCTCAATAAGAAAATTTGCTTTCACCAACTACTAAATCTAATCATTGTTTTTCAAGTTCGCTCTAGTTTTAAAAATTTTTGGGGTGCCGTTATTATGCTGTTGTTTTAGTTTTCTTTTTGTTTTTTTGATGAAGTTGTAGTTGTAACAAGCTTTACAATTAAACGCCTTCGAATTTGCTGACCGTATAGGAGAGATCGGGGATACTTTGGAGAAATTTTAGTTTTTTTTACTTATAAGAAAAAGATATGTTTAATTTATTATTCGTGCGCCACATGCATGCTTTATCATTATCGAGTCGAATTTGCAATATCAGCGTTTTAACACATTAAAGATTTTTGTTCTATCAATAAAAATAAAAGTATGTAAATTGTCCATACTATCCCCCGCTCTATGGTAAAAATGAACGGACCCCGGGGATACTTTGAACATATTTATAAAATTATTAAAAATGATTTTTTTATATATTTATTTTAAAAAGTAAAGGTGCTAATTCAAACTAAATTCGGTTAAGTCTATTGTAAAATATATGAAATCTTTGAAACGAGTAGAGTAGAATGGGGCAAAAAGACGCACGTAGCATATACAGGGTGGTCACTTTTCAAATGCACACTATTGGGATATCCTAAACCGATAGAAATACATAGTTGGTTAAATTACAAAAAAGTTGTACGTTTTCATTGTCATCAAAGAAATGAAAAGAAGTTTGAGCTAATTTGATTCCTTTCTGAAATATCTTGGAAAAACTGATGTACTTCGTTTTCTTATTTAACTCATATCTTTGTTATTACCTCATTGTATTACACATCTACCAAGTCGATATTGGCTATTTACTCAACATTACAAAAATTTTCTCTGCCTACTATATAAGTTTAACTTTATTCGTTGCCATTTGGCTTACAAATTTGCTCGTGTTGTCTATACATATGTATATACTACGTTTTCTTATCCCTAATCTCTCCATTTCTTCACTCGCGTACCCGTTTCTTTTGTAATACTCTTCTCTGCCCTCCTGCCCGTCTTTCACTTTTCTTCCCTTTATCTCTTTCCAACATTCTTGCAGAATTTTGCAATCTGTTCTTTCCCTCATTTCTTCCTCGTATTTTATTGCTCTTTTTCCTGTCTCTACCCTTATTTTTTCTATCTGAACCTCCTCTCTCACAATATACCCCGGTGTATCCCTGTCCAATCCTAACACCCATCTCCAGTATTTTTCCTGTAGCCCCTCTACCTCCCTCCACTCCTTCCAGCCCCATATTTCCGCTCCATACATTACCACCCCCTTTATTAATTTTTCGAACAGCAATTTTCTTTTTTTATATCCATCTTGAATACTCCCCACACCCCAGACTTGTCCTATTAGCCTGTTTCCTTTCTTCACCCTTTCCTTTATGTGTTCTCCCTCTTTATTATCCTGTTTCATCGTGTAGCCCAGGTATGTAAATTCCTTCACTTGTTGCACTTTCTCATCACTCCATCTCCACTCCTCTCTTTTTCTTTTCCCCCTCCTTTTCTAAATATCATTATCTTTGTTTTCTCCGTGTTTACTTCCATTTCTTTTTTTTCATATATTTTTCTAGCGTTTTCATCATCTCTTTCATTTCCTTTTCCTCCTTAGCCACCAGCACTATGTCATCCGCATACGCCAACGACCATACCTTAGTTTTCCCTACCACTATCCCTCCTGTCTGTTGTCCTCTCATTGTCTCTTCCAGATCCCCCGTATATACCGAGAACAGGCTTGGGCTCAGTGGACATCCCTGCCTCAACCCTCTCTTTGTTATGAATTTCTCACTCTCTTCCCCATTCACTTTAACCCTGCTTCTCGTTTCTTCGTATATTTTCTCTATTCTTTGTATTAATCTTTCATTGATTTTTTTTCTTTTCATATATTCCCACAGCTTTTCCCTATTCACTTTGTCAAAAGCAGCTTATAAGGTCTACGAATAGTGCTACCATTTTCCCTTTTTTTTTCTAGTTCTTTATTTGCTAAGTGTTTCATTATGTATATGTTGTCTATCGCCCTTCTTCCTTTTCTGAATCCCGCTTGTCCGTCTGGTACCAAACTTCTTTCCTCTATTTCCTTCTGTAATCTTTCTTGCAGTATTGTCGCGTACAATTTGTATGCCGAGCTCAATAATGTTACCCCTCTATAATTCTCGACTTTATTTTTTTCGCCTTTTTTATGTATTGGGCATATTATTCCCTCTCTCCATCTCTCTGGAAATCCTTCCCCTTTCCATATTTTGTTTAGTATTTCCGTCATCCTTTTTGCTACATTTTCTCCCCCGTATATCCACTCTTCTCCTTGTATCCCATCTTCTCCTGTCGCCTTTTCTTTTTTTATGTTCTTTATCGCCTCTATTACTTCTTCTTCCCTTATTCTATCCCTATCTCCTTCTTCTTGTCTTACTACCGCGTCTTTCCTCTTTTCTTTTTCCTGCTTTTGTTCTTCCCCTCCCAACAGGTTCCGAAAATATATCTCCCATTCTTTAATTTTTATTCCCTTTGTCGTCCTGTTTTTTTTTCCTCTGCTTCTTTAGGTACTTCCATACATGTTCTTCCGTTTTTATTCCTTTAATCTGCTCCTCTTGTTTCTTTTGTTTTCCTCCTTCTTTCTGTCGCATGTTTTTGTATATTTTTACTGCTTCTTTGTATTCTTCTTTTTCTTTCTTCCCTTTTTCCACTGTCTTAATGCTATTCTTGCATTTTCTTTGCTTCCTTGCATTCCTTATCCCACCATTTCTTCCATCCCGTTTTCTCCCCCTTCCATTTTCTAAATCTGACTCTCTCTGTTGCTTTCTCCATCATCTCTCTCATTTCCTCTACACATTCTTGTAATTCCTTCCCTATCCATACCGTTTTCCCTATTCTCTCTTTATATCTTTTTATACTCTCTTCTGTCCACTTTTTTTAGTTATGTACTTCTCCTCTTCCTCTCTCTCTTCTCTTTCCCTTCCTTCCATTGTCAATTCCAGTGGTTGATGGTCTGACTCTACTCTTTCTCCCACCTTAAATGTCTTTACCTTTTCTGCGGCCTCTTCATTTGTCATTACAAAATCTATTATTGATTCTCCCCTTCCTCCTATGTACGTAAATTCCGCCTTTCCATCTTCTTCTCTGTTCCCGTTCATTATTTCCCACCCTTTTTCGTTGCACAATTCCAGCAGTTCCTTTCCCTCTTTATTTATCACCTTGTCCTTTATTTGTCTCTTTCCCGTCCCTTTTCTTTCTTGTATTCCCCCCTCTACCCCTATTCTTGCGTTGAAGTCCCCTCCTACTATTATCAATCCCTCTTCCCTCTCTTCTATCATCTCTTCTATGTTTTTCCTTGTCTCTTTCATTCTACTGCTATAAACCGTCACTACTTTTATTTTTGTTTTTCCCCACTGTATGTTCCTTTCTACAACTCCTCTTCTCTGTTGCACTTTCTCCTTCTTTTCCTGGTTCAACCATTTTTTTTATTCCCGTTATTATACCCCCCTTTGCTCTCCCTTTTTCTTCTCTCTTTCTGCATGTTGCACCACCCACTCAAATTCCTTTGGCAACTCTTTTTCCCACCACTCCCATTCTTTTTCTTCCATCCATGTTTCCTGTAATCCCACTACATCCTGTTCCTTGATGTACTTCCAGAAATCATGTTCCTTGTTTTTTATTCCCGCTACGTTCCAAAACAATACTCCCAGCTCACTCACTTCCCCCCGTACTTCTTCCTTACTTTCTTTTTTTCTCCCTTCTTTTTCTTTTTCCATTTCCATCTCTCATTATTCCTTTTCTTTGCCGTTTCTGTCAACTTTCTCTCCTTTACCACCCCCTTTGCCCTTTAGTTTTTGCCTTTTGGTTCCCCAATTTGTCTTCTCTTTCTCTGCACAGTCCCCTATCCTTGTCGTTCCATATGTATCTGTCTCCGTCTATCTCCATTTTTCTGTACCCTACCCATACTCTTTTTCCTTCCGCTCTTTTTCCACCGCTATGTTCATTATTTCTCTTTGCACTCTTCTTTCCTCCCATGTCAAATCGTGACTTATATATATTCTGGTATTTTTTAATTTCTTCTTCTCCGCCATTACCTTCTGTTTTTCCTCCCATCCTCCGGTTTCCGCCACCACCATCTCATTTTTCTTCTCTTTGTTTATTACTGTCAGTTTTTCACCTCTACTTTTACATTTAATTTTTCTTCCAGCATCACTGCTAAATCTTTTTGTGGTTTTTCACTTCTCCACCCCTTTATCACAAGATTATTCTTTCTTTTCCATCTTTTCTCGTCTTCCGCTTTTTTCTCCAGTTTTTCTATTCTCTCCACCAGTTTCTCTTTTTCTTGCTCCCACTTCTTTTCTCTTTCTCCCATTTCTTTTTTCATTTTTTTGATTTCTTGTCTTATTCCTTGCATATTTTCTTCCATCTGTTTCATCATTTCTCTCATTAATTCTTTTAACTCCTCCATTTCTTTCCTTCCTCCTTCTGTTCTTGAGGTTTTTCCTTCGCTCTCCTCCGATATCTTTTTAATGTCTGGTGATCTTATTGTTTTCTTTCCTCTTTCAAATATTTGTTGCCTTTCTTTTTCCTCTTCCTCTCTCTCTCTCTTTTATTCATCCCTTTCCTCCTTTTGTTATTACTTATTTATTTATTTATTTTTTTTAAATTTAGTTATTTATTTAATTTTTTCTTTATTAATTTTTTTTAATTTATTGTTACTATGAATCTTTCTAATTGTATTTAATTAAAGCCCGCCACAAATATTAGAAAAAGTATATAAATAAAAGTTTGTATTTCACTGTTATCAAAAGCGCGCGCTTGACCTTTAAACTAGTCCGCGATATCCGCTCGCATTCGCACACGTTATCTGAGCCACCTATATCTTCTTATCCATAATTTTAATGTACTTATTTACTACTCACATTAAAACTGTACTTCTAATCCTTTCTTCAACTTCACAATCCTCAACACGCACACGTCAATTAATTGCTGTAAATCACTTTAAATTACACAAAACTCCGCACTACTATTAAACACGTCCTCACTCAATCACCTTCAAAACACGAGCCTCCTCTGCCTACTAGATCTTCATGTTTTCATTGCCAGCTTTTGATTTTTTTTATAGCCGCCATTTTGTATTTTTATACTGTAAAATAGAGAAAAAGAATTACGAATTCAACGATGTAACACATTTGGGATATTTAACTAGTTGCCACGTAACAACAAATGAAAGATTTTGAGTTTTCGCTAGCAGAACTTTCAAAGTTATCTTAAAACAGTAGTAACTAGTAACTGTTGTTAAGTGCTGTAAATAAACATTATTTTTTATTTATAATTGTTATTAAACATAAAGATTGTTATTGGTATTTACTTATAATGGCGAGATATTCAGTCAATGAAAGACTTGATATGTATAATATTTATATTCGAAGCTATCGCAATTCAGTGACTGCTTTGCGGAGTTACGCAGAATTGTATCCCGAAAGAAAGCAACCAAACAGAATCATATTTCAACGTTTGAATATTCACCTGAATGAGTTTGGTACTCTACACAACGTAAATCATCATCCAGTAATTGAAACTGCAAATAAAATAAATGTGTTAGCACAAATTAATATAAATCCGGAATCTTTATAAAGGAAAATTGCTTTGGAATGTAATTTATCAAAATCTGGGGTTCAAAAAATTCTGAAGAAACATAAATATCACGATTTCAAGTTTAAACGGGTACAAAACTTGCATCTAGGAGACGCTCCCAGGACACTCGAATTTTGCCATTGGTTTCGTGATCAACTGATGGACGATCCTGAGTTTTCTGCTAAAATATTATGGTCTGACGAAATTTTATTCACCAACAGCGGAATGTTTAATAGAAGAAATAAACATGTTTATGCCACTGATAAACTTCACTTAACCCAGGAAGTAAAGCCGCAAATTCGTTTCTCCGTTAATGTTTAGTGTGGTCTTTTTGGACGATCAATTACTTTCCAGCTCGTTTAACTGGTCAATCTTACCTAGAATTTCTTCGAGAATTTCGCAAGGTTGAGAAATTTGAAGGGATTTCAGCAGGAATAACAGTATTTGTGCCCAGTACTTGAACGAACGGTTTCTAGGTTTTTGGATAAGAACTAATGGCCCCGTGCGCTGGCCATCACGATCACCTTGTTTAAACCTTCTTGATTATTTGTTGTGGGGTTCAGTAAAAAATATAGTATACCATAAACCAATCGAATGTAGAGCAATTAGAAGCTCAAATTACACAAGTATTTCAAACCATCACACCAGCAAGCATTCAAAATGCAGTAAGGAACATAGATCAAAGAACATTGCTCTGCATAGTACATATGGAAAGACATTTTGAACAATTTATGTCGTTTTAATGAGTTGTTATAGTTTCTATTCATTTGTTATTTCGTGGCAGTTAGATTTGGACAATAAATTGTTAAATTGATGTTTTAATGTAGTTAATAAAGTTTGATGAGCCATGTGTATTACATCGTTGAATTCGTAATTTTTTTCTCTATTTAACAGAATAAGAATGCAAAATGGCGGTCATAAAAAATCAAATGTTGGCAATAAAAACATGAAGATCTACTAGGCAGAGAAAATTTTTGTAACGTTGAGTAAATAGCCAATATCGACTTGGTAGATGTCATCTAATACAATGAGGTAATAACAAAGATATGAGTTAAATAAGAAAACGAAGCACATCCGTTTTTTCAAGATATTTCAGAAAAGAATCAAATTAGCTCAAACTTCTTTTCATTTCCTTGATGACAATGAAAACGTACAACTTTTTTGTAATTTAACCAACTATGTACCTCTATCGGTTTAGGATATCCCAATAGTGTGCATTTCAAAAGTGACCACCCTGTATATAAGTACAAAATCCAGAAATATTGATAAAAATCTTTGCACCAGATTTAAAACATTTTTGCATTGAATTCAATCTTCTATTGGCGGATCACTGAATTGCTCGGAGCAACCAAGACATGCAACTTTATCCAAAATTTTCCGTTTCCCGTTCTTATGATTTTCTTTTTGTTTGACTTTAATAAAAACAATTCACACTTTTAATTATGTCTCTTTACTGATAAAAATTAATCGTCGTTAATTTAAAATAATAATACAATTTAAAAAAAGCATGAACTGCAATTGGGATTTGAACCTTCGTACGTAGCGGCGATATTAACGCAGTCGTACGATTGATGTCACAACACCAAAGTGACTATTACTGACACGTTCTTTATATCTTTAACCTAAGCTTTTTACCACGCGATACATTTTTGGAAATATTTTTGATATTTTTTATTAAATTTTGAAAATTATTACGCAAAACGTTTTCTGGTACACGTTGTCATATGTTTTACAACTGAAAATATCTTAAAAATTTACAGATATCTGTAACGTGTAAATTTCTACTGCGAGTCAAAATCCGCCTGAGAGTTAGGCAACTAACCGTAACATCGGTGTCCTCGAACCGTAGTTCGAAATCACGCCTACGGAGGCGCGAAAGTTGTTAGTCGTCGACGAATTATATTCATTTTTATGCTGTTTGTGGATCGGTTTACAACAGGGGAACATCGGAGAGGTGAGGTAAATTGAATTTCTTTTCATCTGGTAACATCTTCTACACCGACGTTTATTTTAGCCTTTTGGAAATAAATCCGATTGAACCTCCGGTGCAAATAAAATCGGCACTATGTCTTGTAGACGGCCAGACACATAAAGTGGGTTAGTATTCTTACACGTGTTAGTAATGGAGGCCAACCAACTAATCTTCACAATTTTTAGCTTCTTTCTTTGGGTCTTTTTCTGTCCTTGTTACGTGGTGGGTGATATTAAAGTGGATGCTGGATACTCGATCTTCGCTTTGGACGTCTTCGTCTGTTGTTCTGAGGTAGATCTACGTGTGCTTTTATCTGTAATCTAAGGGAAATGGTGAACGCGCTAAACCAGTTCGGATGTTCGGGAAAGTAAGGAAAACTACTACGATATTCGAGGTATTTATGACACCTTTATATTGGAGTCGCGGAGTCTCGCTGTCGACCTTATTTCGACCGGACGCTGTAGCCTTCGTTTAGCAGCGGCCGCGCTGCGTGCATGAGGAAACAAAAGATCGTGTTCGTGTCGCCATTTTATCACCTATTTCAACTAAGATCGATCCTCGTATAAATATATATAAAGGATTGCGGAAGTGGGAGACGACGTCGAGTATAATTATTTTCTTATTTAAGTTAATATCACCTAACGTAAAATTTTATTGTAATTCATAACCTTCTTATATACAATAATTCTCTCAAATGTTAAAATCACCTAACGTCAAATTTTATTGTAATTCATAACCTTATTATACAATAATTCTTTCAAATGTTAAAATCACCTAACGTCAAACTTTATAATAGTTCATAATTATTTTATACAATAATGCTTTCAATATTTTTAACTGTGTAATGGTCAAGTCATTACAATTATTTATAATAACTTCTCAATCACTTACAGTAATTATTAAATTTTATCAAAGGTAGAATTTTGGGAGTTACCCGTATCTCTATATTTAGATTGATGATTATTATTTACCGGTCTTATGACGCTTGATCAAGTTGTCCCCCAGACTGTACGATTAATTAGCGGGAACGCGTTTAATTAGTAAATCATCGCTACCGTAGCCGCGGTAATTATTAGCTACGTAAACGATTTTAGCTTGTGTGGCTTCCAAACTCTATTTATTGTTACTTATTATGTGTACTTGTAATTGATATTTGTGCTTAATAATTTTTCTCTGTGGGGTTATATAAATAATTGTCAGGAGTTACCAGTGGCGGAACCGTCGCAGTTGTGTTGCTTCCGTTGGAAGGAGATAGTGAATCATTTTTTTAATAAATGATTATTGTGAATACTACATATGTTTTCTTTTGGGGAGACTTCGGGTCTAGGCTTTCCTTTTCTCTTCCCTAGACCATAATTTCTGCGGATAACAGTTCGAGAGAAGGTGGCGCACTTGGGCATTCAGCTTACCGGAACTAATTAAGTATCTTAGGATTTTCTTTAACCCGACGACCACCTGCGGCGAGGCTAGCCAAAAAGGTAAGCGATAACATCTGGTTGATTACTTTGAAGTGATACTGTTCTTCATTCCTTGTTTCTTTCTCCACCTTTCCCCATTAGATCACAATAAATATTGTAACATATCGCAAAGCTTGCAATTATCGGAAGGTGTTGAAAACAAACACAATATTACCTACGTAATATAATGAGCAAGGTATATTACAATTTTCAAAAATAAGAATGCATACATAAATAATAAAAAAACACAAATAACTAGTATTCTAAGTACATATTAAACGAGAATATGGTCGCATGATAATTCATTAATTGTTTGTATGTAACATTTGTCCATGAAATGCCTGAGAATTGTTTCCCATAACCTCTGCATCGCTGGAAGATGATGAATCAGCAACACCAATGACTTATAGAAAAATTTTTGTCATAACAAATTATGAGCAAGAATTGTTGCGCGCTGATAAAACATAGCTTCCAGTGACATATCTAAAGAGAAACCTGATCGCGTTATCTTAAATCCATGTACTTGAACAAACATCATGGCATGTAAATAAACCGGCGTCACTATTTTTTTCTATTTTTGTAGCTCAATTTGTTTGCTCTTTATCTCTCCAAGAGGAACGGAACTTGTACCCGGCATTGAATTAGTATTAAAAACTCTAAATCCAAACAGTCCCGGGTGGTGTTTCCCCATTATAGCTTTAGTAGTATGTAATAGTTTAATGCGAAACGATTGCAAACTGGAGGGTACTCTTTATCTCTCCAAGAGGAACGGAAATTGTGGTCGGCATTGAAGTAGTATTAAAAACTCTAAATCCAAACAGTCCCGGCGGTTGTTTCCCAATTATAGCTTTAGTAGTATGTAATAGTTTAGTGCGAAACGATTGCAAACTGGAGGGTACATCTTTTATAAAATTTTTTTCTAGAGAAGCACAAAAATGGGTATTTGGGCTGTGTTGGTAACGCTTAGGTTCTCTTTTCCAAGTCATGTACGGTAAGAAACACAAAGCAAGCAACAAAATCTCAAAACATCGAACTTGATTGGACGCAAAATATTTTCAAGAGAAAAAGTGCGAGGAAAGGTCAAAAAATTGAGATTCACGTCCACTGACTGTCATTTTCTGCTGGCTTAGATACGTTTGAAAGCATTCGGATAAATGTAAAATTTTCTCTAGACACAATAAATTTTAGAGTCAAAGTGGAACTTCCAGAAATTTAGCTTGGGTTTTAGCCTAGTTTTATGGCGGTTCACAGTTCAACAGCTTCTAAGATTATGACACGATTTGAGTTACGTTGCCACATCCTTTCAGATGTAAAAGTTGCGAAGTGGAGATTTTATTTTTGGAAATGCGCATCGACAGTTTAAAAATTTTTTTCAACTGTTTGTCGCATTCGCGATTTCTTGTCATATCTAAAGAAGACTTACAACAGAATAGACTCGCAATAAAAACATTTCGCGACGCGAAATAATCGACGTACCTTTTTATTAAATTCTCTTTTTTTTACCGATTATACAATTTTTTCTCGTATTAATATTAAACAAATGCGCTACTGACTATAAAAAAGCATTAAAGAGATGAACTTTACTTTAATACGAATCCTTTCTCTAGTCTTAACATATTTATAACGTTAATAAACTTTACAATTGTTTGACTGTTGATACAATTTCGACATTCAAAATTTACTCAAATTTGACTTTACCTAGTTTCGTCCTATGTTGATAACTTTACAATAAAATCGTTTATGATTTAAACTAGTAATTACTGATAGTTTTTATTATAAAACTTTATAAATCAGGTTTATTAAATTATTTCGTTTACGCATTTTAAAATTTGAACATAAATTATCGGTTTAGTAGAACATGTGTGTTTCGGTCGAGTTGCTTTTGGTGACCACCGCGGCTTTTTTTTGCGGCTAAGGGTAGCTTTGTCGGTGTCGTAATATTACACACGCCACAATTTTTGTATTGAAATGATTTGCTTAATAACTTAAAATAACCAATAAACTATTAGCTTAAAACGGTGCAAAATAGAAGAAAGTTGCATATAAACATTTTTATAGAGGACAAAATTTACTATAAAAAAGTCGGCGGAAGGGTGCAATTACCTTTAATAGTTTAGAAGATACAAGTATGCAAAGTTGCACGATAATTACATTAAAATTCTGTAACTTTTAAACTATTAGATATAATTATACACTCCCCCGGACTTTTTTGTAGTAAATTTTGTGCTCAATAAATTGTTTATGTGCAATTTTCATCTATATTGTACCGTTTTTGCAGCGTACAAGGCGGAAGCTCGCGTGGATCTAATTCTGCAATTACTATAATCATTTTTCACCACTGCTGAGTGAAATTAAGGCTTATTATAGTATTTTTAAAACATAAAACGAATATCTTGTTTAATAATAAGAAGCACTGCATCCGAAAAATACAAAAAATGAAGTGAAACTGGGCACCACCGCAAGTTTCAGATTTGTTTCATCTGAGCGTTTCATCGTTTCGTTACACGAGCCTTCGATTCAAGCTCTCTATAAGTGTTTTCAACACTAAAACACTTTGGGGACATATGAATCGAAATTTTCAAGTTCCCCATGTCAATTTGTATGCTTCAGAATTTCCTGGACACACAGTATACGGAGTGTTGCATCTTATTTAAATTATCTTTGGATGTACCGAATTGTACCCACAATAACTCTCGAACCAAAAGTCCTAGTAACTTAAAACTTGATATGGAGCTGCCTTTTTATATTCTCTTGGTTTTATTAAAAAATGGGTCTCATAAAGAAACCGGAAGTAAGTTTATCCGCCATTTTTAACAGTTTTTCTTATATAATTTTGTACGTATGTATATGATTCGAATTATTTTTACAGTTCCTTATAGAGTTAATTCTTCCTAACAATTTGTTCTTTCTTTTACAACGTCTCTTTAAACTCATCAGGGGAAGATTAATGTTTCTGGGCGCAATTTTGTAACTCATGACGGATTTCTTCTATTGCTTATCGCATTTTAGTTTCGTCCCATAACTGCTACGCACACTGCTACAATAGTTCAAAAACACTTACCTTAGATCAGACAGCATAAAACACACGTTTCCACTAATATTTTATGTTACCACGTTCACTTTCGGTGGTCAAGTAAACATGGCGATTTGACTTACTATGGTCACCCACACGAACCATAGAGGGCAGCATTGGTATTAAAAATAGAATCTATATTATCATGGGGTACTTAAATTACCTGGGGAATCTAGGCCTTACAAAATCCAATTGCCTAAAGCCGATGGCCCAGTTGCACACAATCAATTTTTTTTTGGGACAACTGACAGAGTTACTAACATATATACTTCATAAACGTTAAAATTATTGTTGTACTTATCTAGACTTGGAGAAGATATTTTAAATATCACTGTGAAATTATGAGTTTGCGTCAGACGTGTCTGATGAAAAACAAGGTTATGTTTCTTGTTCTTCTTAGTATGGGTTATGGTACACAGAGGTATCAAATTAAAATTTTCTATCAATTTGGATAAATGGACGAATCATTAGCAAAATGTCCTTTTGTCCAGATACCCCGAGGTACCTTAACACAATTTAGACAAAGGTTACAAAAGAACACTCTTCTTCGGTAAATTGGAACCGATGTGACGAAGTTAATCGTTTGTAAAATTTTATATCCAACCCATCTCATAGTTTACGTTTTGCGCAAGCAACGAACTTCTTACCAGACCACGACCTTTTAGGAATTTTCACAATTACAAAATCACCTTCGACAGCATTATGTGCATTTCTAGGCTATTCTTCTTCATGTTCTTCCCATTCAGAAGAAAAATCCTTAAAAATATTATGTAGTACATCGGATTAGTCTAATGAATCTTTCTCAAATATTTTTCTTTCGCAGCTTTTACTGTTTTTGGACAAACCACTTTCTTCTGCTTCTTCTCGAGTTCCTGTTTTTCCTTTATGTTTATTACTATCATAGTCTTTCCACGTTTTCTTTTTCTATTACCGGTGTTTAGGTATGGATTTATTATCGCCGGAGAAATAAAAAAATTGTGTTATTCGATATAGCTTGTGTAGAAGTATCTGCCTTACTCGTGGAAAGTGCATCAAGTTCACTACTCATATAAGTAGTACATATTATTTTGTTCAGCATCTGGAGGTGCGCGATCAGATACACCAAGAACGTGTTCTTGAGAAACATCCCGATCGAAACGATATTATTCCACACTGATTATATATTTTCCGGTGTAGATGCCTTATTCCAAGCTTTAAAACAGAGTTTAGATAAAGAGTAAATAGAAAGGATTTCATTTTGATAGGCCGTCATCCAAGAGTGTACAGCTTCACTATAATATTTTTTAAAAGGGCCAAACACAAAACGATCTAAAGACTACTGTTTATTAGATGTGTGAAGAAGTAATGTAAGGATAGTTATCCCATGCGCAAAAGTTAATCTCATTAACACTTAAATGTTATTCGTGCTTATCCATAATTAGTAGCACTGGGTTATCTTTGCTGCACCTAATAGTTTTTGCAAACAAACTTTGATAAACTTTTTACCAGTTGTCCATCCAAAAGAGTCCTATATATACTGGAATAGCGCCATTCATGTTCTCTGGAAGTAACCTGACCCACCTAAAAATACATATAGGTTTTAATTAATTTTTATTAAATAAAAAGTATGGGTAAAACAACGTGTTTTTTGCCCGTCTTTCCCACGACTTTATGTACTGAAGGTGCTGTGGTGACACCTGTCAAGTCAAGATTAAAAATTTGGTTGGTTTCGTAGTGACTTTTCTGATTTACAATTTTAAATTTTTCAAAAGGTTTATCGACATTAGCTTTATTAAAAGCTGCCAATCGTGCACGGGCGATGTAGCCTCCGATCTTCCAATTGGATTTTTATGTATGAAGGCGGAAACCCGTGCCCTTTCATGAATCAGAAAACGGGTTTATTAACAGCATTTCTCACAGCAAACTGTAATGCCATTTGCTTAGTTTTTTGGGGTCTATCCATAAAACATGTTCGAGCATTTTAGCAAATATTTTGCCGAAGATTCTTACATATTATCTTTAAAAATTTGTTTTCTTTTAAAATTAGGGAGAACAATACATTTTTGATTCCATTTTCTCAAATCGTTTTAACGTAGTTGGATAAGCGTAACTTAGTCACATTATGTAAGTCAGTATGTTTCCAACGTTGTTTAAAAGATCATCTACGGCTCTTCTCATGTCCGATTCAGAAAAAACTATCTCGGCTTTTCTTTGATATTTTCGAACCATCTAAAACAGAATAAATATGTGTGGGGTTTTGTATGAACACCTACCGGGGATACAATGGACAGCTGTCCATACTATCCCTAGTGAACGCCATGATATATTTTGATTGATATCTTTTTAAAGATGTTACATTCTAAAATAGATTGCTGTAATTTCGACATATTTAGTATCCCCATAGGAAAAGGTCAGGAAAAGTCGGGTCAGGATTCCTGAGGCACTATGAAACACTTTCTTTACGCGATACGAAATGGCATGTTGAGCCATTTTGTTCAAACAATGTCTTGTTGTGGTGTGTGACTTTTAAGTTTAAATTCCCATAACATAAAGATGAAATAAAACTTTTTTCGAAATTTAGTGCAAAAACGTTTCCAAGACGACAGAGGCAGCTAATATGCAAGTTAATAACTCGTGTTTATGGAAAAGCTTTTACTTTGTTTACTATTTGCTCGGTTTTTGTTGACCCTGGTTGTGCTGTAGCGTATTGATTGAGAGTAGAATCTGTAGTCTCAACCTCATCACTGGAACACCTCTTTAAATCATGTAATTCGAAGTCAAAATAAACGTTTCGTTTGCGCGCAATGCATCTTTATTGTTCACTCTGTAGAGTAGAGATTATGCAATTCAGTACATAAGACGGTGTTTTTGGCAACTTGTACCACTGAACCCAATCTTTCCATAGTCGTTTTTGAGAAGATCAAAAATTCTAATTATGTTGTCAAAATGCTTTGTTCTTCTAATAGTAAGTAGACTTATAATGCAATGATTGTTAAAGGAAGTATTAAATTATTCTCCAGAAAATTTTGTGTAGGTAATTACTACAATTATTGCAGTATACTCTAAAAATTTATAATGTTGGTCGTCGACTGTAGTTGTACTTCAAATCGTATTAATAAAAAATTGAAGTATAGTGCAGTAGATTATTCTGTATAAGAACTTTATTCTTTATTATCTACTTTAAGATAGGTTTAGTAAACATATCAACGTTTTCTTATCTTTACATTATTTAGAATGCTGTAAAATCATACACATTTATTTTCTTAAATGAGCGTCAGTATATGCAATAGCTTTTATTTATCTTAATTGGTTTTACTTGGAATAGTAAACGTTTTATCATTATAAAGGGTGTGCCAATATGAATGCCCGATTTGATTTTAAAGCAGAACGCATAGTTTTTAAACGAGTGGAGATATTTTTATTGCATAAAATATTTGACAAATAAGCCCCACAGTTTTTAACACAGATCCTTGCTCTTTTAGATGGCTTTTCGGCAGAATTGTGGCTGTTTCTTAAATATAGTCAACCTTACTAGAGGTCGTTAGTATAGTTTTGTACTGAACTGGTTTGTTACGTTACTGTGCAGTGTACTGTAAAATGTTGCTAACTCATTTGTGACACATTTGAAAATATTCAATTATTTCAATAAGCATTATTAATGTAAATAAAGTACTCTATTATATATCTAACATTTACTGTCTTTACAAATATCTACTCTTTCGTAGGCAATATTTTAATTAACGGTTTTTACAAAAGCCCATTATTGATACATTTTATAAAATATCGGTGTGATTTTTCTGCGTTAATCTTTATACATATGGCAAGTACTCAATACTCTTTCTACATGTATCGTATAACAATACCTATTTGTAGGATTAAAATAAAGTAGAATGCAAGTTTATCGGTAATCGTTAGTCTTTATCTTTAGTTATACTAAATTGCATTAAAAGAATTTTTCTCACTTTATAACATAGCAACGTAGCACCAGTGTTCAATGAGCCACCTCAAATATGCGGGTTAAATTTAACTATAATAATTGAAGTATTGACCGCAGTAATGAATTGCGCTTCAATAAAGGCATAAAAGTAAACAAAAAATACATGCATACAAGTATTGCATGAGTTGACTACCTTTAAGAATATTTAAATCAACGCTCTAACTCACCGATGACGCGTTGGATCTTATTCGTAAGCTCGAGAACAGTTCGTGGTGCATTGGCATAGACGTGAGATTTCACATTTTGGGGAATGATTCGGTTTAAAAATCGTTCCTCCAATAAATGGATAGCTTGATGCGTGGTTGTACAGGTTGCGCTTGCTGGAACTACACGTTTTCCAGATTTATACTATCCCTATGAGGCCACAATAACTCCGTTATCATGTAGCGGTTACGCAAACCATTAACAGTTATAACATTGCCCGCTTCATTAAAAAAGATTTGGCCTAATCACGTCGCCTGCCCAAAAACGACAGCAAACAGTAGTGTGCATTTGTTTCGGTTGGATCACGTTCGGATTTTTTAAGCTCCAAATTCAACAATGTTGTTTTTTAACGAACCCTTTTAAATCGAATTGCTCGTCATCGGATTTTCGAAAAATCAATATTCAGTTTCATTTTATTCCATCTGCCATCACATCACAGACCACGCACAGGTTGACGGCGCTGTGCGTGTAACGTAAAGAAAAAAACTCACAGTTTCGTTGTAGTCACAGAAGAGACGGACGTTCGTGCATTGAGTGTTCCTTGTAGATGTAAGAACAAGTGCAGAGAAAAACGCAGTAACAGTCACCTAAGGTCCTATGATCTCCAAAACAGTTATTTTTTGGTTGCATTCGAGAATCAATCTTATAACAGAAAGGTCGAGAGTCTCGTAGACAATTTACTGTTTAATACACTGTAAATGCTGATAGTAATAATATTATCAAAAAATGCAGGCTAGAGTTCATACGTCTTAATGAACTTCAAAATTATTGAGGAAGAATTTAACCATATTGTTGAGATGAAAACAACCGAATCTGTTGTTTCTAGAAAAGACGTACATGGTAAATATAAAAAGAGGCTTAATCTACTTACCGTTGATCACAATCAATTCGTAAAAAATCATGTTGAAGAGACTCTAAACTATCAGAACTATTATAGTAAAGCCAATGACACGAATAAAACCTATTTGAACTCCGATATGAAAATTGCACGTTTGTACAAGGTGATTTATGTTTCAACAAATAATCGTCCCAGAAAAACACAGTGCCTACAGGAAGATTTTTTGCACAGAATATAACATTGGTTTTAAACTAACAAAGTCCGACGCTTGTGTGATATGCGACAAAACAAATATTAATCTTGATACTGCAGAATTAAACAAAAACAACGTGGAGGTGCAACGGTTAACAACTTATAAATAAATAATTTTTTTATTAACCACAGGCCATGCCTAAGCTTACGGCTGGTTCGCATTTCATTACTGAAAAGTTATGCACTATAATCTTGGCGTACCTGACTACACAGCTGAATAGGATCCTATGTATCTATAAACAAAAAATCTGGCCAAACTGGCTGCATCTAGAAAAGAAAAGATTAAAAACAATAATACGCCATTTTCTTATTACCGGACACATACATTTGCCATCAGACAAAGACAGTGCTTAATAGAAACAAGACACAAGAAATATGCTTTTGAAATTTATTCTGCAAAAGGTTGGCATAAGGTCATTAAAGATTGTAGCAAAAATTTTTTTGAGGTCACAGTTATCCAGTAAGAAGATTCTTTCAGTTTTGGACTTATTCACACATACGAATGAAAATTTGGATATTTCAGGTGTATATACTTTTCATTTCAAAGCCTAAAATTGTTATATGTCGTTATTTTGTATTTATCGAAAACATTTATTCTAAATTAAAATTAACGACTGCATCGTCTAAGGACGCTATTGATTGTCATTTTGCTTTAAGGGTAGGGATAAACGCGGTACAGCAATTGCAATTGCTCTTTACCTGCTCGAAAACTGCCGTGAACGTTCGTTCATCTGGGTGTTATTTTAAGACATGTAAGTAGTTTTTTATCTGTTGAATTTTTTTGACAGTGATTTCTATTACGCTTTTAGCGTTTGGGGTTACTTGTTCTCAGATAGTAAAGCAATTCTCAAAGATGGCGTCTTCACGTCATCTTTTTACTTTTTTTATCGAGTTTCGGGGGATTACCATGCTGTTTTTGTACTCGGAGTCCACCTCGTTTAACGTGATCGGAAAGGACGTATATCAGTATCGTATTATTTCGTTAAATTACTTTATGCACATTATTTGATATAGAATATATCTTCTTGCATTTATATTTATTACTTTACTTATGTCTGCCTTGTATGTACTATTTTTTTTAGTAACGTAAAATTTTGCTTTATGTAATTTGCTTCAATTGTATTTATTAATCGTCAACCTTCTGCATATTAACTTATCTTATGTAATAACGTTAGATTATACTGACTTAAATTTACTTTCAGTCGCGAACTTTATATCATCTGTACCCTTATGTATTGTCCCTAAGTACGTTGACGTGGCATTCGTCAAGTTTCTTGAATCATCTGAACGCAGTCGTAGCCAAATAACATTAACCGTCGTACATAAGCTTATATACAACGCATAGTTTCCGTTTTAAATCAGATAAATAGGAGTAGTGGAAGTCACTACGATTCACGAAGAAGTGTCGGTTTGGTAAGTTTTGTACTCATATTTAACTTTTTTTTTGCCATTTATTTTTATCATTGTCGATTGTCGACTTATTTCGCGACTGCATAGGAGACGAGGTAGTTTGATCGTGTAATATTTATATTTAAATTAAAATCATTTACAGTGAAATGAAAAGTGTACAACGGACACCGCTCTTTAACGGAGAATTTTTTATTCCCCAAACTTACTACATACAAAACAATATAGAAAACATCTCTCTACAACAAACCCTTTATTGAACGAACGCGGACACTAAAATTTACACATTTTTTTATATTGCACTGAGAATTACCTCTTCATAACGGAACTTACAAATATTATTTTTATAAAATTGAAGAAATGTGGTTTTGAATTATTCAAATTAATAGGAATACTTGTTTATAATTTCAATGGTTACAGGCACAAGCGTATTTTAATGACCTGTCAATCACTAAGGCCCAGTTGGGACTTTCTTAGTTGTTGGAGGGTTACCTATTTCAAAGTTTACTTAAATACCTAAATAATTTTGTTTTTACTGTATTTTTCTTCATTTGTGTTTTTTGTGTTCAAGTAAAGTGAATTTTTAAGTTGTAGTTTACGTTCGGTATTCAATGGAGATGTGTTACAATAAAAAAGTTTCTACCGCTAAAAACATAATGTACAAATGTAAATAATGTTCCTTCAAAATATAGTTTTACGCAAATAAATTCAACCCTCCCTTTAGCGGACACCTGACTACAACGGACAATATATCCTACTCCGTTGCTGTCCGTTATTAAAAGGTTTTACTGTACTTATAACATTTTTTACATTGATATTATAGCTGTGATTGGTCGACAAGTCTCTAATAGTTATTTGGTGTATTTCTCTCTGTTCTTCTTCGTCTTCTTTTTAAGTTAGGGGCAATCCCTGTTTTTCTTCATGCATTGGGCTATGGAGTTTCTTCGACGGTTGTTGAAAGTCAACTATCTGCCCAACTTCTTTGTGGTCTCCCCGTCTGGAACATGGTCGTTCTATTCCCTTCTTCTCTTCCGTACGAATCTAACGTCTGGTACTGTAACCTCTTCTCTTACTTCAAAGTTTCTTACTCTGTCCAGTCGTGTCCTCCCCGTTATCATTCTCAGAATATTAATTTCTGAGATTCTCATCAGTTGTTTAGTTTTGCTGCTGTCAACGCGTGTTTCTGCTGCATAAGTCATAACCGGCCTTACCATCGCTTTGTATATTTTTATTTTGCTTTTTGTTTGGAGGTATTTATTTCTCCATGTCACGTCTCTTAGATATCCAGATATGCGTGCCATCTTCATGACTTGAGTTCTGACTTCACTAAATTGGTTTCTCTCGGCTGTTATCTCTACCCCTAGGTATGCAAAGTTCATTACTACCTTTAAAATTTTGTCGTCTACCATCAGTTTTGCATCGTCTCGGTTCTTTGGAGATTACAAGTGCTTTGGTCTTCTCGGTAGAAATTTTCATGTTCATTTTTGTTGTTGTGTTCGTGTTTATAGCCTCCACTATTCTTATCAGCTGCTGTGGCGTGTACCTTTCCTGTAGTATTATTGTTATGTCATCCAGTCTAACCCCATCGAATGCCTTATTCAGGTTAACAAAACACATAAAGGCCGGTGCGTTGTTCCTCATTTATTGTAATGTGAGGTGTCAATTTATCTAGAACTATTTTTGTGAACAATTTCTGTGTTGCATTCAGGAGTCTAATTCCTCTGCAATTTTCGGGGTTGTCTTTATCTTCCTTTTTAAATATAGGGATGGTTACGCTGGTTTTCCATTCCAGAGGAACCTTTCCGTGTTCTAGTATTATGTTAAATAGCGTTGTCATTTCTTCCGCTAGGCAGTCGCCACCATACTTTAAAAACTCATGACTTATTCCGTTCAGTCTTGGGGCTTTTCTATTCTTCAATGTTTTTAGTGCTTTCAGTGTGTCTTCATTTGCAACCTTTACTTTTACATTATTGCTTTCTTTCGAAATTCTTACTCTAGGTGTGCGTTGCTCTTCTCTATACAGCTCCTTGAAGTATTCTATCCACTTTTCGTTGTTAATTACGTTCAGATTCAGGGTTTCATTTACTTCCGATTTTCTATTTCTTAACATTTTCCAGATTTTCTTTTACAAGTCTTTTTCCATATCTTTTGTGAACCGTTCCCAGTATTCTTCTTTCAGTCGTCTTATTCTTTGGTTGGTTGTGTTCCGCTCTTGTACATACTGTCTCCAATTTCGTTGACTTGTACTGAAGGAAAACTCTTTTCTTTTTGTCTGTCACTTCTTTTACTTCTTCTGTGAACCATCGTGTTTTGTTATTGTGTGTGGGTTCCTGCTTGACTCTCCTCCTTCCAACAGCCTCCCCTGCAACATTTATTATGTTGTTTTTTATTTATTTCTAGGCTTCCTACGGGTTCTCATTATGGTGTAATGGCGTTTGTTCTATTTTGCATTTTATTGCGTATATGTATGTCTGTCGTTTTCTAGTGATTCTATATTAAACTTTTCAGTATACTTGGCATTTGCGTTTTTCATATATTGGAATTTGGATCTTATTTTACATAGGAGTAATGCGTGATCGCTATTGATTTTCGCTGAGTTCAGCATTAGTACGTTCAAGATTTCCGCCGGAGTCAAGTTTCTGTTGGATATAACGTAGTCTATAGTCGACCGTTGTCCTTGTGCGTTGTTAACCCCCCGTTCAACGGGTGAGGCCTGTGAGTCCAAGCAGTAGTAAAAAAATGTGTAATAAATTGACGGTTGTGAAGTCTTATGTACCTTTCAAACTTGTAAAAACACGTATTGACATGATACATTTTTTTAATTTTTTAAAAAACTTTTGGGTGTAGGTCACATTTTGTCCTGACAGGCCTCACCCGTGGAATAGTGTAAGTTTGTGTAATATTTAAAATTGCTTTCAAGGCGATCATTCGAAGCCAACGTTTGCGTAAATAAGTCTTGTTTATGTCTGGAGCTCAAGAGGAATATAAACAAACGCTCTAAAAAGGTGATTAGGGCAACTTTATTAACGAAATAGTTGCCGTTCAGTGCTTGTTAGTGCAACATCGGTATTTACTGTGCATTACAAGCAATTCTTTGTGTTTAAAAATTAGTTATTATTTCCGCGTTCTTACATGAAAACTTGCATAAAATATATGTGGAAAAATTGTTTATCGCTAGACGTGGTAAGTAAAACTCGCAATAATGCATTCTATAAAATTTTTAAATAATCTTTCTTCTAATCCTTGTAGTGCTTTGAAATACATAGATGGATCCCTATGAAAAAGAAATAGAAAGGTTGAGAGTCCTGTATGATAAAGTTCCGACCGATAATGAATTTGAATTTTCTGAAAGTGACAATGAGTCTTTAGCTGATGAAAATTTTGTAATTCACAGCGATCACCAATCAGATACCGATGAAGATTCATCAGACAATCAAGATTCTGAAAAAAGCAGTGAAGAAAGTACTTCTAATGAAGACAGACGTTTTTATTATAATGGAATAGATGGTACTAGGTGGAGAAAAGAAGCTACACCACTCAATGTCCGAACACGTCAAAGAAATATTACAACACATTTGCCAGGGGTGATAAGAGATGCAAGAAATGGACGGTCTCCCATTCAGTGTTGGGCATACTTTTTTAGCAATATAGTAGACATTATTTGAAAATACCAACTTATATATTCAGAAAATTTCTGCAAGATATAAAAATAAATATGACACGAAAGCAACAGAATCAGGGTACTCTTTGGATTGTTATATTTAGCTGGTTTGCAGCATGGGGGACGAACAAATTTATCAAAATTTAATAATGAAGATGACTTAGAAGCTGAAATATTTCCTGCTGCTGTGGTTCAAAGAAGATTGCAATTTTTACTGAAATGCTTACGTTTCGACGACACCACTACTCGAGACGAAAGACGACATTTGGACAAATTAGCAGCAGTAAGAAATATGTTCGAGGAATTTAATAATGCCTGCAAACGAAATTACTCTTTAGGAAATTATGCCACTTTAGACGAAATGCTTCTAGCTTTCCATGGAAGATCCAGCTTCAAAATGTATATTCCCAACAAGTCCAGCAGATATGGGCTAAAACTATTTTCCCTGGTGGATGCTAAGACATTATATACTTCCCACTTGGAAATTTATGCTGGTTTCTAACCGGATGGTCTTTTCAGACAGGACAACTCTACAGCTGCCGTCACTGAAAGGATGTGTGCCCATCTGACTGGATCTGGGAGAAACGTGACCATGGACCGATGGTTTACTGAATATAAAATTGTTAGACGCTTATTGCAGGAACATCGCTTTACAGTTGTTGCGACAATTCAGTCTAATCGCAGAGCGCTACCAACTGAACTTACTAACATTAGGGGTAGGCAGCCAAAATCGTCTGTATTTGCATTTAGTCCACACATGACAGCCGTTTCCTACGTGCCAAAAAAATATAAGAAAGTACTGGTTGTTTCCTCCATGCATATGGACGATAAAATCGATGAAAGCACTGGGGTTGAGGCTAAACCAGAAATAATCACATTTTATAACTTTACAAAACGTGGGGTTGATGTGGTCGATCGAATGGTTACGTCTTATAATGTTGCTCGCAATACCCGACGTTGGCCTCTGGTAATATTGTTTGGCCTGCTCAATGTTGCGGCAATAAATGCTTTCATAGTATATAGGGCGAACAACCCCAATGGTGAGTTTAGCAAATGTCTCAGACTTTTTCTGAAAAACCTTGCTACAAGAAAACCTCCAGGCAAGAATCACTAGTTCGTATTTGCCACCAAAAGTGCGTGAATTGCAGGAATTCCCATCCTTGAAGAGCAGCGAGATCCACCCCCAAACAAAAGGGGGTACTGTAAATATTGCAAACGACGCAAGACCAGGTATTTCTGCAAGTTTTGTAAAGCTTGGTTATGTATGGAACATATCCAAGCCTGCTGCCGAGAGTGTACAGAGAGATTCCAGCGATGAAGTTTACCCCTGTACATTTTCTGCTGAGAATTTGTTTATTTTTTTTGAAATTGTTTTTTAACTAACTTGTTCAATAAACTAACTATAAATTACCAATTACAATCTTTATTTCCCTTAAACATCTGTAGTAACTAAATTTAAGAAATGTATGTAAAAAAAGAAGACATTTTTCTAAATTAATAAATAATTAGTAACCAGCATTTTTAGGCCTCAATTTTTGTGTAGTATTATAAAAAATAGGCTAAATTTCCAATAAATAAAAAATAACTAAAAACATATCCCAATTATTTTTATATACCATGTATGTAATTTGTTCCTGATAGGCTTCACCCGTAAGCTCGTCTGTTTAAGAGGCCACCCGTGGGACGGAGGGTTATATGTATATTTATATTTAGGATTGTGTTTGAAGAATGTGTTGTTAATTCTCAGGCTATTGTGAGCGCAGAAGTCAACCAGTGGATTTCCGTTATCATTTCTGACGTCTTCGTTGAAGCGTTGTTTGATGCCAAATACTATGTCGTCACATATTCGAGCGTTAAGGTCTCCCGTGATAATTATGTGATGGCTGGGCGGTATCGTGTCCATTAAATTTTGAAATTCTTTTCTGTTCTTTTTCCGTTTTTTGATTTGGAAATGTCGGGGGCTTAGGTACTGATTATATGTAGGTGTTTCCCGTTTAGTTTTAATGTAGTTTTTAATATCCTTACATTAATGTAGTCAATCTTTACAATATGCTGTATAAATTTTTCATGCAGCAGCGTTCCTACGGTTTCCTTTGTTTTTTCATTCTTCTCCTTTCCACTGTGTATGAAAATGTAACTGTTGATTTTTTGGGTACCTTTTCCCTTTCTCTTAGTTTCGGTTATGTTACATATGTCCATCTTTCTCTCTGAGATTTCAGTTACTGCTTCTTGGTCCTTATTATTCCAGGATTGCACGTTCCATGTTCCCCAGTCTTACTGCTGTATCTGTATTCCTTCTTTTATTCCTTTTTTGTTGCTTTATCGTTTCCGTTTTATCCGTTCTGATTCCGAGGCTATGCGTGGTCCTGTGAACGTTGTTTTTCTTTTACGACGGGTAGATTGCTAACCTGGCCCGTCAACCCTCTTCCTTTATCAGGGCTTGGGACCGGCAGCATGGTCACAGAGCTACTCAGTCCGCCCTATGACCACGCAGGCGGTATTTCTCGCTGTTGATTTTAACTATCCTCTCTTTTTGAAATAAATATATTATTGTTAGAGGTTGTGTTTTGTCAATTTGTTCCTTTTAGTAATCAACAGATTTAAACAAGGTCTGTATTGAGTGATATTTACTTATTTTGTCGCCTTTTTAATTTAGTGTAGGACTAGCACACCGAGACTTGCGATCCGCTGGCCGATACGACTGAGTTAGTCGCCAGCAATTAAGTTGCGAGAAAATTTTCGTAACAGAATACAAAACCTTTTTTTTAAACGGCGAATACAAAGAAGTTAACATTTCAAAAAACCGTAGTCCTGTAAGTACACCTTCATGTAAACGGAAAAGGAAGTACATTGAGCCAAAAAAAATTTCAGCAAAGAAACTACAATACATGCAATCTCTTTTTCCGCATATACCTCTTATGCAACTATCTGTTTTTAACGTTTGTGTTTTTCTGTACACCTTTATACCTAACTAATTTCTTATTATAGTAAGACCTACAATTTTCGGCACAGTAGGCTTTAGCGATTATTGTGGGAATCGCTTCATCCTAAAATTCATTTAAAGTTGAAATTTTGTGTAATCCTTATCTTCTTAATCATCGTCAAAAACACTTCGAAAACCAAATACAATTATTTGGTTTATTACTAAAAGAATTAAACTAAATATGAGGTCTTCTATGTTGAGCATTAGTGATCCATTGCTTGTTTATTATAACTTTTTTAATTTGAATTACTTCTATGAACTCCAGAACGGTTTTTAAAATTCCATTTCTATTTTTTAACTTTTTTTTCTCACGTAACTTATTCTAATAATTGTAATAAACTCATAATAATAATCAACTGTCTGTTTACTATTACTGTCACTATTTTTTTATCTTTTTTTTTGTTATTTGGACACACAATTTTTAAAAAATTAAAAAAAATAACCTTAAAATGTATTCTATTTGTTACAGACATACGTTTTCAATCTTAGCTAAACCGTAGTCGGTGCAATAGAAAATAAACTTAAGTTTGGTGTTACTTTAAGTTTAGCTTAATTCAGTCTCATAGTAAAGTCGAACTGATGCCAGACGGGGCTATAAGTTACACTAACTTCGGCGTAGCTATCGATTGTTTCTAAATTCTAGTTTCGAATTGTTTAATGTTAGTTCTAGCACTACAATAATTTTAGCAAATTTCGTTTTTAAAATTTGATTCTAAAATTGTATTGACAAACAAAAAGTAACACATAATTTGGTTCATGCTATTGTTACTTTCTATTCTTTCTAAAAATGCTTACTTATATATAAACTGAAATAAAAAAATTTAAAAGGTTCTAAATCTTGTTTTATAAATTTTGATGAACATAATAATATGCCAGTGAAGTTAAAAAATCTTTTGATTTAATAAGAGTACTCTAATCTTCACTTTCTTTCAAAGTATGTTAATATTTTAATATAACAAACTTGATTCTATGGCGTACAAAATATATTCTAACTTTATTCTTGTTGATATTCAGTTGAAATGCAAAATCTCGAATATTTATGCTTGGATTTGCATGATTTGTGGCAGCTGTAGTGTTATGACTAATAACTTACTATAAACTAAATCACTAGTGGCTACATATTTTGATTTTTCTTCGTAAATTTAAACGCATTTTATTCTAAAATTTAATACATTGTAAATAGGGCAAAAGTTAAAAGAATTGAAAAGGGGATTTTGATATCAAACTTAGAAATCAAAACTGAATTCTAAACTTTTTCTAATAATTTTTTTTGAAATCTTGGTTCTGTTTAAATGATTGTAGTAGGGTGAGTTTACGATTTGAACTTAAATTTATTTTGGTTTAACGAATCTTCTAAATATGTGTGATTCTTCAAAAATTTAAACGTGATTACTCAAAACCGCGATTTTTAATGTAATGTAAAAAAATTTCTACACTAATAATAATGCAACGAATATTATTATTATAAAAACTAATTAAATTATTTATACTACAAATATATACACGTTTAAACTAACCGAACTAATTAAATCTAAGGAAATTTAATAAAAACACTTACACTATAATGTATGTATAACACTATCACTCACACGAAGATAAGATAAAGTCGCACACTTGTTTAATGCTTATTGTTTACGTTAAAGTCACGTACCAGATTATTTATCTCACACGCGTTAAATACTTATTTATTTAGACTTGAATAATCTTCTTAACACTGCCGTCTTCAAATTACGGAAATAACTGACCTACAATTTGTTTGTACCGCATTTATACACATTTTGGAAATCCTACTCGAATGTTCCATATCTTTCGGTATACGTACAAAAACATGGATAACAACTTTGAAAAGACTCTTGAATTTGAGAACGTTTCACTGCCCCCTCCTTACGACTGTTCTGTCCCAGAACAGGAGACTGGATGCCACACCGGTAGAAAGGATCGTGGCGATAGCGGCAGCTTCCTCCATTTTGGCAACTTTCTTCACCATAAAAGTAACAATCAATGGATTTTTCCTGACCTGTTCCTCAGAAGACGATCTCCAACACAACTAAGCTTGGGTACTGCCAATTTCTTAACATAATGGAACTCCATTTCTGTCTTTAGATTCCATAATGTTTGCAACAGATTTTTGTATAACGGCTTGGTACGTGAGTATTTCTTGGTGACCAAATAGAAAACGAAACGTCTGTCACCACGTAGTCCTAAAACTTTTCCGACTGCCGGTTGCTGTCTTCGTAATTCATCTAGGTGTCCAAACTTCTTTTTAAACTGCAACCCCTCTGGACATGTCAAGATCTTCGTTCACGCAATGTGCGATGGCGTAATCTTTTTTTGTTTGGAACAGGTCTTGTTGTTCATTGGTGGTAACTCCGAATCTAGCTTTTCCAGTACCTCCGTATAAGTTAATAAACTTCTGCAACTCCATTCTTTCGATTTGATTCTTGGTTCTGCTCTTTCTTCCGTCAATTTCGTCAAAGGTTTGGCAATATTGGCAAATCCGGGTACAAATCAATGTTTGTCGATTGGTCTTGGCCATGCTTGCACTGCTCGAATTTTGTCTGGGTTAGCCTTTACTCCATCCCTAGATACGACGTGGCCAAGTTATTGCACTTATTTCTTAAATACGTGGCACTTCTTTGGGTTCAGTTTGAGGTTAGCCCCTCGTAGTCTCTAGAACACTTCCTTCAAGTTGTTCAAGTGTTCTTCAAACGACCTTCCAACCACAATCACGTCGTCCAGGTAAACCAAGCACGTAAGATGGTTTCCATCCAGTGTTGGGCACGTATAATACGTGTAATTTTTTACACAGATTTTTACATGTAAAAATTTGCGTATTATACGTCCACTTTAATTACGCTACGTAAAAACATCATCATGTGATGATGTTCCTAACCTCATTTTGTTGTTTATTTTTTACATTGTAGTACTAATTTCTACTTCAATGATATTTATTATAAAAGGTACCCGTGTAATTCATGAATTACTGACTTTGGCAGTACTTTCAATTGTTATAATATACTTTGCTTGTAACTACTTCATTCTACCTATATTATATATTCTTTGTCATGAATGCAAGTATTCGAACATATCGTTATTTATAAGATGATAGAAAATGATATTATTTGATACACAAGTTTAAATTTTTTTTAAGTTTGCAATTGTATACAGAGGCAACTTTATAGGTACAAATCTAAAAAAGTAGATTTTAATATAAAATCTTTAATGAAAAACAAGATTATATAGACCTTTGAAATAAATTTCAGTTATAACATTATTTAGTTAATAAAGTTAATGTCAAAAAAGAGTTGCAACAAACTTAAAAACATCTTAAATCACGTATAATACATTTTATACTTAAAATAAGTTATACACAGAGTTTTTACATGTATACGTATAAAATTATTTTTTACGCGAAATTGCCCAACGCTGTTTCCATCAAACGCTCGAGCGTTGCAGGAGCGTTACACATGCCGAAAGGCAGTACAGTGAACTGCACCAAAAAAAAAAAGTTCCAATTGTAAAAGCTGTTTTTTCACGATCCTTGGGTTCGAATTCTGCCTGCCAGTAACTGCTCTTTAAATCTAACATGGAAAACCACTGGGATCCTGACAGGGTGTCTAACGTATCGTCAATTCTGGGTAAAGGGCAGCTGTCCTTTTTGGTTACGTCGTTTAGCTGTCTGTAGTCTACGCGAAACCTCGTTGATCTATCCTTAATCTTTAAGAGTAGCACTCGGGATGCCCATGGGCTACTTGAAGGTTCAATCACGCCTTCTCTATCCATATCCGTAATTGTTTGTTCGGCTTTCTCTCGTTTCGCCAAAGGAAGCCTGCGTAGATGTCTTCGTATCCGCCGAGCGTTTCTGGTACTAATTTTATGTTTCCGCAGTTCAAAGTCGTCACTCCTCTTTCCCAAAGTATTCGTCGCGCTATCTCCTCGATGCTTTCCAATGTCTGCGCGGGTACTTCTGCAGCACAGCAAAGTTTATGACCATCTTGTTGCGATGCTTGTTTTGCTGCTTCAAACTCCAAAGCATGCACCAAAGCGTCATCTAATGTCTTTGGTCGAGCTAACCAGAGAGTCTGCTGCGTTTCTCTGTCTCGGAGGCCGTCTACAAAGGTTTGAATAGCCAACTGCTCCAAGAAGGTATCTGGTACTGTAGGATATGCAAGCCGTTTTAATCTGGCGATGTCAGCCTCGAACTCTTGAAGACTTTCGGCAGCTTTCTGAACCTGACTTTTAATTTGAGCTTGATACAGTGTTACATTCCAAAGTTAAAACAATGTCACTGCCTGAAATGAGGTAACATAAACGATGTTGTGCCGGTTGCTCAGTGGAGACGGGGTGGGTTATATTTTAAAATTCCGTGATAACTTGGAAACGATATTGACATAAAATCGAAATAAAACGGTAAAAGACTCAAAAATCGGTTAGGGCGCCAATCAAGGTCACGATGATTGTAGCTTCCGGACCCCTGATAACCCGAAAGCTCATCTGGTTGGTTACAACCCCGGAACTTACCTCGAGTTGTAACTATTCTGAAATACACTTAAAAATTTACGTACGCGGCAGCTAAATGAATAAAAGCTCTTTACAGTTTAACAATTTAACATTTATTGACTGAATAAAAATAAATAAAAAAAAATGAATATCTGACAAATTTGAATAAAAATAATTAATGAAATACAAAAAAAATTCACAAACGGAATATAACAATCCACAAATATATATATAAAGAAAATAAAGCGTTAACTTATTTTTCAATAATACACAACAATAATTAAATTCAAGGCCTTGTCCGCATACAACAAACAAAAATAATAAAATACAAAAGTCATAAAATATACGTCCGAAACTTTGCTTCGAACTAAACGTTCAAACAAATTATAGTTTATATATCGTTACATTTCGTTACATTATCTCTTATGCATGAATAAGATTTACTTTTACATACACACAAAACAAAATTAACTAAATCGAACTTCACGCAAACACCATCAAGTGTTTCTGGAAATACTTAAAGTTAACCGTAATTCAATCGGCTCAAATCAAAGCTTTTAAATCATATCGATCGCGGTTCACTTCACGGTAATAACAAATTCGATAATTACCTTTACTCAGATGAACTGTCGGCACAGCGTTTCCAGAAGCTACGTTTTTAGATTGAACTCCGGTCGGTCCAGGTGTTCAGTAGTCGAATGCAAGCTCGGTGAAACCCCCAAACAATAGAATACCGACGGAAGATTTATTTCACTATTTAATTTAAATCCGCACAAAAGCGAAGACAGGATTTTTCACACAAAACATCGAAATTAAATCCAACTCGAACGTGAGTTTTTTTATTTTTGGAAACCATGAAGTCTACTTAAACCGTAAATTACGAAATTTGGAAAATCAAACTTTTCCACCACTACACTTAATTTTCACGGTTCCAACTAACTTCCGCGGTATTACATAACGATAGGGTAAAAGTACCCTAACCACTCAACTACATCACGGTACCCGGTATTTCTTAATTGCCTCCGAAACAATAATCATCCCCAAAAACAAAATTTTACCTCTTTTAACACCTCGTATTCCCACTTAATTTAATGAACTTGCGCCGTAAAATCTTTGTAAAAGATAGAACACTAAATGAACTAAATTAACAAAGATGAAAACTATAATTGGCCACGTGAATTCTGTCACGTAGACCTACGACAGAAACATTTCTCACCGAAAACGCTTACTTCGCTGAATTATCATGTGGTTCGCAATCGCGCTCATAAAAGAACCCAACATAAACAAAGTATAGATACCAAGAAAAATGGATCAACTTACATTCCAAAAGGAAGTCGTAAATTATCTAGCATTGTTATTTTACTGAGATAAACAAGTAAAACACTAAATCAAAATCAAAACCACGAAACTTTATGCATTCAAAAAAAAATACCAGTAATAATTGTGAAATAACTTGAAATACCAATAAACTTAAATCACACGTAATAAAATAACGAGCAAAACGTTTTTGATGCTAACATAGAACTAATCAATCGAAAAAAAAACAGAAAACAGAAAATTTAGCCAGCTGAATCTACTTACGGGGTCTTACATAAAAGATCCACCACCAAAATTCCAACGCAGGTTACAACAGTTGTTGAAGATGAGCATCTCCATATCTCATTTCTATTCGTGAAATTAAGAGTTCGTTATTTTCTTATAAGTGGTCAAGAACAGTTTGTAAAAATCCAAGCGCTTCTCCACGTAAGGACATTATTAAAGACGTCGCTTTCTGCTTGTTGCCCCAACCATTAGCTGTAGCTGCGGCTTCAAACTGCTTGTTGTAGGTTGACTATGGAAGATTACCATCAAAATTTGGAGGTACAACTTAAAACTTGTGGGTGGTTTCTTCCCGATGGTCCATTATTAAATCTTCACTCCTGACCCTTCACCGTGACAATTCATTTGGTTCATTCTTTCTTCAAGCAGTTTAATTCTGTCTTCTAATTTGTCCTCTGTTGCTTCTATTTTCTCATTCATAGATTCTCAAATTTCTTCATTTAAATTTAACATATCTGCTTGGGTTTCTCTTGAACAATTTTAATTTGATTTTTTATGCTCGTTCGTATTTCTTCTTTTTTCCAACAATTTTTCTTTTATTTTTTTAGGATTTTCTTCCATTTTTTGCGAATTTTTGTAAAACTTTTCTTCCATTTTTCTAGAATTTTCTTCCATTTTCTGAGAATGTTCAGATAGTTTTTCTTCAATTTTCTTAAAATTTTTGCCCATTTTCCTATTATTTTCTTCCATATTTTCATTCATCGATTCGAGAATTTTAAATATTTTTTAATTCATTTTAACTGCTTGCAAACGCGTCACCGGCATAAATTTAACCACGAATAATAATAAAAAAAGTTTCATAACACTAAATTTTAATGGAACAGCTAAGATTAAACGCTATAATGAAACACGCGAACTAAAGTTTTATTTATTTACGCAATCAATGTCTTTATTACGGGAGCGATATTAAGTTACTTAATGGTATTTACACTAAAAAATCGCGAACGGTTTATTCTATTCGATACCCCGCACTGACGCCACTTGTAACAAATTAACTAATTAATTTATTTTTACTACAAATGTATACACGTTTAAACTAACCCAACTAATTAAATCTATAGAAATTTAATAAAAACACTTACACTCTAATTTATGTATAAGACTATCACTCACACGAAGATAAAATAAAGTCGCACTTTTGTTTAATGCTTATTGTTTACGTTAAAGTCACGTACCAGGTTATTTATTTCACACGCATTAAATACTTATTTATTTAGACTTGAATAATATTCTTAACACTGCGGTCTTCGAATTACGAAAATAACTGACCTACGATTTGTTTGTACAGTATTTATACACATTTTGGAAATCCTTCTCAAATGTTCCATATCTTTCGGTATACGTTCTAGAACATGGATAACAACTTCGAGAAGGCTCTTGAATTTGAGAATGTTTCAATAATAACAAACTACATTTTAACTGTAAAACTCGTGTAATTATGGTCATAGGGTTTGCAATGACTTCAAAATACAGCTGAGCTAATAGCTCTATAGAGATGCTTAAAATTCAATATCTACCATTTTTTCATTTTTACCGGAGTAGGTGTTGCCTGGATGACTTCGTCATTTGAGATGTCGACAATTAAAAAATATCCAAAGACGTGAAAGTAATTTTCATCTTGTTCCAGGTTGAATTTGACTACGGACGAATAAAAGTTTCTAAAATCGTGAATGAGCTTGAAGTTGGCGTGTTCTACGATGTAGTTGAGTTTAGTAAGTGATAGGATATCGAAAAGTGTCTCTCTGTCCTAATGAATTTTTATTAGTTTTATGTAGTAGTTGCTGACGTTGATAATAAAGTTTTAAGCAACTTGATACTTGTTCAACTTGTAAGTGCTTATTTTGTTTTCGTCGACTGTTCAACCAATTCTAGATTGTAGATTAGTTGTTGCGTATTGTTAAATGAGTTTGGTCTGTTAGTCGGGTACTTCAATAAATTTCTGTTGATTCTATTCTAATGAGTTGATGTCATCGTTAACTCCGAAAATAGATGTTAATAAATTTCTTTGTCATTGTTGTCTTGGTTCTTTTTGGATTACACTTCTTTTATCCATTTAAATTCATTTTCCTGTTCTTGTAGATGATGTGCTAAGGCTCTGCACTGGGTTCGGTCAGACATTGAATTGGTTGCTTAGCAGAGGTCTTAAAACTGTTTATTTACTGTTGTTATTTTTGCTACATCGGTATCGAGTTGTTCTTTAGAATTTGAGTTTGAAAGGTTCCTCGTTCTATGTTAGCATGACTTATATGCTCGATGTATTCTAGCGGTCCATAAGTAGATATTGCTTGAATTACTGCTGCGGTTAGTAGCGTTATCCTGTTTGGTTGATTTCTTATGTGGTTGATTGCAGTAGACTTTTGTGAAGTGTGACGCTTTTTTCTTGAACGGTTATTGCATTGTATATAAGGCTAATGTTGTTTGTTCTTGCTGGTGTGAAAGTTTTATGTTGTTTGTGGATAAAGGTATGATGAGTACCTCCACAGCTTTCTGCTTTGTTCAGATGACGCAAAATTGCTTATTGTTCACTAAGTGGACTCTTGCGGACTGGCAGTATGAATCTCTAGCAATACCATAACTCCTGATCTTAATTACAACAGAAACAATTGTTGGTTAACTGTTTTGAAAATTGACCTGATTGGTAGTTACTGACTTGTTTTTCTTATTATAGAGAACTTCAAATAATTAAAACTTTCGTTGCAAAAATTCCATTACGTCTTGACAGTTTTGAAGTTTATGAAAAATTTGACCGATTGTTTGTATAATGTAAGTGTAAGTGATAATCATGCAGTTCTTACTTTAAGGTTGTTAATGGTCTCGAGGCAGCGATTTGTTGTATCGTAGAATTTTTTTTTTTAATTTTTGTGATGATTCTTTGTGAACGGTTGGAATATCCACAATCTTATCGATTAATTTAGATATTATTAATCGATTGTTTTGGTATCGTTTCGTACTGCATTTTCTTGATGTTGATTAAGAATGGATTTCGATGAATTAATTTAAGGAACACGTCGTGAAAAGTGAGTCATTCTTCCTATTCGCCACTGAACGTTGGAAGTGTTATGTTTAGAGTGGATTGCTTTCATTTTTTGCCTTAGAATTTCCAGGGTTGGTTTGCATCAATCTTCGATGTTCCCGAAAAAGCTTTCAATAAAAAAATATCTTTTCAAATTCTTCTTCTTGTGCCTTTTATGCAGCAAAGCTTTAAGCAATAACGCTATGAAACTATCTAAGCTAGATGATCATCTGAGAAGATAAAACGTATAAAGATTTGAAATATTTTCAAACACTCGAAGATAAACTTCAGAAGGAACCCACGGTGGACAGAATGTAGGCATACGGGCGTCTTACAATATCAATAACCGGTTTTAAAAACTGTTTCACGCAAGTCTGCATCTGATGTCACTAAAATAGTTATGAGATTAAAAGCTTCTTGTATAATTATGTGCAAACGAACCAGGTCTGCATACAGCTGCATACTGTTTTTAAAAAACCAAAAAATGCACAGTAAAAAATGTATGGATTTATTTCCTATGCAATCATCAGGCTATGGGTTGAAATAAAACATGACACTTTTTTCTCTCTTGTTTTCACGGGCTTTTTTCGAGTTTGTCTTTGTATGGTGTACTGGTGATCACGTAGCTGAAACCTTGTCTATATTTTCTCCCTTTATTAGATTCTGAAGTTTCAGCATGAGAAGGCATTAGGCTAAAGTCTTCCACTATTATGGCATTGACATTTTTTCTAGACGCCTGAATAGGATTTTTTTCATTTTGTCTATGTGGTTGTTCAGTCAAAACGTTTCCAGAAGAAATAACTTTTTTATTGTTTTGTGAAACGGTGGCAGTGGTGTCCCTGATTATTTGGCCAGGGTTTTGTTTCAACAATATTTGGATTTGCAGAGAATGATAGAATTTGAAAGGTGACATAAATGATATGTCCAGGGACTTCTTTTTGTTTAAGGTGTGAGGTGGTATACTAACTTCTGTGACGTGGTTTTCTCGTGCAATTTCTATAACGTCAATATTTCGTGTGAGACTATAGTGACCGTCAAGAATCAGAAGCACTGGATCATCAAGAGATAGTTTCACAAACTGAATTAAGTGTTGTAGCCATTAGGTAAAAACGTGTTGTTGAATCCGACTTGATGGATGGCAAGCCGCGATGGATCCAGGAGGTACCCCATCTAACAATTCAGCTTTCATATTTTTTTTGGGAAAAACGTATTAAGTGGAAAAAAATCCACCAGCTGCGTTTATACAAAAAACAACAGTTAGCAGTGACCCTATCTCAGCAGGGGTAACTTGCTTCTTTATTTTTAGAGTTACAACACAAACATTTTTGTATTCCACAGTTTTTACGCCAGTTTCATCCGCGTTGTAAATTCTCACAGGGTTGTAATTAATTTTTTTCCATTTTTGGTTCAAGCAAAAGAAAATTTTATTTACGTTTTTACGAGTAAAACCTTTGATTCTTGTTTTTCAAATACCTATTTAGTGCTTAAATGATTTTAAATATCATATTTCTTTACTTCGGACAGTATTAATAACTAATATCATTTGTGTTGACTCTTGGCATCTTTGCCTTAAAACAAATAATTATCTACAGTTACTTATGTACTTACTATAATAAAAGTAACAAAAAACTTTGGGTTCCTAATTTCGGATACCCGAAATTAGGAATCTCTTACTAACCGAAAAGAGGCAACTTAACCCTTTTTAAGTTAGTTTCTTCCATTTTCGTGTATTTTAGTAGCCGATTGAGTTTGATTAATCAATCATATTAAATAAGGTCAGGAAATTAAAAATGGAACACGATTTTTTTACACCAAAACACAGATAAAAGCCACAAACAAATAAAAACTCGTTTACACGCTTTATAACTTCTCTGTTGCTATCTTACACAGAAGTGTCCAAATATAAAATATTCACAGATGTATAGGTTGCTGTACCACTTACTGTTGTAAAGGAGAGTTTTGATACAGTAGCATATCAAAAATACCTTGCCATGCGGAATTAGGACTCTATCCGAAATTAAGCGTCTTTTCTCTACTTGGTAATAAAACATTACACAGCCCAACACACATTTTGGTGCCAGGGTTTTTGTAACTGTTTTTAAGTAAGTTTTGAGTGCAGAATCCAAAATTGTCTTCAGATTTAGTCTATCAGATCTAGTTTTTGAGATATTGTATTTTGACCTTTTTTTTAGAAAGAAATAGTCTAGTTTTTTAACTTTTATACTTTCTACGTTATTACTAATACTATCTGCTTCAAGTGCTAGTAAAAAAACACATAAAATCCAAAGTAATGTATTTATTTCACAAAATAAACAAATAAGTTTGTAAATTATATTTACATATCATTTAAAAATTTTCTTTTATATGACTTTCTAGCATGGTAGTTATTAGGACTTCGCTGAAGGATCCAGCAGTAGTCGGCCATCATGTGGGTACCCTATCTTCCTTGATATCGATCTTCCATAGTTTTAATGTCCTGATGGAATCTTTCCCCCTGTTCTTCACTCAAATCACCTAGGTTTTCTGGAAACCGATCTAAGTGGCTGTAGAGGTAGTGAACTTTTATGCTCATGTTGCAGCCGAGTATATTAAAGTTTGAAAGCATATTTTCCACTAATTCTATATAATTTTTTGCCTTATAATTTCCCAGAAAATTTTGTACAACTTGAACACCAAGCGTTAAATCAATCTTTAATAAACTGCCTTATCTGAGGACCATCGAATATTCCGGCTTTCAGTTTTTTCGTGCTAATCCCAGGAAATTTACGAACCAAGTAGCCAAAACAAAGTCCATCGCGATTTAAAGCCTTCACAAATTGCTTCATAAGCCCCAACTTGATATGCAAGGGTGGAAATACGATTTTCTCTCTCGCAACCAAAGGTTCGTTGATTACATACAATTTCTGTGCTGATCCTTAGGTCTGCTGTCCCAAAAACATAAAAAACAAGGATATTTTGTATATCCACTTTGCTGTCCAAGGAGGAAGTTCACCATTTTTAGGTCGACACAAATCACCCACTGATGTTCTTCATACTTAATTTTTTTCAGGACTAGTGGTATTGCCTCGTATTCCTCCTTCATGCTGGTAGAATGACCAATGGGTATTGAGCCATATTTATTACCATTGTGTAAAAGCACACATTTCAAACTTCGTCTAGAACTGTCTATAAAAAGGCGCCATTCGTCTGGTGTGTATTCCGACAAACCCATTTTTTGTAAGAGTCCTCTTATATCGTTACAGAATACCAGGTTATTTTCCTCAGAGTAAAAGGGCAGCAGATTCTTATTTCTTTTACGATAAAATGTAATATTGGTATCTGGCTACAGTAGATTCTTCTCATTTAATCTGGAAGCGAGTAATTCAGAAGATTCCTTTGAAAGATTCAGGTCTCTAATGAGATCGTTCAGTTCTTGTTGATTGAAACGTTGCGGACTTGATAAATCTACTTCAAAATCACTGTCGTTTTCTGATTCCATACACTGAATTTGATCAAACGTGGGTAGTTCTGCATCATCTTCCGGGAGCGAAGGCAGACTGCTGAATGATGGAATTGGTATTTCTTCACTATGCAGTACAGGCCTCTTTGCTGAATCTAGATCAAGATATGGCCATTTCTGTCTGTTGTTCCGATTGATTCCTTTGATATTCACGAGACAAAAATAGCAGTCATCGTGATGGTTTCTTGGTTCTCTCTTCTTGTTTTACATACGAACTGTGAAGCCCAAGATTTATCCTGGTCACCCAAGTGAACGCCAAAATAGGCCAGATAACTTCTTCTCACAAATCAGATATAAGCTTTCTACTTTCTTTAAAAGTATACTCGCCACATACATAGCAAAAAACGTCTGGATGATTCACACAACTACGTTTGCTTCTAAATGCCATGGCTTTAATTATTTCTATGTTTTATCACTGAACAACACCAAATGATACCACAGCTGTGTGTTAATTAGGATTTGATGGAAGTAATTATAAGAATGTTGGGTTTTACAAAAATGAATAAATACCAAATAACATAAACTGGCTAATTAGATTCTAATTTCTTTATATAAACTGTACCTCGTAAAGCAGAGATATTTGCGAGGTAATACGACGAATTAATTAGTTTGCTGATAGGGGTATAGGAATGTCGGGTTTTACAGTAATGAATAATACCAAGTAACTCAAACTAGCTCATTAGATTTTAATTATTTAAGTAGGAAATTTCACTTTTGGCCTCTAAAGATATCACTATTTCAATATTTTTGCGTTTTATCAGAACTAATACCAATTAGCCCATATGTCAAAAACTGGAGCTGTTACAAAAAAAATCCAGGTATTTTTGGAATCAGCACATCACAAATATTCAAAATCAGTTCTTACTTTTCCGGCACCAAGACAAAAATTTTATTTTGTTGGGCTGTGATATTATTGGCATAACTTTGTTTCATTATGGACCAAGAAATCCACGAAGAACTGCGTTTCACTCGAATTTTGACAACCGACACTAAATGCGATTTAATATTTAATGTTTTGAAAGACTACTTTATGAAAAAATCAATTGAGCATTTGTCATAGTAGGGCACTTTTGGAGACTATTTTAGAGTATTTGGATACTAAAGTTCCAATTTTAAAATAAAATGCAATTAGGTCGAAATCAGACCTATTTAACAAATTTGTTTAATAAATTTAATGAAAAACGAAACATGACTCTAAATCAGTGGTTTCCAGACTCTTTTGTTCCGTAGACCGCATCTACGACATTTCACCCATTCTTTAGTTTTAGATGATTTGAAATAATTTTCCTCGCATCCTACACACTCATCTTGATGCCATTCGTCTGCTGATTTTTTTTACATTCTTGGAAAATATACTTTCGTCATCAGAATCAGAAGATTATTTATTGAGGTGAAGATGTATTGGTTATTTGAGAGAGATGCGTGCTATCTTAAGGTGGTGGTTGGGCCACATCAGAACCATGATAAAATTCAATTTCATTACAGGTGTAATCTGGAATAGCATCTTTATTAAAAAGTAAAACTGCGGTCGCTTTAAATTCAGATATTCCATTTTTCACGGTAGCTAATTTAAACCAGACATAATCGAGATGTTTACCAAATTGCAGTCTGGTTAACTTTTTCGATGGATGTGTTTGAGGAAATTGTTGCAAGCTGCATAGTAGTGATTTTTTAAGGATCTAAAAAAAATGATGGAAAGCAAAGATTTTTTTTCACAAAATTCTAGCACCGAATATCGAATTTTTGCGGAAAGTGTGACCGAGGTTCAGACGGCATTCCATCAACAAACTCTTCTTTTTTGTGAAAGAAACATCCCGTCAGCACGCAGTTACTGAAATTGTTTCTCACCTGGCGTCAATGATAAAACAATTTTGAAAACTTTAGCAGCTCAAACTTGCCTTGGTTTATTATTCAATTGTAAACCACTTTCGTCCATATTAAAAACATTTGATGGTGTCAAACATATCATTTTCAAGAATTGTTTTCTCTGATAGCTCAAAAATAGTTTTATTGTTTCTCGGTTCATACCGATTCCCTCTGTTTGAACTGAAATATCTGGATCGCGCCGTAAAAACAAGTACAGGCAATATCTTTATTAAAGTTGTGCTTTATTTTCATTTGTTTAGCAAGTTCAAATGACTATGTTCTTACAGAATTTCTGTCAGGTGCAAAGCCAAGTTTTTGGGTGATTTTAATATGCCTTATTAGTTTTAATTCAACATCAATACCCAAGCATGATGAAGGACCATGTCCATGTTTTTCTGAATCAGTTTTTTTATTCGATCTTTTAATGTTGATTTGGGAATTTCAAAATCTCGTGCCGCCATTAACTCCTGTAATTACATTTTTGATAGACTTAATGGCATTTTAAGTAAATTTGCACTCTATTTCTTCTTCTTTCTGTTTTTTCCTCCACAATGCATGAGGCCGGTGTTTACCAAAGTTAGGGTAAAGACTAAACACATGCTTAGCCAAATAATGCAACGCATTACCCCTTTAATTTTAAAGTTACAGATCTTCTTCATCCATATTTTATTGTAAAATATTGGTAGTTTTAAATGAAACTTACCTAATTTGATTTTATCACTACATATAAATATAAAAGGTTTCAGTGGTTACTAATGCTGCAATAGTACATTATGATGCAAATGTAGAAGCAAGCCTTTAAAGCACGTCCGACGAGTTTATCGGCGCTAGTGAACTACATAACTTTAATATTAAGACAATAAAGAAGATAGTTTGTAAATATGATGGAAATACTAAAAGCATTAATACGAAGCTAAATAGAGAGGAAACAAGGGATGATAAAATGGAAAAAAAAATTGGATGCTTTTCAGAACGAGCTATTTAAAATTAAAATCGAAAATGAACAATTGAAGAAAGAGAACCCATTATACTTAAAGTCTTCCAGTTTTTACACAATACGCAAAATAATCGTTTTTTTGTATCATTTGATGTTTTTTCAATAAAGGTTCTGATGAATTTAGTTCACTATTGTGTTTAGAAATATCGGATAATTAATAATCAGAAAAATAATAATCGATAATCCAACAGACTATAATAGTAACAATGGTAATAATTAACATACCTACGATAACTAATAAATAAAACAAATGGATGGGAAGAAATGGATTTCACAATTTGCTTCCTCCCCCCAAACCCCCAAATTAATTACACTTGTTTTTTTCATGGAGGTACATAAAAAGATTATATACAATGTGCCACCGGCAACATCACATGATATGAAAAGACGCATAAGAGACACTTTTGGAACTGTAACCTTGCAAATGTTGCCCACAGTTAGCAGTTAATATACAAGGGGTCTTACTTAAAAAAACACAACTTTGATACTTTTACGACTTTTGCAACACCCTGTATAAAATTAAAAATAATTTAAAAAAAAAACCATAATACATTCCATATATTCCCATTAATTTAATATTATTAACTTCTTTACTATTTCTCGGACCACTTTTTGAAAACTGTGAATTGGCCGCGGTTCATTTTATTTTTGCTTATAGCAATACGTAGTAAGAGTGTATAATATGCAATATAGTACAATGTAATAACTTTAAAATTGCAAAGAAAATATAAAGTTTAAAATACGTTCTTTGGCTAAATAGATGATATAGTATTATTACAAAAATCAGTTATTTATGTACTTTTTCAAGCATCTTATAAAAAGCAAAATTTATTTTACCTATACATAAAGTTACATCTTTGATATTTAGTACACGATTATCGAGATAATATACAGAATAAGAACCATACACTATAACCCCTAGTAGAACAAAACCACTCAACATAAATCAATATTTTTAGAAAAAAAAACTAAGAACATAAAATTATTTTCATAACTTGTTGCAAAAACATTTATGATATGAAACAAATTGATTTAATTTTACTAGAACATGAAATAAATAACACTCTAATAATATCTACGTTTTGAATTTTATGAAACGTAAATTGTGCAATTTATCAAAAACGGTTTTATGAGTTAAATTTTGAAAACGTTTTGCGGTAACGCACTTGTGCAATTACAAGTTAAATATTACAATAACCAAATATTTTTGATGTTTTTAAAACTTTTAACTACACGAACACATATGTAAGAACGTCAAACAAACGTCTTCATCATTATTCACTCATAGAGAATCATATTTCTCTTTGTTAAGTAGCAACATCAGCAAACAACAATTTGCTTTCATGATAACTTTTTATAACCTATCCCAATTTGACAAAAGAATTTTCTTGAGTTATCCAGTACACTTCCGTAATTAATTTTTTAAACTAAAATTCTCGTTATTGATAGTTTTGGTCTGAGGTTAAAATCTTCTTGAGTACGATACCCATTTAATGAAGTAAATTGCCATTTTTAAGATACGTAAATAAAATTTGTCAAACTACTCCATTTGATCTTTGAAGATTTAAATATTTCCTGTTTAGTTTCTTTTCCTAATAACAATACTTATTAAGTACGAATTATTCTTACTTATAAATTTACTTTATTTGCTTAAAAAAACTTTGTTGGTTTCCAGTTACATGTATGCATACATAGCCGATTTTGTTTATCGAAAAACTAGGACAAGATAAATAATATTTTAGACTACAGCAACAAACTTTATTTTAAACACTGTTCAAAGATTCTAACCTACAAATCTCTCGTAAACAGCTGAGAAAAGTTCTTTGTGCATTGTCATTACGTTTAAAATCTTTGTTGTAAAGTTTTTTATAATTTTATATTTGTTTTGTATAAAAAAGTTTTTTTTGATTATTGAAATTTCAAACATTAAAACCGTACGAATGTGATACTTTAACCCATTTAGACCTGAAACTTTTTTTCGAAATGCGATTTTTTTTCATAAAAACCATTATCAAAAAGCTATTTTAAGGTTGGGAAAAATAGTGAAAAAAATATGAAAGTATTCCAAGTAGGAAAAAAATGCCGTCCTTTTAAAAGGACGGTAGGACTATATACTACTACTACTAAAGTGAATTTGTGAAAAAAAAGATATGCAGGTTAATTCAAGAAAAACTTTTATTGAGTAATAAAAACATTCTACAGCTTATAAGGTGTGGAATTGTAGAAAACATTCTTTTGGATGCAGACCAATATTACATTTGTCACACCGAAAATTAGCTTTTTTGTGACGAACTCCGCATTTCGTTTGACTATTTTGGTAAATCACTATATGATCGAGTCTATCGTACCGAGAATGTTCTTTGTAATTATTGGGTACTCTGGAGGAACGTTTCCTTTTGAACACGGTGTGAGTTTCCAATAACTCAGTTGTTACGGCTCTTCTAAAAGCAAGCTGGTCAAGGTTGCCTCCCTCAAATCGGCTCAGATACCAAGCATTTTGAATAGCCATATCAATGGAGTGGCTAATCAACGGAAAATACCATTTTCTACCCCGAACTGAAATACGATATTGGCCAATGTTTTGATCACTTCGATCGACCCCTCCCATATTTTCATTATATCCTTTTATAAGCGCAGGTTGTTCAACATAAACATGGCGCTTTTCTTTTTGAGAAAATCTCTTGACTTTACAGGTTGGCAGTACTTCAGAGGCATTGGAGACCATAGTTATAACATTATTGTCATTCCAACGGCAAATAACAATTTCATTATCCACCAGTGCATATTGTAACTCTTCCCTGGACTTCTTTTTGAACTGTTTTATATCAGTCAATGGACACTTTGGTAGTCTGTTCGCTCGGATTGTTCCAGTGGCTCTTATTTTTCGGGAAGTCAATTCTTTCATTAGTGGTAACGACATAAAGAAATTGTCAAAGAATATATGATAGTTGTCATATCCCTTGGATTGGAGTACATCAACATACTGCAAGACAACGGAGGCGCCAAGTCCCAACTTTTTGTACTTTTCAGACAAATAGGTACTAAAACCCTGATATGGTTCAAAATTTACGATATATCCCAGTCGCGTCGTTCCAACCCAGAACTTGTATCCCCAGCGTATAGGTTTTCCTTTAATAAATTGTTTGCAGCCATGGCGTCCAAAATATGGAACCATGGCTTCATCCACAGAGTGGTTTTCTTCTATTGGTGCCATTTCCAAAAATGTTTTATTTAGAGCTTGAAAAAGTGGTCTGACTTTGGCAAAACGGTCATCTTTGTTCAAGTTATTGTTATCAACACAATGGAAATTACTCATCACATATTGAAAGCGATCTCTTGACATTGAAGAAGAAATAAGTTTGTTATTACTGTCAGAGGAATTTTGCCAGTACATTTTCTTCCTAGATACAGAGCAGTATCTAGTCACAAGAAGAATGCCAATGAAGCAATATATGTCATCTGCGGTAACATCAGGTTGTCGATTATTTTGAGAAGCATACAGATTTGTATATTGAACTATCTGTTCTATTAGATTTTTATCGAAAAAACATTTGTAAAGACTTGCAGGAGATTGATTGTTTTGTACGTGAAATACAGGGTTGCATGAAGGAAACTTTACAACTATGTCTTTTCCTAGCGAATAGTGATATTGTTTGGATGTTTTTATTCTTTTTTTCACAAACGTAGATAATGGCAAGTCGTCCTCGCTCTCAGACTCTCGATTCACCTCATCAGGATTTGCCATAACATCTTCTTGATTTCTGTCGATACGAACCTCAGCATTTGCCCGTAACTGACATCCCGGTAAATTATTTAGAACAACGTCATTCTCATCTCCAGAATCCTCATCTGTGATACAGTCATTGGCATTTTCTGGCGGAAATATTACTATTTCATCAGGAATATCAGCAATATCATCAATATCTTCAATTTCCTGTAGGAGTTCGTTAAGTGTCAGGGGTTTTCTCAAATACCTGAAATAAAATACGTATCTTTTTTAAAAAAACAGTATAGATATGTATAAACCTACCGTCCTTTTAAAAGTAACGGATCGTTTAGGCACACATAACCAAATATTTTATATTTTTAATGGCTTCAAAGTGTGATATTAGCGTTAAATAATATTTATTTTGTATGTAAAAGACAAAAAAGATAATATAATATTAAAACCAACTTACCAATTTTGATTTTCGTCGCTCATGATTCAACACAAAATTATTATCAAACTTTATAAAATTCTTACAGTAAACAAAACAGTCAGAACGTGCTTATTCCGTAATTAAATGATGAATCATATGTTTCTAAGCGTAATACACTTTGTTCCATCTACCCACAAGAAGTTAAAACCCAGCCAGGAGCCAGCAATACAGATACTTTTTCCGACCTTTTAAAAGTACCATAGGTTCAAATGGGTTAACTAAGCAATTTACAAGCAATCCGTCGTGGTGTAGAGTGTCCAATAGTTTCCCATTACGCCGAGGGTTCATGGCTCAAATCCTGTAGTTGCCACTTCGAAAAACAACCTCCACCGCTTTAATTAAAAACTAATAAGTCATTAATGTTCAACAGTACTTTCTAAGAAATACAACAAATGCCATTCAAGAACCAAAATTTTATTTATTTATTTCAAAAAAACTATCATTTTATTTTACTTTCCCAAATTGTTTATTATTCAACACCAACGTGTCACTCTCCCAACGAATCGTTAAGACATTTATTAAACGAATCTAATTCGTTTTGTTGTACGCATTCTACGTTCTTATAGTGATTATAAAATATTTTTGTGCCAAAATTTAAAACGTTCACTGTTTTTGAAAAAAACTAATTTGTAACATTTAAAAAACGGATTTGTTCTACTAGGGACCTTTTGATTTGTGTGAATTTTAGTTTTTGTAACAAATACCCGAAGAGATAATGCAGCAGGTTCATCTTTTAATTACACTAGTCAAGGTGTAATAAAAGCTGCTCACGCTGAAATATTTTCTGCTTAGTGTTATAGAAAAAATGCACTTAATATAAGACAAAAACGTTGCTATTATACGTAACGAGTCTCTTTAATAACTCAACTTGACGCTTACATCTTCCCATGTAATAAGGAAATTATTGTTACCGCAAAGTCTATGAACGTAGTCCGAACTAGTTCTATATACTATCACCAAATTTACGTACATTTATAAATCATAGCTTCCGGTCCTGTTTCTGGCCAAATTCCATCAATATTCTGCAAACCGGAAATTGTGCTCTAGGTACTTAAATCTCTATTCGGTTTTTACTTATTCTGAGCTTGATATTAATTTTAAAACGAAACTGCAAGCGTAGACAGATTTTTATTTAATTTCAATATAACTTCTAATTAATTCAATATTAAAGTTATGTTAATTTTCATCTAACAATTTGTAGAACTACACAACATCATCAAACTTTGTTATTATTTAGTTTGAAACGATGAATTTTTTTCTTTATTGTTCCCTAATTTTTTGGCTGTCAGAATTTATTACGAGTTTTGAATGTTATAAACTTACTTTTTGATAGTTCAATTCCGTATCTGATATCACATTTGACGCTAGTAGTTTTAAAAATTTGAAGTTGGCTCAAATACAAGCTCCTAATTTTATCTTTTTGTATTACATAATTTGTGAATGTTTTCATTCCAAATTCGTAAATGCTGAATTGTTTAATTACAGTTTAATCGAAAATATTCTTAGTGAAAACCTTATGAGTATTTGGGTAATTATAATGAAACTATATCTACAAGTTTTAGGTTTCTAATCAACATTATTTGTTGTTTTTGAAATTAAAACGAAAACTTTGTTGGTTACGGATACGAGAACATTTTTCATACTAAATTTATTATAAGTCTTCATGTAATTTCCGCAATGTATGCTATGAGAATTATCTTGATTTATGAATCTCGCTTCTTTTTGTGTAACATGTTTGATATAGAGGTGTGGTGGAAAAAAATATTTCTTTTAGTCGACTTCGTTTTAACGCTAACGGAAGCGTACATTGTCTGTGTTGTTTATTTTCAAGCATATGTATAGAAACTTATCTAAATGTATTATTTTATGTATTCTCCACTTACTGTTCATATCTAATAATTCCAGAACCTTGCCTAAATGGTTTCGTAAAATGTTATGAAGCGTTGTCAAGTCATTACTTGAATAAGGCAGGCGTTTAGAATTTTATGTGTAATTAAAATTGAAACAATTATTTTATACGTCGTCGTCGGTTAGTTATGATGTTACTGAAAATTTTCCCGTATCTAATAAAATTGACGTCTTTCGAGAACGTAAATGGAATAGATAATATGTTCTTTATATTTTCATCATTTCTTTCTAATTAAGTACGAGGTGTAGTAATGAAATTTTAGAATGTGGCAACATTCTAACAAATTTTAAAAATATTTAATTTTAAACTATTTACACGTAATTCAGCACTAATTCTTATAACTGTAACAAATTTTTAATTAAACTAATTATTAAAATGTAACGAATTTATATATGACAAAAATTTTTGTTTATCTTAAACTGGTATATGTTTATGTTAACAACACGTTCACTTTACGTTGTATTTATTTTCACAGGCCACGCGCGTTAAACACTATTTATTTAAACCGATTGTTCACACACCAGTTCCTGACTAGATTAACTTCAAACCTCTTTCGAACACATTTTATATTTTTGTTTTATCGGCTTCGAGTAATCATCTCGAATCATGTTAAATTCTTTTATGCGTTTCAGTGCCCCCTTTTTTGTACCAGAACAAGAAACTGGACGCGGCACCGATAAAAAAGCTCGTGGCGATAGTAGCAGCTCTCTCCATGTCGGCAACTTTACTGAGCACAAAAGTAGGAACCAATCCGTAACACAGCTTTGGTACAGCCAATTTCTTAATGTGGAATTTTATTTTTCTCTTATGTCTTCATTATGCTGGCCACAGATTTTTGTATAACGGCTTTGAACATAAGTGACCAGATAGAAAATGAAGCGTCGGTCATCACGTAGTTTTAAGACTTTCCCGACCGCCGGTTGCTATTTTTATAGTTCATCTAGCCGTCCAAACTTATTTTTAAATACTACACTAACCCCTCTGGACATTTCAAGATCTGCACTCGCGCAATGGGCAATGGCGTAATCCATTCGCGTTTGAAACAGGTCTTTCTGCTTCTCGGATGCAACTCGGAACCTAGCGTTTCCAAAACCCTCGCACATGCTCATAAATTTCTCGAAATTCATTCCATCGACTTGATTCCCGTTCTGTTTGTTATTACCCTGGTTCGGACCTGGTCCTGGGCAACGTTATTACTATACTAACATTAGAATGTCTTCCGGGTTTGGACCGTGTCATATTTGCAACCGAAGCTGCCAACGTTTCGCCCACTTTCGTAAGGGGCTTCATCAGGACGTGAGATAAATCGCAAAACTCAAACAAGCAATCGAAATCTAACTAAGAACTTCTCAAAAGTTAGGTTATCCACTTGTGAAACAAGCTATAAACTAAACTCTGAAAAGGTAAGAAAGAAAACGATAACCTGAAAAAGCAAACGAAAATCTAACAAAAAACCACTACCGAGTTAGGTAATCAACTTGTGAACCAAGCCAGATTCTAAACTCCGTAGAAGTGACTTAAGAAGAAATAGTCTCGGTATTTAAAGGAAAAGGATCGTCACGGATGGTTGAGCTCGACTCTGATTGGGTTACGGTTGCTAGGGGGCGCGTTTTTGATAAATGACTAATAACCGGGAACCAAAGAGGGGATAGTTCGAAACCATGATCGCGATTGAAGTTATTGGGGTGTTTGATGATTTCTATGCTTTCTCGGAATTTTCTGTTGAAAAACGAATGGATATTTGGCAATCAACGTAACATTATCAAAATCTATCTTGTGACCTGTAGTAAAATGATGTTCAGCGACCGCAGACTTGGAAGTATACCTTTTCCTTATACAACGATCATGTTCTGAAATGCGAGTAATGACGGAACGACCGGTTTCACCAATGTAGACTAAACCACAAGAACAGGGAATTTGGTATACACCTTGAAATGAAAGTGTAGGAAATTTGTCTTTGGGAGAAGGAAGAATCTGAGAGATTTTGCCTGTCGAGTTGAATATGGGTTTAATACCATTCTTACGAAGGAGTTTCCCTATTTGATCTGTAACCTTGTAAATGTAGGGTAAAAAGGCCAATTTCACGTTGGATTCGGGAGTAGAAATGTCCTTAGGTAATCGAGTACGTGGATGTAAACGACGATTAATAACTCTATGAATATCTCGCTTTACATAACCATTGTTCACTAAGGTTCTAGTAAGATGACGGAGTTCTGAGTCTAGATTCTCAGGTTGACAAATAGAAAAGGCACCATGGACCAAATATTCAATAACAGAACGTTTCTGTGCAGGATGATGATGAGACGAAGCATGAAGGTATCTGTCCGTATGGGTGGGTTTGCGATAAACAGAATGGCCCAGAAGTCCGTCGGGCTTACGAGTCACAAGAACGTCAAGAAATGGAAGAGAACCATTACTTTCGATTTCCATAGTAAATTTGATATCTAAGTGTTGATTGTTAAGATGATCAAGAAACTTAGACAATTCGAGATGACCATGAGACCAAACAATAAACGTGTCGTCAACATATCTAAACCACACCTTAGGTTTTAATATTGATGATTTCAAAGCAACCGTTTCAAAGGATTCCATAAAAATGTTAGCTACAACAGGTGATAGAGGAGAACCCATAGCAGCACCAGAAACTTGTTATCAAATTGGAAGTAAGTAGAGGATAGACAGTTTTCAATAAGAGGAATTAAACTCAAGTCCTTGCCATGTTGAAACAGAATCTGTTTGATGATAATAAGCGAATCCTTAATAGGCACTTTAGTAAAAAGTGAAGTAACATCAAAACTCACGAGAAGATCTTGGGGTTCAAGTTTTATAGTTTCTAGACGTTGAATAAAATGCTGGGAGTTGAGGATGTGAGATGAGGTTTTACCTGTAAACTCGGAAAGAATGTTGGACAAGAACTTGGCTAGCTTGTAGGTAGAAGATTGAATAGTACTAACGATAGGTCTAAAACGAATACCTTGTTTGTGAATTTTGGGAAGTCCGTATAGACGAGGTGGTTTAGAATCTGATGGGGTGTCGAAGAAGATGTCTTATAGAAGACTCAACAGCACATAGAATATCTTCTTTAGGAATACGTTTGGGATCAACCGCAAAATTCAAACCCTTAGAGAGCACCGATTCCTGTTCTGAAGTGAGAACCAAACTAGATAAATTGACAACAGTCTTTACTGAGTTAGAAGTAGATAAAACTTTACGATTCTTGGATTCCAATAATTGAAACTTTTTGAGATGACCTTCAGTGGTTAGTCGTAGAGTGGTATCAGACTGCTGGTAAGTAATGTTGTCGAAGAGTTTCCAATCATCCGGGGATAGAGTGTAGGCCAACTCAAGATGAAGATAAAAGAGTTGTTTCGAAATGGTGTCTAACTCTCGCCCAGTTTGCTTAATCCGTTCGCGTATCAACGCTAGACTAGCACGGTGTAGGATGTTTTTAGAAGAACGTGTCTGAATGTGGAACTTAATTTTGAGGAATGCAGGAATGATGTTGTGGTCACGACAGCGACTAAGAAAGGTTAAATTGCACAAAAGTTTGACGAGTTTGTGGCGTAGTTTGGAAAATACGGAGGTTTTAGAAGAAATATTCTCCCCGTAGAGATTGTTAATGTAATAGCGAAGGCTTCCACGGCCGGAATCTATACTAACATTAGAATGTCTTCCGGGTTTGGACCGTGTCATAGTTGCAACCGAAGCTGCCAACGTTTCGCCCACTTTCGTAAGGGGCTTCATCAGGGCGTGAGATAAATCGCAAAACTCAAACAAGCAATCGAAATCTAACTAAGAACTTCTCAAAAGTGAGGTTATCAACTTGTGAAACAAGCCATAACCCCACTTTGAGGATTGAATGCGAGGTTAGCCAAATCATCAAATCTTCCAATCTACCTCCTGAAACTAAACGTCGACTTACCCCATCAGATTCTAAACCACCTCGTCTATACGGACTTCCCAAAATTCACAAACAAGGTATTCCTTTTAGACCTATCGTTAGTACTATCCAATCTCCTACCTACAAGCTAGCCAAGTTCTTGTCCAACATTCTTTCCGAGTTTACAGGTAAAACCTCTTCTCACATCCTCAACTCCCAGCATTTTATTCAACGTCTAGAAACTATAAAACTTGAACCCCAAGATCTTCTCGTGAGTTTTGATGTTACTTCACTTTTTACTAAAGTTCCTATTAAGGATTCGCTTATTATCATCAAACAGATTCTGTCTCAACATGGCAAGGACTTGAGTTTAATTCCTCTTATTGAAAAGTGTCTATCCTCTACTTACTTCCAATTTGATAACAAGTTTTATGAACAAGTTTCTGGTGCTGCTATGGGTTCTCATGTATCACCTGTTGTAGCTAACATTTTTATGGAATCCTTTGAAACGGTTGCTTTGGAATCATCAATATTAAAACCTAAGGTGTGGTTTAGATATGTTGACGACACGTTTATTGTTTGGTCTCATGGTCATCTTGAATTGTCTAAGTTTCTTGATCATCTTAACAATCAACACTTAGTTATCAAATTTACTATGGAAATCGAAAGTAATGGTTCTCTTCCATTTCTTGGCGTTCTTGTGACTCGTAAGCCCGACGGACTTCTGGGCCATTCTGTTTATCGCAAACCCACCCATACGGACAGATACCTTCATGCTTCGTTTCATCATCATCCTGCACAGAAACGTTCTGTTATTGAATATTTGGTCCATCGTGCCTTTTCTATTTGTCAACCTGAGAATCTAGACTCAGAACTCCGTCATCTTACTAGAACCTTAGTGAACAATGGTTATGTAAAGCGAGATATTCATAGAGTTATTAATCGTCGTTTACATCCACGTACTCGATTACCTAAGGACATTTCTACTCCCGAATCCAACCCGAAATTGGCCTTTTTACCCTACATTCACAAGGTTACAGATCAGATAGGGAAACTCCTTCGTAAGAATGGTATTAAACCCATATTCAACTCGACAGGCAAAATCTCTCAGATTCTTCCTTCTTCCAAAGACAAATTTCCTACACTTTTATCTCAAGGTGTATACCAAATTCCCTGTTCTTGTGGTTTAGTCTACATTGGTGAAACCGGTCGTTCCGTCATTACTCGCATTTCAGAACATGATCGTTGTATAAGGAAAAGGTATACTTCCAAGTCTGCGGTCGCTGAACATCATTTTACTACAGGTCACAAGATAGATTTTGATAATGTTACGTTGATTGCCAAATCTCCATTCGTTTTTCAACAGAAAATTCCGAGAAAGCATAGAAATCATCAAACACCCCAATAACTTCAATCGCGATCATGGTTTCGAACTATCCCCTCTTTGGTTCCCGGTTATTAGTCATTTATCAAAAACACGCCCCCTAGCAACCGTAACCCAATCAGGGTCGAGCTCAACCATCCGTGACGATCCTTTTCTTTTAAATACGGAGACTATTTCTTCTTAAGTCACTTCTACGGAGTTTACAATCTGGCTTGGTTCACAAGTTGATTACCTAAATCGGTAGTGGTTCTTTGTTAGATTTTCGTTTGCTTTTTCAGGTTATCGTTTTCTTTCTTACTTTTTCAGAGTTTAGGTTATGGGTTGTTTCACAAGTTGATAACCTAACTTTTGAGAAGTTCTTAGTTAGATTTCGATTGCTTGTTTGAGTTTTGAGATTTATCTCACGCCCTGATGAAGCCCCTTACGAAAGTGGCCGAAATGTTGGCAGCTTCGGTTGCAACTATGACACGGTTCAAACCCGGAAGACATTCTAATGTTAGTACCTCGAACACCTTTTATATTTTTGCTTTATCGGCTTCGACAACATTCCGGTAATCATCTCGAATCATCTTGAATGATCTCGAAGTTTCTATGCGTTTCACGGTTCACTTTTTAAGACTGTTCTGTCCAGAATAGGAAACTGGACGCGGCACCGAAAGAAAAGGTCGTAGCGATAGTAGTAGCTCTCTCCATGTCGGCAGTTTTATTAAGCTCAAAAATAGTAACCAATGGACATTTTCTGACCCTATGTTTCACTTGGATGTTAACTGCAACACATGAACACCTGTTCCTCGGAAGACGACCTTCAACATATTTCAAACCGTCCTTCCATCCAGTTGATCTAACCCGCAACCAAGCTTGGGTACTGCCAGTTTTATTTTTCTCTTAAGTCTTCATAATGCTCGCCACAGATTTTTGTATAACGACTTTGAACGTGAGTGACCAGATCGAAAATGCTATTTTTACAGTTTATCTAGCCGTCTAAACTTATTTTTAAATACTACACTAACCCCTCTGGACATTTCAAGATTTTCACTCACACAATGTGCAATGACGTAATCCATTCGCGTTTGGAACAGGTTTGCAACCCACCGTTTTGTGCCTCGACGTGATATCTGGTCTTCATTTTGTCGCTGGCAATTCCAATGTTTTTACAGATCGCCTCCTGTACTTCGTCTAGCCTCTTCGTGAACTAGCTAACATAGTCTTCTCCAGAAATTTCTTCTTTGAGTTTTTGTCAAAATTGAAGTTCGCATGACAGTCGTATTTCGCGACCGAGCATGACAGGATTGTGTTTGATCTGTGTTTTCGTGAACAGATAATCGGTATGCAATTAGGAAAAGGTGCAAATACTGATCTCAATCTCTTTGATGTTCGGAAACAAGCATGCCATCAGATTGAGGATGGAGAGGCGTTGTTCTAGTTGTCTTAATTCCCAACAGTCGGCAAACATCTTGAAACAGCGCAGACTCAGAGTTACAGCTTTGGTTGGAATGTAATTCTAAGGAAACGCGGAACCGACAAAAAAAACTCCTTCACCAAAACGTCTACGACTGTAGCTGCTTCTTGATTGGGTACAGCGTAAGCCTCCATTTCGAAAAATAATGCTGTTTTATTGGTGCTTTGCGCTTTTTACTTTCTTATAAGGAAAGTATAGCAATCGAATTTTTTCAAAATTTGTTTTCATGATTTTACGTTTCAAGGTCTCCTGAATTAGAAAAATGTAGTTTTGACCAAAAAAATTTAGGTGTTTATGTGAGCCTGTGTGTGTAACGATGTACCTACGATAACTCTCGAACCAAAAGTCCTAGTAACTTAAAATTTGGTACGGAGTTGGCTTGTTATATTTTCTTGGTTCCATAAAAAGACGAGTCTGATAAAGAAACCGAAAGTGGGTGTATCCACTATTTTTAACAGTATTTCTTATATATTTTATATGTATGTAAATTATTAGAATTATTTTTACAGTTTCTTATAGAGATAATTTTTCTTAACAATTTATTCAAACAGAAAAATTTTCTAACGTCCGTTTATTAGATATTTGATTTATAATTTAAAGTGAATTCCATATTTAATCTAGGTCCGAATCCAGCCTGCGACGATTTTTTTTAGAAAAAAATTCAATATCTCGAAGGGAAAGCAAGATACGTTAAAAATAAAATTTTTTCTCTATATTCTTTTGACTTGTTTATACACGTGCTGCATCTTCCTTACATTATCTTTGGATGTACCCACGATAAACCTCGAACCAGAAGACTTAGTCTTGAAATTTGGTACAGAGCTCATTTTTCATATAAAAACATTAGTGTGGTCACCACACGACTTTCCTATAAGAAATGATGAAGGAATAATAAATCCATTATGACTTTAATAAAAACAATTAACTCGTTTAATTATGTCTCTTTACTGATAAAAATAAGATGAACGGCTAAAGTGACCTACTCATATGTTCTTTACATCTGCATTTTAAACTAAGTTTTCTACCACGCGATACATTTTTGAAAATATTTTTGATATTTGTTATTAAATTTTGAAAATTATTACGCAAAACATTCTTTGGTAACCATTGTCATATATTCTGATACTAGAAATATTTTAAAAACACTTTGGTGACATATGAATCGAAATTTTCAAATTCCCTATGTTACACTGTATGCTTCGAAATTTCCGGGACACACGGTATAAACAAGTCAAAAAATATAGAGAAAAATTGTTATTTTTTAACGTATCTTGCTTTCCCTTCAAGATATGAAATTGTTTTCTAAAAAAATATAAAAATAATTCAAATCATTTACATACTTACAAAATTATATAAGAAAAACTTCGGTTTTTTTCCTATCTTTTGATAGAACCGAGAGAATATAAAAAGTCAGCTCCATACCAAATTTCAAGTTACTAGGACTATTATTAGTTCGAGAGTTATCGAGGTACATCGTTAGACACAAATACACACACGCGCACACAGACATCCTAAAATTTTTTTGTCAAAAATACATTTTTCTGATTCAGGAGACCATGAAACGTAAAATCTTGCAATAAAAATTTTTTGAAAAAAATTACGATCCGTCATTTTTAACAGTTTTTTTAAATATAATTTTGTACGTATGTAAATTATTCGAATTATTTTTAGTTTCTTATATATATAATTCTTCATAACAATTTATTCAAATAAAAAAATTTCTAACATTAACAGTTTATTAGATATTTTATAATTAAAATGAATTCACAAATATAATCTAGGTTCGAATCCTGCCTGTGATGATTTTTTTACAAAAAATTTCATATCTTGAAAGGAAAAGGCAAGATACGTTAAAAAAAATAATTGACAACATAAGTTCAATTTGCTATATTTCGGTTATATCTTAATGAAATCGAGGAAAAAAAATCAAAAACATTATAGCATGCTAGAAAGTTAATACAACCGTGTACATATCACTTCAAACTGGTTTTATGGCAGCATAACCTTAAAAAAATATATAGACATTCCTACATCATTCCTTATAGGAAAGTCGTGTGGTGACCACACTAGCTTTTTTTGATTTATCATTTCCAGATGCTCAGACCGTGCACTTACAGCACTACTCTATGACGTCCACTTTGCTGTTCACCCAGTAAAATCTTTCTCGAACTTTCTCTAATGTCTTCTTCTCACCAAAATGTCCATCTTCTTGATGCAAAATCGTGCAGATGCTGCAACACCTCTGTCAATCGGCTTCTTGGTACTACTAACTATAGTCTGTTTTCTGTCCCCTCGACATTCTTTAGGGATTGCAATAGAAAACCACCATCCACTCTCAAGGAGCCGCACTGCACCCAGTATGCTTTGATGTTTCTGTCTAAAGCACTCACTTTATCTCAAGTTTGGTCGTCGGCCGTTGGCTCTCAATTTCAGAAGTACTCTTATTTAGGAATCGTTTTCACGTTTGCGATGTCATTTGTGATCAACCGTAGCAGTTCTTCGGAGATATTTGTAAAAGTGTTCTACGGATTTGATGGACTTGACGACTGCTAAAAGTTCTTTCATAATCACGCAGTAATTCCTCTCTGGCATAGACAAAACTTTGCTAAAATAGGCGTCCATTTTGCAACTGCGAAAAGCCTGAATTTATGGCCAGGTTACTCGCATCGGTATTTAAAACGAATTTCCGATCTTCTCTTGGATAGTTTAAAATTGGCGCTGTGCCTAGAGCTTGTTTTAGATGGCATTTTCGCAGTCGTCAATCCATCTAAATTCTGCTCTTTCTGTAGTCAATTTCGTCAAAGGCTTAACAATATTGGCAAATCTAAGTAAAAATCGTCTATAGTAGGTATACAACCCATGAAAACTGCAAACTTGATGCTTGTCGATTGGTTCTCGCCATGCTTTCACTGCTCGATCTTTGTCTGAGTCAGCTTTTACTCCATACGACGTGGCCAACGCATTGCACTTCTTAATTCGTGACACTTTTTTGGGGTCAGTTTTCGAGTTGCCCCATTTACTTTAGGTTGTTCAAATGTTCTTCAAACGAAAAGACAGTCCTCGCAAGATAGTTTCCATCAAACGCTCGAACGTCGCATGAGCATTAAACAGACCGAAGGACATCACAGTGAACTGCCACAAAATAGTTAGAATTGTAAAAGCTGCCTTTTCACACTCTTTAGGTTACAATTCTACCTGCTAAAACCACTCTTCAAACCCAACAGAGAAAAACACTGAAATCGTGACAGGATGTCTAAAACATCGTCAGTTTCGGTATAGGGTAACTGTCGTTCTTGGTTACATCGTAAAACTATCTGTAGTCTACGAAAAACTTTGTTGATCCATCTTTCTTCTTTACTAGTACCACTGGGGACGCCCATGAACTATTTCTCATCTCTTTCCATATCCGTAATTGTTTATTCTTATTTTGCCAAAAGAAGTTAGTCGGTGTTAAGTTTGTGCTTCACCACGTCAGTATTTCCTTTAGAACCAATCTCTAGCGCAAGAAGAATGTCCACAAGATATTGTGGACACTTTTTCGGCGACGTAGTTTTATTGGAATTTACGCATCTTGCAATTTGAGATATTGACGTACATGAACCTGCCGCGGAACCATGTTTTTCACTGGTTAACCAGTAGTCGCGTTTCCATAAATTCGCTTTCCATTGGTTCGATAGCGCGTATGTAGTTTTCCCAAAGATTTCCATCTAGGCGTGCCATCACCATACTTCAGTCCTTCCAGGAAGAGTCACGTCTTTACTCAATAAGACACGGGCGGTTGCTTTCTCTGACGATTTAATAGGAATTTCGTTACTGCTAATCTTAAGAACATTGTCATTCATATTTAAACTTTTTCTGTGAAGTCGGTTATCAGTACTTAATAGTCGAGTATTCCATTTCCCAAACCAATGGTCACTTTTACTTGTCCATGAGTAAATATTTCTTTGCTCGTCGCCGTTCAAAGTCGTACTCTTACTAGTGATGAATTCTCATTTTTCAATAACATGTCAGGACAAATGATAGTCTTCGTCGCTCCCGTGTCAACCTGTAACTGAACACTTCATGCCGGTGAGATAAATTGGTCTATAGACAATACCGTTTGAATAGCAATTTCCGGTGCATGACGAGCTTTTATTTCTTTTGGTCAACTCGCCGATGTTACTGCAGTTTGTTACGTAAATTTAACCGTAATTTAGTGCAGACAGCTCAAAACACTTTAGAGAGTGAGTCGCGAATAGTAATTTCCGAACACTGAAACTAAACAAATTGCAAAACACAATTATAACAACAAATATATTTATTTCAACAAAGAGAAAGAAGTTAAAACGATGCAGAACTAAGCAAATAAATAGCAATTAAGGGTTCGGTAATAATTTTCATAGTTAATAATAATTATGCATGTACCTCTTAGATTAGGTCACACTTCCTACATACAAACAAATCCACTGGCTTAACATTACATTCAAAAGAAGTTCACGTTTGTGAATACAACACAAATGTCAAATATCACAAGCTCAAGCAAGACAGAGCGCACCGTTTAACTTGTTACATGCAAAAAATTGTATACTTAGTTATGATAACAAGCGTAATATGCAGGTTCGTCGTGCGTGCATACGACTGACCTCAGAGCAAAAAAATATATATAAGAAACAAAGTACTTACAATTATGCGTTCCCGATATTCAATTAGCTAATAGCATATCCAACCTAAATTTCCTAAAATTGTGCAAAAAAAGTGTAAATCAAACTGTTACTACAAATAAATTGTTCAGTTTCATTGGACGCAAAAAAAACCAAGTGCGTTAAGTTTCCCAAAGTTAGTGACGATATTTTAACAGGTGTCCAACTTGTAATGCTGTTCGCAATCATTGAAATTGAAACGGTAATTTTAATGTCCCATCTAACGTAGGTTCTCAGAATATGCATTCAAAACTGGTCAATAATCCGTGCTTGCCTTTTTGGTTGGTCATAGGAATTTCCCAAAAAAAAAAGAAGTTGCAGGTGCAGGTGCAGGTATCCCAAAGTTGCTAAGATAACACGGGAAAATCAAATCACAACAACTACATCCAAAACCGTAATTTATTTCTTCAAAATCAGCGTAGATACTTTACGATATTTAAGATGTGGAAATCCACGAGCCTGACATTAACACACATGTGTAATATTCTTAATTCACAAAGCAGAAATATCCTTATCGATCTTAACTATGCAAAATGACGTATCATAACGCAAAAGTTGTCACTTTTCTTCCTCGAAGCATTAGTTGCACTATATTCCTTGTTGTGTTTTTGTGTTTGCACGGGTACTAAATAGCGATGTCAGTTTCAAACTCTTCAAGACTCTCCGTAGCTTTCTAAACCCGACTCTCTATTTGGGCTGGGTATATACTTGTTGAAGATGAGCATTTCCATATCTCATTTCTAAACGTGAAATTAAGAGCTCGTAATTTTTTTGGCGATGGTCAGAAATAATCTGGAAAATTCCACGCGCTTCTCCGCATAAGGTTACATATTCAAAACGTCGTCAAAATTTGTATTACCTGTAGTAAAATAATGTTGAGCAACCGCTGAGATAAAAATATACCTTTTCGTATAAGGACGGAACAACCGGTTTCACCAATGTAGGCTAAACCACATGAACAAGGAATTTGGTATACACCTTGAAATGAAAGTGTGGGAAATTTGGGAGAAGGAAGAATCTGAGAGATTTTGCCTGGGAAGTTAAATATGGGTTTAATATCATTCTTACGAAGAAGTTTCTCTATTTGATCTGTAACCTTGTGAATGTAGGGTAAAAATGCCAATTTCGGATTAGATTCGGAAGTAGAAATGTTGTTAAGTAATTGAGCATGTGGATGTAGACGACGATTAATATCTGTTTGAATATCTCGCTTTATATAACCATTGTTCACCAATGTTCTAATAAGATGATGGAGTTCCGGGTCTAGATTCTCAGGTTGGCAAATAGAAAAAGCACGATAAACCAAAGATTCAATAACAGAATGTTTCTGTGCAGGATGATGATGAGAGGAAGCATGAAAGTATCTGTTCGTATGGGTAGGTTTGCAAGAAACAGAATGGCCCAAAAGTCTGTCGACCTTACGACTCACAAGAATGTCAACAAATGGGAGAGAACCATTAGTTTTCATTTCTATAGTAAATTTGATATTTAGGTGTTGATTGTTTAGATGATCAAGAAACTTGGACAATTCAAGATGACCATGAGACCAAATAATAAACGACACGTCCACATACCTAAACCAAACTTTAGGTTTTAATATTGATGATACCAACCGTTTCATAAGATTTTATAAAAATGTTAGTTACAACAGGTGATAGAGGAGAATCCATAGCAGCTCCAGAAACATGTTCGTAAATCTTGTTATCAAATTGGAAGTAAGTGGATGATAAACACTTAAAAGGAACCAAACTCAACTCCTTGTTGAGATAGAATCTGTTTGATGATAATTAGTGTATCCTTAATAAGAACTTTGGTAAAAAGTGAAGTGATATCAAAACCCACAAGAACATCTTGGAGATCAAGTTTTATAGTTTCTAAACGTTGAATAAAATACTGAAAGTTGAGGATGTGAGAAGAGGTTTTACCTGTAAATTCGCAAAGAATGTTGAACAAGAACTTGGCTAGCTTGTAGGTAGAAGATTGGATAGTGCTGACAATAGGCCGAAAGGGAATACCTGGTTTCTGGAAGTAGATTGGAGGATTTTATGATTTGACTGACCCCACATTCAATCTTCAAAGTGGGATTACGAGTCAGAAGGGCGTACGTTTCCTTAGATCAAATAGAATTGATTTTCGCAGCATAATCAATTTGATTCAAAAGGACAGTAGCGTTGCTTTTGTCAGCTGAAAAAACAATAACGTCGGAGTTCCTATGAATTAACTAACTCTTCCGAAGGACGATTTAAGGATTTTGCCAGTATGAATACAAATAGGATTTGAAATGTGGCAAGAAAGATGTCTTATAGAAGACTTGACAGCACATAAAATATCTTCTTTAGGAATACGTTTGGGGACAACAGCAAAATTCAAACTTTTAGATAGCACCGATTTTTGTTCTGAAGTGAATGTCAAACTAGATAAATTGACGACCGTCTGCAAGGAGTTAGTAGTGGATGAAACTTTGATTCTTGAACTCCAATTATCAAAACTTTTTGCGATGACCTTGAGTGGTATCAGACTGCTGGTAAGTAATGTTGTGAAAGAGATTCCAATTATCCGGGGATAGGGGTTTGGCCAATTCAAGATGAAGAAAAAAGAATTCTGAAATGGTTGCTTCGGTTGCTGGTTTGAGTTCTTCGATTACGCCTTGAGGAAGCCCCTGACGAAAGTGGGCAAAACGTTGGAAACTTCGGTTAGAACAATGACACGGTCTAAACGCTCACATCTTAGTATAGACACCGGCTGTGGAAGCCTTCGCTATTACATATTTTAGATAATTTTTTTTATCATATACTGATAAATGTTTTCATTTAGGTACCTATTTTTATTGGCAGGTATTTTAAAAGACATTATTTTTTATCTTGATGTCACCAATAGCAGATGATTTTTATAATAATAAATTGTGTACACATAAAAAAATACAGATAAAGGTTAACGAAAAGGTTAGTAGTCATCAAACCTTTAATTTTCCCGCGTACTTTGAAATAACCAATTATAAAAGCATTTGTGGGAGGTGCTTGTTTCCATCTGTTCGGCAATTCAATTATAGAATATATTGCAGTATACCTATGCAAAATGCTATTAATGGGACACAATAAGACAACATGAATTAAAAGAAAACTTAAATAAAACATCAAATGATTGATCATAGTTGTATGCGGTTTTTTTGTTTATGAAAAGCTGCCATAAATAACAATTAAGAACGGTGTATTTTAAGTAGGGTAATTATGAGACTAAAAAGTACAATTTTTCAAGTTTTTTCCAAATTGCTTGTGGTTTATTATGCGTAGTATATTTATTGTATACTGGAAACAACAAATGTTTCTTTATTTTATCACATCTCATTTGATCATAACAACATAATTGCGATGATAAACTTACTTTGAAAGTAGTTTTGTTTTTAAATGCGAAAAAGTAAGTAAAATAAACTTTTTAGTTTTTTTCTATATACTCCCAGTAAAAGTAGTAAATAGTAAATATAAAAATACATTGGTTAATAATTAAAAATAGAATCACAGAAACCTATGCGTAAAAATAACTCGCTTTAGTACACAGCTCTCATTTTGTTTCTTAAAACAATTTTTTATGTGGTTACGTTTTCGAGTCTAATAACTTTTGTTCCCTAATTACCTTCGTAAAAGGAAAACTCCGAAAACGTACTGTACATTGTAATTTATGGCCCACAATTCTTCATTGAGATTTTGTTTCAATAAACTTCAATAAGTTATGTGCCAAAAAGTTAAAAGCCGCGAGTTCGTGCTGTATGTAGTACGTTGAATCATTTGTTACGAACCTCTTAGTACTGATGTCGTTACGATATATTATGCTTTCGTATTTTAACAAAACCTTTCCAGTTTCGGTAATTATTTTAGAAAGAGGATTTTTACTCATTACTGAAGAGTGGTCATTTATTATCTTTTAAAATCTACTAAAATAATTCTCTTTATCTAATACAACTTTTTGCTTTTACTGTTTTAAAATAAAATACAATTGAATATGTTAAATTTAAACTTTTATACGAGGTTTTTTAAAAGTTAACTTTACTTTTAAACAAACCATTGAGTCAGTAGAAAGTGGAAACCGTGACGGTCAGAAGTATGTAGATTTGTTAATTCTACCCGAAATTTAAACGAGCTTTACCTATGATACACCCATTCTAATTCAGATCAAGATAATACTCACTTTTCAGAACAAATCTATGTAATTTATGTATCGTAAGGAACAGGACCATTCATCACATCTCCATTAAGGTCAAATTTCGTAACCAATTTAACAGCGACGGTATCATTGATTTAGTTCACGACTGAATACAATAACTTTTTGGGATAAACCCCGTATTAAAAAAATTGCAAAAAAACTCTATTATAATCATCTAGACTTTATAGTGAAAAAGACAGCTTTGATATTGATCCTTTAAAATTAAAATTGTAAAAAAATCTACCAAAACAGAAAAAAACTTGTTTGCTTTTTTATCAACTATATACTTGCAAAGTAATATCGAAAATTAATTAATTTTGCTGTACCCTTCAGCGACTACAAAGACGATTTAAACCGTTTTTAAGGCCAACATTAATTAAATAATGAGTCCTTATGAACCCAGCTATAGATTTTTACAAATTACTTCGCGCTTTATGTTTCATTCCATTTAAGTTTTTTTTTTTGAGTGAATAATTAATGACAATTGGCGTCTACCAGTTAACTAAAGCTTTGGTTAATTTAGTCGAATTTTATGAAGGTATAAAAATATTCCCATTCTTTATTCGGTACCGTAATAATAAAAGGTGCATCGCAGAATCAAACAAAAAATTGAATTCCAATTTTCTATTAAAAATTGAACGCGATTACTAATTAGGAAGATGTGAATTGAAGGATAGAGCATAAATTTTCATTAGTGCCTTCATTATCGGTTTAATCAGTTAATTTTGGTTGTAACAATAGAGGCAAAATTGAATGTTTCTTTTAGAACTAGAAATTACTAAGTCTGCAAGCTTTATTAAACCGCGCGTAAAATGTTTAATTTTTTAATACAATCCATGTTACACTTTTATTAAATAATGTTCTAAGGTGAGCATATTTCAAACCGTCTAAATAAATTTAAGATGCAATTATTTATCTACTTTTAAATTAGTAATTGATTGAAATAAATGTACCAAATTATATACTATACTATTATTTTACCTTTATTTGGAGAATATCTTATTAATTCAGATATATTGTGGCTAACAGTATTAGAAAATATTTAACTTCAAAAGATTTTTGTTGTTGCTGAATAAATGACATATTTTAAGTTTTTGATTTTGTTAATTTTTTTTCCGTAGTATAATTTAACGAAACCGTTTTTGTAAGTATAATAATATTTACTAAAATCCAAAAAATATTTTTTGTTTTTCCGTCCGTTTTGATGTATTTTACATGCAACATAATTTTATTTTATCTACGACCAACAGATAATACGATAATACGATACATTGTATGTTTATTTGCCATTATGCAACGTTGATTCAGAAGCTTGACTTGGTTTTCTAAAACTTGACTTGAAATCAAGCCAGCCTTTTGAAAAATCAAGCAAAGCTTTTAAATAATCAAGCCAAGTTCAATATTAGCCATGCCAAGTTTTTGCAGGTCAAACTTTCGAGCTTTTACCAAGCTTTCAAGCTCTTAAAAATAATATTCTTAAGATGTAAAATTTATGTCCAAAAATAAAGTTTAGCAAACAGCGTCAACTGAATAAATTAAAACAAGTTCTAAGAAAGCCAAATTTATAATTTATACTTCTTACATTGCAACGTTTTTTGTTGATTTAGCTGAGGTCTTGTTTTGGTTACAATCGCAGATAAGCATAATCGAGTATACAAAATACATTTTGTTGAGTTAGGTCAGTGTAAACAGAGCCATTTTTTTAGATACAAATTTCATCATGAAATAGTTATTGGGTAAATGGTTTAATATAATTATTAAAAGACTCATAAGCTTTCTAACGTGGTCTACGTTCTTCTTTAGGTGACAATTAATAAAATGACAATTATAAAACTAAGGTACCGTAAAACCGTGTAACTTGGAACACTTTTTTAGAGTAAGCAGGTGCCATGTTTCCGAAAAGTAAATTATGGCAATTTTGACCAATCACTAGTTTGTATGAGAGGTCAACCTTCCAAGAAGTGAAGTCCGTTATGCTGAATTTCGTAATCATAAGTAATTATTTAAAAAAAAGTTTGGTGTTCTAAGTTACCCTCAAAAATGACAACTTGGAACGACTGTTTGAAATCAATGTTTGCTCCAAGTTAACGTATAGTAAGGTAACCTGGAACATTATAGACACATTTTGCCGATGTCAGTGGTACATTATATCAAAAATCTAACAAGAAAACTCCATTTTAATGCTTTTTACTCAAAGTAGGTTATATAAGTAATGTTTAATAACAAAAATACACAAAAATAAAACTTGTACCTATTCTACAAATGCCTAATACTAACATAATAATATTTTGTTTAGACGGTAGGTATACATATCTGCGCGATTTAAACATTAACGGGTTTCTCCAAAACTATTTTTGCAGCGCCAATTCTTTTGGCAACCGTTAACGTCTGGATTATTTGCTTTTTTTCTATTGTGCATACATCCTCTGCGTTTGGGTAGGTAAAAGTATCTTTCGATAATCTAAGACTTCGTAGAAATTTACATTCATAAGATTTGCCGTGTTCTGTTATTTTTAAAACTTCTCCCACATAATTTCGAAATTTATTGATTTTCCCTTCAAGGGGGAAAGCAACCAGTACAAAACTGCCTTCTTCAATTTCATCGTTTTGTCGTGCTTGAATCCCATTTTCATCTTCTCGCACATTATCACCTAAGTCGTTATCATCACGTAGATCACTAAAATCTTCTTCTCCGGCCGATGAGTCTGTGTCGTGAAGGGAAATGTTGGTGGTATCGATGTCATCTGAAGAAGTACTATGCGTCTCAAGCCCAGAGATGCTTGCACCCGGCACAACATTAAGTCTCTTCTTCTTCCGTTCTGGGGCTTTCACCTTCCCATACCGCATTGTCTGGAGGTGTGTCTGAAGTACAGAAGTAAGTGCAGTTTCATTTTGGCGTTCTTCCTCGATTACCCCAGGTATTCTTTTTAAAACTTGGTTTTTATTGATGGGATGAATCCCAGTTGCTCGGAAACCTGATTGTATTATGGCTGGCAAATTTTCTTTTATGGTGTCGAGAGTTTCACGCAACAAGGATGGAAATTGGCTTTTCGGAACACAACCCTTATTGAATAATTTCCACTGTATAAGATTTTTACGCCATGCAGCTTTTAAACTTCTAAATACACTAACGTCTAGTGGCTGGCATAGGTGCGTACTATTTGCAGGTAAAAGAATAAATCTTATGTTATGTTTCTGGCATTCTTTTATCACAGTCTCGGATAAGTGACTGGATAAGTTGTCGCCAATTACAGCTTTCGGACCAGAGGCCAACTTTCTCATGTATGGCAAAAGCACTGATAGAAACCAGTCCTCAAATAACTTTCCATCCATCCAGCCAGATTTTGACCTGTTGTATCTTGCTCATTTAGGCCCTCTTTCAGTCCAAGAATCGTAGATGTGCTCCGCTTTATATATTATATACGGAGGCAGGAAAACACCACTGGCACTACATGCAAACATAATAGAGATACTCGATTTTGAACTATCTAAACAGCGCTCTGGATGCTTAGTGCCCTTTTTAACTAATACTTTCGATCGTCCTGGATCATCCGTTAGATTGCTTTCATCATAGTTGATGATGGCTTCTGAAGGCACATCTGTTAACGAAGTTGCTAAATTTTCAAAATAAGTAGAAATCGTTTCGTGGGACACCTGCGCCCTATTTTTCTTTATATTTTCTGCAAATCTATTAGTGAGTTGGGGATGTCGGTTACGGAAATGCACAACCCAATCTTTTCCTGGTTTATTATCTTTAAAACGAGGCTCTGTTCGTCCAATTTCTAGTATGTAAGACTGTACAAGATTCTGTAGGTCGCGTATGGTAAAAGGAAACCCCCACTTCGCCGCTATTTGCAACCCCTCGACAATGCGATTTTCGTCCGCACTTGAAAGAACTGTCGGTCTTCCATACTTATTCATTTGCAATCCTTGGGATTTGCGAGATAATGTGCCAAGGGATATTGCATACTGTTTGGATGCCTCACGTAACGAAATTTTTTTCTTTTTAATTTCATCTACGGCTCTTTCAAGAGCATCGATTGAATATCCCGCGTATTTCCGAGCCGCGGGTGTTTTTCTAGTTCGTGGCATAGAAGATGCTAGGTTCTAAAAATAAAAGTAGGTATAAAATAAGGTAGATATCTAAGGAGTATCTAAGATTAAGAAGCAGTTACACAAATTTGACCATTTTTGTATATGGGTCGAAAACTTGGTACAATGCCTGAAAACTTAGAACGCCGTTCCAAGTTTTCATACTTAAAAAAAATATGTACCAACTTACAAAAATTTTATTACATCTGGCAACGCCGCTGAGTTTCAATATCAAAACATATACTAGCCTTCAGCTATACATTTATAGAATATAACCTCAATTTACTAACTATTTTGTTTTATATTTACTTACTTGTATCGGAGAAGTTTTTTCGTGCTTATTTTTTACGTTTTTCAACAATAATTTTAAAATCGCATTAAAATAATCTCTTGGGCACTGATCAAAACGCTTTTATTTTTTCCCGGCACAAACGGAATGACTAATAACTGGCGCAATGCTTTTGAACTACTATAAAAGCATTATTGCCAGTTTTTATATTAAATTTTACATAACGAAGTTTCGTTCCAAGTTGTACTCCGGTTCCAAGTTACACGGTTTTACGGTAACTAGAAAAACAAATGTTCGGAAAACTTGATAAATGTTATAAGTTTCTTAGCTACAGCATTTGCTCTAGACCTAGTAATAGTGTGTTTGTTGGATGAAGTAAAGATCAGGAAATAACAGGTAACCAGGTGTCAGATAACTCATAGCCATTGTCCCTGTTAAAGTTGTTGGGTACTTTAATAACTTCAATCGCTTTTCTGATCTTTCTTGAACCCCACTTTTTGGTTTTAGCAATCGTTATAGTGTTTTTGAAGTTTATGTCATGTAAAGTCTTTAGCGCATGTTCGGCAATGGCAGATTTCAATTTCAGTTAGAGCACTAAGAACAATGGCAATATCTGGTATAATATTTTTAACAGATAAAAAAAGTCCCCTTGCTCTAAATCCTGCCATCATATTACTGGGAGTCATTACTTTTGGCCACTAAATTTCACTAAATCTCAATCGTGTGATTTTTCTTTCGGTATTTCTTTCTTAAAATTGGAGCACCTTATCGTCCCAATTATGGTCGGAAAACGCTTTTATCTAGTGTTGCTTGGGAGAACAAAACAAAGTTATCTCGTGAGTATCAGCTGCAGTCACAATGTTAGGATCTAAATGAGAAGATGCTCCATCAAATATAAGTAAAAATTTCCCTGAAGGTTTATATTTGGCAAAATGTTGTACCTAAATGACACAGGTTTGTGAAGTCATACTGGCTTTCTGCGTCATTTCTAGTGCAGATCCAGGGGGCAATAAGTCTAGCCACCCACCCTTCTGACATTTTCCTTTCAATAGAATCATCGGCGGGACAGCTTGTCCTACTGCGTTCCCACATTCAACTGTAACATTCTCTGCATGTACTCTTTTGACGCCTCGTTTTGATAGAACTATTTGTTGATGGTGAATCGTCAGTCGACACCCCTTCTCAACCATATTGAATACTCTGTGAGGTTCGTTCATGAGATTAAGATCCAATAATATTTTCTCCGGTTGAAAAAACTAATCCGTCACAACATACCTATTAAGTTTTTGAGCTCTGGTAGAGTTTAGAAACTGGACATTTTGCGGAACGACATTGGGACTACGTTTATAAAAAGGAAACATCCACTTTCTACCGGCCATTCTTGATATCTGGATAAATTTATCGAAAATATTTCTTCCACAAAATTGTATACACTTCTTCGAATAACCTTGCTTGTTATGGGCGTATCTACTTCCGCGAGATATATAATACGGTTACATAACTCAGTTGCTTCTTCTTTGTTCAATTAAGAACCTCGACGTAGATTTCTATATATATTGCTATATTGTTGCGAGGCCTTTAGCCCTGCCATTCCACCGCTGATACTCTCCAGGGCTCTTAGAAGAGATTCCTCGGACCATAGAGCCTGTTTCTCTGGTAGCCTTTCAAGATATTTCCGCTTAAACAAAAATAAAAAAGAATTAAAACGAAACTTTTATTTTCAGAAAACAGTGTGTGCAATAAGGACAGAACGCAAAAAATAGGTCATTCGAGTCTTTCCCGCCTGGCTTTATGATGTACACATGTCTACAAAGAACTATTCTCACAAAAATGTTTTAATAGATTTACGTACCGCACCATTGTTCCTTACACTATGCTTAATTAGCAGTCACAAATGTATTGTTTATAATGTCTATGACAATTGAAGGACGACTCCGTATAAACTACACAACATTTATATTTATATCGAACCAACACAGAATAAAAATTTCTACGCTGTGCCTTCGTGCTATAGAGAACATAAATACTAGTTAATGTCTTATCCGATCCATGGTTTTGCTAAATTTGACGATTATACCTGCAGTGTGCTTCTTTCTTTAATATTTAGTACGTGGAAACTGTCACGAGGTGGAAACACCATTTGTTATTCACATATGCTACTCGGATGCTTACGAGATATAACTGCAGTAGTTCTCAGTAATAGTTCATAGTTGAACGAGCTACCGAACGGACAACATGTCGCGAATCCATGAGTTAAGCAACGAAAAACTACGATTGTTAATCGTGCAAATTACGGAATTGTTAGAATCGCGCGCCGTGCGGGAAAATGAAAGTGAAGGAACGGCAACGAAGAACCGTTTCGCGGCACTCGAAGTTGAGGAAGGCGAAAACGATGACCTTGAACAAAACGAGGAAATTGAGGATGCTACTGAAAATGAGCAACAATCCAGCAAAAATTTAACGATGAAAGTGCGTAACAACAACGAAGACCGGCAGAACTGATACACAAGAATAGACCAGCAACCCCAACCGAAAATCGCTCCGCTCATCCTTACAGACAAGGCGCAATGGAATCATGTATCAATGCTAATGAAGGAGGATAAAATTAATTACAACAAGGCCAAGCTAATAGCGCAAGGTATTAGCATTGAGCCAAGTATAGAAGACGACTACCGCCGACTAAGACGATTAATGGAAAAAATTAACGTAAAATTCTACACCTACGAACTTAGATCTGAAAAGAAACTAAAAATAGTGATTAGAGGCATAATGCAAGAAATGACTACCAAAGAAGTCCAAGAAGATCTATTAAAACAAGGATATCCCGCCACCAAAGTAGTCAGGATGAATGAGAAATACGGAAGGCCTGCCCCACTAATCTTAGTAGAAATAGAAAAAGAATTCGAATCCATCTACAACCTAACGGGAGTGTCTGGACTAACAGTACAAATTGAATCGTTACGCACTCGCGCGGAAATTATTCAGTGCCACCGTTGCCAGATCTTCAGTCACGGGCAACGGAATTGTCAAGGGGATTTCAAGTGTATGAAATGCGGAGAAGAACACATATCAAAAGAATGCACCAAACCGAAAACGACAACGCAAACTGCAATGGGGAACACCTTTCAACATCAGTAAGGTGCATAAAAAACCCAACAATCCAGCTCAAAAGAAAGAAAACAAATCGACTCCCACCAACTACTGGGCAAAAAGCCAGAAGAAAGCACACAAAAAAAGTTTCCACGAAGACAATCCGACACCAGCGACCACCAGCGGCAGCACAATAATAAAGAAGCAAAGCAAAATCCTTCGGCGACATGTTCGCGGACTTTGCAAGAACCAACGTTACCGAGGAAGAATCGTACCAATTCTTCTAAAAACAAAAAAATCATCGATCTAATTAAAAACACTAAATCGAGAAAAAAAGAAAGAAAAAAACAAGAACCTACTATGAACACAAAACCAAAACAACTTAAAAATAGCATTCTGGAACGCCAACGAAATTAAAAAAAAGAAAAACGAACTGACACTATTCCTAGAAGAACACGAAGTAGACGTGATGCTGCTCGGAGAAACACATCTAAAGCCATCACACACGTTGAACATGCAAAACTACAAAACTTACCGTACTGATCGAAGAGACGGAAGAAAAGTAGGCGGAACCGCAGTCCTCGTGAAAAAAACAATTGACCACGGCGAACTACCACAACCTGAAACTAAGAACATCGAACTAACAGGGATAAAACTGACAACGAAAAAAAATAAAAACATAGACATCTATTCCGCGTACTTAGCACCACACCAAAAAATAGACGAGAACGAAATCAAAAACATCTTCAAAAATTAAGCGGCAACAATAGTAGCAGGAGATTTAAACGCAAAAAACCATAACTGGAAACAGCAAAACAACTAACGGAAAGGGAAGAACGGCTAAACAGAATTGCAGACCATCTCGGCCTCGCAATAATTGCGCCAAAGGAACCTACTACGCATATCCATGAAGCTAACAACTCGGCAGACGTCCTCGACATAGCCATAATCAAAAACGCTAAATGGCAAATAGAGGTAGAAACAAAAGCCGAACTGGACATCAGACCACTACCCCCGTACTAATGGAAATACAAATACAAAAATAAGAGCAAAACAATCCAAGTAAAAAGAACCAACTGGGAAAATTCAAAGCGTATTCGAAACAAAAGAACTAAAAATCACAAGCACGAGAGACATAGAAACAGCTATCGAAGATTTAGGAAAACAAAATAATAAAAGCAGTGGCACAAGCAACAGCAAACAAAACACTCGACAGTAAAAGAACGCTACCTACAGAATTAAAAAACAGAAAATAAGAAAAGAAAGAAAACTAAAAAGAATACACAAGAATACGCCACCCCGAAACCAAAAAACAGTTCAACAGACTAACAAAAATGGCAACACAAGCTAGAAACGTTAAACACAGAAGACCATTCACTGTGGAATATGACAAAAGCACTAACAGGAAAGAAAAACTAACACTATATCATACCTAAAAACACCAAAAGGTACAGCAACAACGAACAAAGAAAAAACGGAAATATTCGCAGAAACATTATCAAAGCAATTCAAGGAAAATGAAGAAAAACAAATCAAAAACGACCCAAGATTTTACAAAACAGTTGAAAACATTTCTGACTACGTTGAAAAAGACCACGAACAGCTAGAGGCAATACCATAAACAGAAATAGGAAAGATAATAAAATCTCTAAAAAAACAGAAAGGCACCGGCAAGAGACCAAGTAACCAATGCGCAAATCAAGAATCTTCCAGAAGAAGACAAAAAGAAATAACTATCACAGCAAAGGCAATAACAGAGTACGAGTACTACCCAGAAACATGAAAAAGCAGAAACCATAATGATACACAAAACTGGCAAACCAAAAGCACGACCCAATCTAGCTACAGGCCAATCAGCTTGCTACCAGCAATTAGCAAAATAATCGAGAAAGTAATACACAAACGACTCAAAGACGCAATCGAAGCATGAAAAACTAATACCGAATCATCAATTTGGATTCTGAAACGACCATTCAACGATGCAACAGATAAATCAGGATAACGGTAGAAATCATAAAAATATAAACAAAAGAAAAATACAGAAGCCATATTCTTAGATGTCGAAAAGCCTTCGATAAAATATGGCACTCAGGATTAATATATAAAATGAAGGCAGCAAGAATACCGAAAAAACTTATAAACTTAACAAGATTATACCTAGACAACCGCAAATTTAGAGTCAAAATCGAAAACAAAACATCGCAAGAAAAAACAGCCAAAGCTGGAGTACCCCAAGTATCGGTACTGGGGCCAACACTTTTCAACATATACATGGCAGACATGCCGCCACTCCAACACTCAATAATAGCACAATTCGCAGATGACACGGCACTATTTACAAGTAATCGGATAAAAGGATCAATAAAAAAAATCTACAAACAGACATGGACACGCTCAAACGCTACACAGACAAATGGAAAATTAAAATCAATGAAAAAAAGACGACAGCGGTGTACTTCCCGCACAAACCAAGAAAATGGGATCCGCCAGACGAAATAACAATTAACAACCAATCCATAAAGTGGCAAAAGGAAGCAAAATACTTAGGAGTTACAATGGACCACCAGTTAAACTTCACGAAACATGCAAACGAAATACGGAAGAGAACAGCCGGAATTGCATGGAAACTATATCCACTAATCAACAAAAAAAGTAAAACGAGTATAGAAACAAAACTTAGAATCATCAAGACCATTTTAATACCGTCCATAACATACGCAGCGCCGATTTGGAGCATAACCGCAAAAACAAACACCGAAAAACTACAAACACTTGTAAACAAAAATCAGATCAGCGATCGATGCACCATGGTACATCTCTAACGAGCAAATACAAAAAGAACTAGGGATAAAAACAATCGAACAAATAATAAGCAAAACAACCGAAAGAGCTATAGAAAAAATGAAAACACACTGCAACCCGGAATTAAGAAGAATAACAACAACGGAAGAAAAACATACAAGAAAATATCAATAATAACAACGGCAAAAAGAAAACTGACAACCTCGACGTCATCAAAGGAAAAGACCCCCATGAAAGTAATAGTTGTGAAAACACATTAGAGTAATCACGGTGTTGAGGAGTCTGAAAAGGACGAAACAGCTGTCCATCGTTTCTATAGTATTTTTTTTTCACAATTATACTGACTAGTTACTACGTTTTCAGTTAGTGGTTTTTATACGGCAGGTTGATAAATGCTTAATTGACAACAGTCGCTTTGTGAATCTAACTTTCTTTAATAATTATTTATGTATACATTTACTTTGTCTTGGATTATAATCTTATGAAAACAATCTCTTCGCACAGTGTTAAAAATTTAATTATAAACACTTTATACTTACGTTATAATAAACAATACAAGATAAAGATTACAAAAACAATCAATGGGTTACAAGACTAGTGCAATTCACTCGTTTATACATTAAAAAATTACATATTTAAGTTAATTATAAGCAAAAGCATTTAATCACCGTTATCTTCATTTTTGTAATTGACTTCTTGTTTTCTTCTACATTATCATTTTCGTAAGTAACAAGATTAGTAAACTACAAGTCATTTTTTATTTAAACGAATTTTGCAGTAAAGTAGCATATTAGATTCCTTGGTACAATTAACTTTATCTCGCATTTTATAAACGTAAATGTTCGCTGTAAAAAGATTAACACAGTTTTACTTCAAAACAATGGTATTAAAACCACAAATTCTTTAACTGCAATTTTCTTATTACCTTCTTAGTTCGTAAAGTTTTAGTCCTGAGAATAACATTCATTAATTACAAATTATTTTTAAACGTTTACGATTTTACCTTGCTTACTTTGTAAGTCATATGCACATGTTATTCTTTTGCAGCTGCTAAGAAAATAACGTTCACATACCAACATCGTATTTATCAGAAGAATTTGAAGACATTGTTAACAATTCAGGCTTTGCCATAAATACGTTTCTTTTATTTAATGGCTGCAAAAGCAAAATGTTGTAAATAATTGATATTTAGGTTATTAGACTTAAAAACCTAAACATTAGTATAAATTTTTTTATAAGGATATTAAGTTTTACGGCAACATTTTTCATTAATTTAAGTTTTACAACATTCCTTTTGCTTATTTTAAAAGTATTAAAGTTTTATATGTTATCAAATGTACAAATAACTTATTGGCTTAGCAAAACAAATTGGAGGCAAAAGTAACACGACAAGTTCATGTTTTTTTAAATTTTATCCATATAAAGTGTTTTAGTGTGGTCAATCTTTTTCACTAGTTCTAACAATTCGGCGCTTCTTTCAAGCCAGTCTCTAATTTCCTGCTTTCTTATGGCTTGGGTTGAGGGTTTTTTGATTTGAACATATCCGTAACAACGATCTCTTTTGCAGACAAATTCGGGTTTAACTGTTTTAGATCCACTGGATAAAATTGTGATGATCTATGTCATTGTAGCAATCATATATTTGAAAATTAAGAAGGGTTGTTGACCAAAACGATCAGTTGCTCATTTGACTGCCAGCATTCACTCACTCCTTAAGATGGGTGAATAAAAGTTTCGTATAAATATATAATGGGTATTTTTTCCGTTTTTCGCTCAACTTTTGTAGATAACGAGAACGCTAAGCTACAATATTATTGCGTTCCATGAGCAATTTTCGTCGATTTTCACATTTTTTTAGTTTGAAGCTAATTTTTAAGAGATGTCTTCCTACAGTTTCTTGTCCGCCAGTATAATTAATCTTATCATAGGTTTTACTCACTAAAATTATTAAACCTGTAAACCTTTTGCATTTTTTTATATTCCTAAATCGTACCCCATCCATCACTACTTTGTTGGATCCTCCACTCCTCTTTTTTTTTCAAGGCGATTCTTGTAAATCGCCGCCAGACACAGCAGCTTCTTTTCTGATATTTAAAATAGTAGGCACTGATTTCTCAGCAGCAACCGCTGCAAGTTCAGTTGCCTTGTCCAAAGTGAGTGCTTGTTCATTAGCAGTTTTTTGTTTATCGAAGAACTGTAGAACATTTTTGATAATTTTTCGAGTATTAGAATCTATAGTTTTTTTCGTAATTCCAGCCATAATAAGGATAACCTAAAAACATCAAAATTACATTTTATTAAAACACTTGTAAGCACATACCTGTAATTCAAAAAAACTGATTTTTTGTGCTGCCAACATTGTAAATGTCAATATTCGTTCGTTAGTGTAGTTACGTAATGAACGAAAAAAGCTCTAGGGTGGCAAAATGAAAACTAGGAATCCACATAAAAGTAAGTGTTCAAAGTCAATTAATATATTAGAATGAGTATGCGACAGATGGAAAAATCATTTTAAAAATCTTGAAATTCAGTTAAAATTGAAGAAAAACGATGTTAAAGTTAATGTCAAATCTGACAGATTTAGTAATAAATGTAGTACCAACATATTATATTTCTGTTGATTTTTTTATTTTTTCAAAAAAGAATGTAATTTTATGAAAGGCAACACAAAAAATAATGTATATTACTCTCGTCGAAAGAATCATAGCATAACTCACTCACATGCAACGCTCGGCCGTGCGGCCTCGCGTCGCATTAACGTTCGTTATGCTATTTCTTACTTTCGACTCTTGTTACGTAAACTACTATTAATAAACAAGAGTAATTGGTAATTATTCTCGTTTGATTGACTCAGTTTCGATGAACCTTTTTTGAACTGTTTTGAAGTCTACACTAAAATAAGAACTTTTCCGGGTTTGGGCTGTGTCAATGTTGTAATCGAATGAGCCAACATATTGCTTACTTTCCTCGACAATCTAACAAAGAACCATTACAGAGTTAAGCAATTATCATGTAAACCAAACCAGATTCTAAATTCTATAGAAGTGACTTTAAACTTGAAAATCTAGACTTGGAACTCGGGCATCTTACCAAAGTTTTGTTGAACCATGGTTGTATAAAGCGGAATATTCAGGTAGTTACTAGTCCATTCTATTTTGTCAGAAGAAACGTACGCTCTTTTAACTGAATATCTCACCTCAAAGATTGAACGTGAGGTCATCTACTTTCTGAAATCAGACGTTAACTTATCCCTTCAGATTCGAAACCAACTCGTCTATACGGACTTCCCAAATTCCACAAACAAAATATACTTCTTCGACCTATCGTCAGTGCCTCTCTTCTACTTGCAAAATAGTCAAGTTTTTGTTATTGTCAAGTGTTCTTTTAATATCGAACAAATTACAACCTGTGGTCAGTTTTTGTTTTAATTTCGGGCGTTTATAAAAAAATGTTGAGAGATTCAGGTATAATATTTTTTGTTTCCATATTCATTTTTGCACCATTTTGGTTTTAACCACGTGTAATTTGTGCCTGGTTAACTTTTTTAGGGTTTATAAGAAGTAGTCATAAAAGATAAAAACTATTGCATGAGGTGCACCGTTTTGCTTATTTTTTTTTTGATGCAAAAGATGCGTTTTTTGTTTAATATGTCCTTTTATAATTACGCCTTGCAAATTTTTCAGGGTTTTTTGTTGTTGTTTTTTTAATTTTTCATTTGAGTTATGGCGATTAAGGATAACTAAAAACAATCGTGTGCAGTAGTAGATTATTATTCAACGAGGTCTTATTCTCTTTGATTTTACTTAGTTTGGAGACATCCGACGAGTAGCAAGACTCAGCGTACAAAGGTTTTAATAGTACAATTTTATTAATTAATTTATCTACAACTGTCATGAAGACTTTTGTTACCGCACTAGTGACAATTGTACCTATGCCTGTTATTAAAGTAATACAATACAATACAATACAAATTATTCGATGTATTTTGTATTCAATTTTTAAACTAATTATTTGTACTCAAATAATTATTATAATTATAATAGTTATAGTTGTAAATAAAACGTGGTACGTAACAGGTAGGATACTATATTATTAACGCACTAATGTGATTACACCATTCAGTCTACGGCCTCGTCGTGCAAATTTTCACACGCGTGCGTTAGTAATATCCTACTTGCTACGAAAATAATTATTAGAATGTTATAGTTTTTGATTAAACGTTAAAATAGTTAAATTATTTTTTGAAGGAAATATTTTATTGATTTTAAAAATGTGTTGTTTTCAAAATAATCTTTGTTGTTTTAAGCATATTTATTTAACTTATGTTATAGTAAGATTTGTGTATGGACATAAAATATATTTTTTCAAACTGACCATGACATATTTTGCCTTTATCTTTTCAAAAATCATGTATAGTTAAATTTAAATACATTTACGGTCAAAATTATTTTATTTGATACAACTTTAATTTAAGTAGCCTAACTAAATGTAAATTTTAAGGAAATAAACCTCATAGTTTAAGATTAAGATAGCTCATTTTTATGACGCTGTTGTTATTACATTATCTCAGGCAGTATATAATAAACAAACATCTCACTCTCACTTTCAAATAGAATCTTAAAAAAATACTAATAAATACTTTTTATCAACTTTAATAATATTTGAGAAAGAGGATAAGCAATATTTATAGTTTAAAACAATTAAGGTTTATTTTCAAAAAATAAAACAAATAATTCATTAGCAAATCAGATGACTGGTTTGTATTCATGGTAAAAGTACGACAGTTTTTGTTTAAAGCATCATGGACAGGAAAACGAACTGGTAAGTTGTGTATTCCAAGATTTGATTACATGATTTCGTTTATATATATGTAAAATTCAAATTCTGGAATAGAAGCTATGTTCCAAACAAGCTAGGTTCAAGGCACTTGCTGAAAGTAATATTATATCAGATAGCGATGAAAGCGATTCAGATATAACAGAGAGACTAAAAAGCTGTAAAAACAAAAACCAGGAAAAAACAGGAAGATGACAAAAAATCGACATTGACAACGGGCATTTAGTTTAAGGTATCATAAAGCCGTTTTGCATGTCACACCTAAGAATTAGAAATGGCAAATGATAAAATACTTTGTCTACATAACTATTTTGTATGTAAGTCGATATATTCCTGTACCGAGGCGTCGCATGTTTTGGGAATCTCAAGAGATTCTTAAAAATATTCTAGTGCCAAATTCTATGAGGAGAACCAAACAGACAGCACCTGACAACAATAATCTCGCACCTAATGGTAATATGGCCAAGTTACGCCCTTTGATTGAAAATGTAAATAAATTATTTCTAAAATATACACCCGTCAAACATATGTCTATAGATGATGTAAACAATTTATTCGAGGCAAACCCATCCGTTTCGGATATAAGGCATAGATATCATTATTCCGTCAATTTACTGTGTAGACTTCGATGAGTACCAAAACCAAACGATTCAAAATGATCATTAGAAAGTAGGTTTAGGAAAATTTGTTGTGGTAGGATTTGCCTACTTGCTCTAAACCTTACTTCCAGATTCAAGATTTTCCTTTTTTTGATAATTTCTTTACTAGTGCCTTTTTTATAACCAAATTGGTATTCGAACAATGAAAAGGATAAGCAGAGGAGCTTACGACATTGCTGTTGATAAACAGAATAACATTGTTTGCTTAAAATAGAAGGACAACAGTGTAGTTTTAAATTACGACGAGACCAATTTAACGGACGGCCCCGGGAACACGAAATGGATTAAATATCCAGGGAGAGTCATGAATTCTTCAAAAACATCTACTTCTGTTGTGTTTGCGGCCACAGCAGGAGGTACTTTAGCTCCTTATATAGATTTTAAAAATGGACGAATTTATGACGCTTGGTCCACAGGGGACCATCAGAAGCTTGATATAACTTGACCAAATCCACCTGCGAATATTCTCCTGTTAGGTTCTCATAGGAATGGTCCCTCAACATTATTTGTATTTTTGAATGCATGTGAATTGTTGTTCTCATGAGAACTAGTAATGCAACACTGCCACATTAAATTTTAACCATCAACCAATCAAAAAATTTGAAATCGCAAAATTCAAATAAAATTTGCCTGGCAATTCCGGGACAATTGTATTTTTCAAAAAATCTACATAAATAAATAAATCAAGTAGATCTATGCATAGGTAGGTCGGTACATATTATTTATTTACTTTAACAGGTAAATACATAAATATACATAATAACAGATAAATAATAATAATCCTTATTTAATATTTACCTGGTTTTTAAAGTCCTCAGTTCTTCCAAATTAGTAGAAAACTTCACCCACTCGCTAAAAATTGCCGGTTGGCACAGTGCATGACATATTTCCTCCATGCAACTGCTAACCGAACTTTGACTAACTGCTGTAAATATTTTGGTGTCCCTTATTTCTTGGTAACCACCATATATAGAATCGTAATCCAATTAAAACCTAGATTAAAATGTTGTTACTTAAAAACTGAAAATGTACTATTGATTTCATTACTTTTCTTCGTATGGTAAGAGCAGAAGCTCGAAAGGACTGCCTTTCAAAAGGAGTAACCGCCTCAATTATATTGTGAGCTAACTCTTTTGACACTCCGAAATATTTTAAGAACTGTTTTCCCGGCAAATTAAAAGCATCTTCTTCTTTGCGAAATCGACGAGTCTTCTTCGGCCCTTTCTAAATTTTCATTTACTAACACACCCGCAAAAAGTTCATCTTAATCCATTATGAAATCAAGGATTAGCAACGAGTTTTTCAATTACGGATTAATAACATTTATGAAATGTCAAAATTGATTCCCATCATTCTCCTGAAAATACTAAGAGTAACGGTTCGCTCGTTTTTCGAGAGAAGTGAACGTTCCCCAAATTTCAAAAATACCGATTCTTAATTTTTAGGAGAACATGTTTGACCAATATTGTTTTGCGTATTGGTTCCGATCTATAATTGTACCATGAGTAAAAAATAAGCCAAAAGTGCAAATATAATGTTTGCTTTATATTCCTACCCCCCCTCCATTCCACTAACCTGGCACAGTCATTGGAGCTACGTTTTTTCAAGCTTCTAAATGCCTGTTAGAGAAAAAGATCTTGTTAGAATATAAATTAAAAAATGCTAATGAATGAATACTTAACAAATCCTCATTCCCATCTCTGCTGAAACGACTTATCAGCGACATCAAATTTAACAAGGCTCATATTATGAAAAATGATTTTAAAATCACAGAAATATCCTGAGATTTCACGGTTTTTGTAAATATCTACTACATTTCATGTAGCCAAACCCTTGGTACAACGTATGGAGTTACAAACGCAAGCGTAGCGCGCAAATCTGATGCAAGGTCATGCTGTATTGTGGTATCGAATGCTTAGTAACAATGGCGGCGTTTCGTTGTATAACAATTGACGGTAAATACCGATTTTATGCGTATTTTTTGTTTTAAACTAAAGGAAATTAGTTTAAGAATAGGTCTAGAATATTTTAGTTCATAACTATTAAACTTATTTCATAGGTTATTGTACCCTGTCAATTTAGTTGAACCGTAGAACGTACTCAAACATTTTCTCTTGAGCTTGAATTTGACGATTCCTTTGACGATGAGGGTGGTTTTGACATTACTGAGGTTTAACAAGGTTTTGAGGAAACGGAAGACGTCTCTAGGGAATTTTTGGATGAAGAAGATTCCAATGATGAGCCTCTCAGCGTGGTTCGAGAAAGAGTACTCGCCGAACGAGTACCTACTACTGGTCGATTAAAGTGACTGTACTAATATAAGATTTTTAGAAGAAAAAAGGAAATCCAATGATTTTAACATTACCTGAAATTAAAAAGTTTTTTGTCGTTTCCTTATTGATGTCGTGCATAAAATACCACCAAGACAGAATCTACTGGGCAAAAACAACCAAAATTAATGTCATCACTACTGCAATTATTTTTTTATTGTAAAAGTTGTTATCGATAGTAGCGTAACACTGCAAGAAAAATCGTCTGACCGTTCGTACAAGATTCGCCCTCTAGTTAATCAGATCTAAAAAGAATGTTTGATATTACCAGAGGTCGCTATCAACAAACAAATTCTTTTCGCCGGCGTTTGCATATTGAAACAATTTTTCAGAGGTAAACCAAACCTCGAGATCTCGAAAAATTTTGACCGTGCTGCTTCTGGCAGGCTAGTACTCGATTTCAAAATTGACCAAGGATGGAATACATTTTTAAATGAAAAATCAAAAAACCTATGGATTGGCCCTTTAGCCGTCATCAGATTATCTGAAACCTTAAAAGAAGGTACACATCTCTTATTTGGCAAATATTTAACTACAATACCCCTCCTGTCTCACATGTTTTAAAAAAGATTACGGTCACTAGTACGATAATGAAGTCAAGAATTCCAAGGAGTGTGCAGTTAACATGTGAAAAGACAATGGCAAGATTTGGGCGAGGTTCCTCTAAAATGTCAGTTAGAACAGATAGCAAAATTTCGGTGGTACAGTAGTTTGAAATTTAAAATGTTCTACAGGCTTACAGTAAGAACTTCAAGATGAGTGTAAGCACTGGTCTAAAAAAAAGTCAAAGTACATAGTAATTCCAAATATTGTGAATAAATACAACTCCTACATGAAAGGAATTGATTTTTGTGCCTAACGGGTAGTAAGAATTGCTTCAGAAGGATTTATTTACGATGTCCAATATATTGGACATATTTTTAATACTTTTGGGTAAATAAAAATTTTCAAAAAACGTTTATGTACCAAAAAATAAAAACTTCTAAATATTAACTTCATATTACTTTAAATGTAGTCTCGAGACTCAGTAGGATATATCCTTTGAATTGTAACGGGGTATAGAGAAAGCAGAAGAAACAGGAACAAAGACTGACGATACGCTGTTGACCTATCTGAAAGAAACTAGAAGCTCGACACAAAGTGGCGCCGTTTTGAAGAAGGCGATAACGCCGAGTCACTTTCAGACATTTTTTTTTAGACGTGGAAGCCATTGACAATGTTGAGGAACAACGCAACGATACTCTTGGGCGATCTGACGACTGATAACAAGACTGACATGGCTCCAAAACTAGACAGGATTAAGTTTTTAAATTTTATTCTCATTGACCTTCCTTCAAAGAAAAAATAGAAAGAGTTTGTAGGACAAGTGACAAATGTTAAAAGAATTAAAACTTTAAACAACAAATTTGATTTTATAGTGATGGATGACATAAGTGTAGTATTATATGTCGAAATTAAGGCTGTGTTAAATAATCCTCAAAAGTGTTCTAATTTCAAGGAAGTTTTTCAGTTTGATTTAGTAAGTATAACTTAGGTTATGTCAGACAACCAGCATTGTTTGACATGGTATCAAGTAAAACAAAAATTACTAAATAAGAAAAGTTTTCTCTTCTTTTGGAAAACATTTCGAAGCTCATCAACTTTAATATATTGAATAGCATCAGTAATGTATGTTTCAAGTCACTAATATTACGAACCTGATTCTTATATACTGTTTGTTTTAAATGTACGTAACTGTAAAATCTAGTGGCGTAAGATTTGGAGAACGTGGAGGATATAACCCTTCACTTATTATTCTTTATTGTAGAATTTTTGAATAAACTCAATTGTAGCTTGAGTAGTATGAGCTGTTGCATTGTCCTTGGCTGAAAGTAATCAAATTGAGAAGTTCGTTGTCATCTAGTTTCCTCAAAAAATTGACCTCAAAGTATTACAGTAACTTTTGCATTTACATTACCGTAAAAATATTGGACCAATTATCTTTCTCCTCGACATTTGCAATCCATACACTAACTTGTTTCCAGAAAAGTGTGTGCTATTTTTCAGTTCTTCAAGTACGATAATTTTGGATATTTGCACGTATCCACTTAAAAATGAAACTCATGGTTCGTCCGGAAAAGACGAAAGTTAAATCGAACGGTTTATTGTTATTTTAAATGTTTATTAAACCATTCACAAAAATGTATACACGCTGCCAAGAAATCAGTAGCACGTGATTCTTTGATAAACAATAACCTTGGCATCGAAGAAGGTTTTTTATGCTTTGTGGCAAGATTTCTACTGACAATGCACTAAAAATTGAGATGCTTGTAATTTAAAAATGGAATTTAAAATGAAAGCTTCTTTATACCTGTTAAGCTGCACAAATAATTATGCAACCGAATTTGTCTGGAATTTTGTTCCATGCGGTTGCGAATCTCTTCTGACAAGTGCAGTGAGTACAATAAGTTTCCTCTTACAAATGCAATTCTTATTTAAAAATTGGTTAAATTAAAATAACACGGATAACACTACCTAGGTAAAACAATGTTGCCCAGTGCTCAACTCCATAGGACCCCGTGGGAGAAATGGGTTTATAATGAAATCCCTGTACTACCTAGATGTCAAGCTATTCATAGATACCTACATTATTCGTTACCTAGGTGTTTAGAAAATCGGTTTTTTCTGCTGTTTCAAAGTTTTTTGTTTGATAAATATTTTTTTACTTTGTAATATTTCAACAACAGCTTTTTGTAAAGAATCTTTTAAATATTGCCCTATAAGAAGTTTTACGTGGTTTAAAGTAGCTTCTAAAGCAGAAGTAGCTCCAAGTGTGTGGCAACTTTGGCAACTTTCAAGGTAATTTTAACAATAATTGCTCATCATAAATACAGGGGAAATAATATAAAAAGAAACATTTTAATTTTTAAAATGATTTGCATTGGTGTATATAAAAATTAAGTATTTGATAAAATTACAATGAAATTCTTTGTTACATTCAGCATTCATTAGTAACTAACACTTTATATATACATAAAGCAAGTAATTAAAATTTAATATTAAAATATCTCACTTGAACAAAAATTACAAAGGCACTTAACTAAAAACTTATTAAATTTAAATGAACTTGGAATCTAATAGTGAATATTATTATAGTTTTTATTAACTCAAAATTACTAAAGTTTGTGTTCATCGTTGATTTTAAAATTTAAAAACATTTTGCTACTCTTTCTTTCTGAAGATTCAGAATTTGTCTACGTTATTGTTCAAAAATTAAAGTTAAAATCTTATAATTTATGTTGTTTTTATTTTGTTTGTAGTATAGAAAGGTTTTATTTATTTGCGTTTATCTTATAGTCTAACATCATATGTGAACTTTTTTCCTAACTTTTAATATGTCGATATTTCGTATGTTAACGAATTTCAACACTCCCTACCTAAAAACAATCAAGGGGCTGGTACACTATGTTGGGGAGGGGATGAGACATCACATGAAAAGCATACTACCGAAAAAAAATAATGTATTACACGAAAACCAAATCACGTTTATTTAAAAACGTAATAGCGCAATACTAAAAATATTACATTTAACAGATGTAATTTTTTCTACATTAATTTAGTCACTGTCATCATCCTCAGGTACGGTACACCACGAGATTTTTGTAAGGTAGTTTCTCATAATATGCGTTTTGCACTAACACTTTCGCATAAACTTTTAGAACGTTGATGGTTTTTATACCTTTTTTTAACTGTGTATATAGGAACTATCTCACTATATTTTTTAAATTAAGTAATTCAAACTGACCAGGAGGAAGTCTCAGTGAAAGTTTATCCCGTTTGAGTTTGGAAGAAACAACGACTAAAGAAGATGTAGAGTCTATTGTTATGTTTCTCTGTGTTTAAATCATTCTGAGGTGTACCTAGAGATGCAGTTAGTTCTTTTTTAATCCGATCTAGTTTGTAATGGACATTTCTTACAAAAAAACTGGAAAGTAAGGAAAGTAGTCCATGATCAAAAAAGAATCCTTGGTCTTCCCAACTTATTACCTGAAAACCTCCAACGTAAACACATCTTGAAGCTACAGGATCAACATTTTAACTTTATCCAGTTGGTTTAAGATCTTTACTGGCATCGTGTTTTTCACTCGTTTTAATGTTTTGCCAACGTGTAGTCTTTTTTTCATCCAAAGTTACACTCCATTGGTTCCAATAACGCAAATGTAGCCTTCCTGGAGATTTTCCAGAACTCAGGCGCGCCATCACCACACTCCTACAATGTTTCCTTCCAGGCAGGATCTCACGTTTTTTACTTAATATAGTTTCCAACAGCTGCTTTCTCTGACGAATGAAAAAGAATTTCTTCATTTGTCGATTTCCAGATTTCATTGTTCTTCATATCCAAATGGCATCCATACTTTTATACTTACCGCCCATTCCCCTGGGTAACTTCTTTTTGTTATTAGTAGTTGATGGTCGATTCACTTAATTTTCCAAACCAATGGTGCACTTTATTTGTCTACACCTTGAAGTAGGTATTTCTTCGCCTGTCATGCCGTTCTGTAAAGGAGTCATACTATGTCTGGTGATCTCTTTCCTCATTTTCCTGTAATACGTGTGAATGACAGTACGTGGTGCTTTGTCAGCTCCTGTGTCAACCAGTAACTGAACACTTCTTTTAGTGTGATCTTGTCTACCCGCGATCTTCAATACTGTGCAAAATTTGCTCCATAGGCGATGACATTTGAATGGCCAATCATCTGGGGCATGAATTGTTTGAGGTCGACCCGTTTTAGTTTTTCCGGATGCTCTTTTGGTCTTCTTTTGGAGCTTAGTACAGCGTCGTCGTGCAGTGACCCACACTTCCTCTCAGTTCCAGCACTCTCACTTCTCTTCCCACGAGCTACTTCTTCGCGGAATCACATCGTCGCACTATTTTTTTGATGCTTTCCTCGTTGCCCTGCTGTGCTGGTGCTTCTGAAGCCCAGAAAAGGAATTATGGCGTGCCTCAGAAACTCTACTGGGTTTCGTTGTCTCGGAAGTCGCCACAAAGGATTTAAGAATATGCCAACTGTTCCAAGAGAAGAGAATCTGGTGCGTTTGGATACGCAAGCTGTGCATCTGGCGATGTTAGCCTCAAACAAAGAATTTTAGCAGCTTTCTGAACGCTACTTTTAATTTGGGCTTGGTACGCTTGTTGAAGATGAACATCTCCCATGTATCTCATTTCTAAAACGTGAAATTAAGAGATCCGTAGTCAAGAACAGTCTGCAAAATTCTAAGTGCTTCTCCATCGTCAAGGCTTTCTATTTTGTCTTCTATAGCTTTTCTTAGAATTTAAAATACCGCTTTGCATTTCTTCCTGAACAGTTTTAATATGTTTTACATTAATCTGTATTTGTTTTTTTAAAGTTTTTATTTGATTTCCAACACTAATATATATATTTCTTTCCATTTTCTGAGACTTCTCGCCAATTTTTTCTTCCATTTTTCTAGAATTTTCTTCCATATTTTCATCGATTGAGTTATTGACCATTTTTTTTTATTCGAGAAATTCATATAGTTTCGCATCAATTTCCACTACTTGTGAACTCGTTAACTGGCATAAATTATAACACCGATCAAAAAACACTAATTTTTAATAATTCCTGATTGATTCATGTAGCAAAGTTTAAGAGAACTGGAACAGATATGAATTACACTATATAGATAAACACACGCGATTACGTATTAATCACACATTTCTATTACAGGAAGAGATATTAAAATTACTTACATTTACACTCAAAAACGCGACGCCACACCTGAACCACCACTGTAGCGATTTTTAAAACTAATTTTATTTAAAATAAAACTTTACATGATTAGGACTAAACGTAACTAAATTAAATCTAACGATATTTAAGAAAAACGACTTTACATTAATTTTATATATTACTATCACTAGAAAAATAATGTAATAATGCGGATATCTTTCTGCTTAACATCTAAACTAACATTTATAAATGTTATTTGTTATTTTTTACTTTTTGTTTATCTTGGCATACTATTTTATTTAAACCGAACAAAGTAATCGTCTTAACACCTTTGATTCCATTCAAAAAAACTGAACCCGATCTTCATCCGAATACTTTTTATATTCTTACGTTGTCGGAACCTAGAGATATTCAATTCTTTCTGTATTATCATTTCAGAAGTTTCCAAATACTTTTCAGAAGGTTTCAGTAATTTTTTTCCTAACTAGGTTTTGTAAAAATAAAAATCTGTGAAAATTTATATATATACATAGGTATTATAAAAATAACGAGTGCTTGGCACTTTTCCGTAGATTTTTAGCAGGTGCTTCAGCCTCAGGAGCACCGCATGGAGACTACTCCGCCACTGCTGGGAACAATTACATAACTTAATAATTTAATGGATTCTACGTAGTTTAACTTTTTTTGTAAAATTTAATACTAATTTTAAAAATCTCCTATTATCAATAACCGATGCTACAAACATAGTTATTACAAAAAATCTATAATAGATCTCTGTATATTCGTTTTCTGTAATTGCTATCGAGTAATCCCTTTTTTTCTTCCTCTCTATTGTATTTTTTGTTTAAGCACATTAACTTCTTTTTTGCATTATTATTTTAGATTAACATAAGTTTTATTGCATTCAATGCTTTTGATCTTTTTAGGATAAGAGTGATGTGTTCATCTGTGTCTTTTCCTCACTTAGTACCAGCAGTCTGCTATGTGCACTCCATATATTTTTATATGTTTTTGGCTTATTATTTTACGTCTCCCTTATATTTATTGTTGTTGTGTTTATTTTCTTCTTTTCCACCACATTAATACCATTCATCTATTGTACTTCGCTTTCTTTGGAACCCAGTACTGATTTTCATTTGGCAACATTGTTCCCAGGAGCTGCTAACTTGTTTGTCTCCTATAGCCTTGTACAGTAATATTGGATTCTGACCTACTAAAAATTCAGTTTGTAGGGCATTCATTCTTTAGTTTATCAAAGCCATTATCAAAGTTTTCACGCCTGTTTTATACCGTTTTTCAGTTGTCAGAAACAAACTAAAGATGTTTTTCTGAGTTTTTATTTAGTAAGAAAGGCAAAGCACATGATTAGAATCACATTACTCTATGAATGGTTGACGTACAAGGAGTTTTGTCGGCATGCTAATGATTAATCATGATTAGATTTTTTCAGTACAAAATAGTAATATTATTTGTTTTTAAACCACTAACAAATAATAGGAGACAGTTCACCATTGTTTGTTTCTTATATATTCCTTAGGTAGCACAAGAATCTGTCAAAATTCTCGAGATTTTACCGGCACATTTCTTATGCCCCTTGCTTACATTACTTGTGTAGCTTTTTAAGAGATTAAACTCAAGGTAAAGGTACTCCTTGTAGTACATATCCAGTTACTATAATTTCATTGGTGAATAAGTTCAAATGTATCTGCAATTTAGTGCATTTTTAGAATAGTCTTCTCTCTAATATTATTCGTTTCTTTTTTGTTACAGACATTCACTATAAGGTAATAAGTTACTTTTTGGTTTTTACAAATGTTAATGCCATCTTTACGGATTTACATCTATTTGCAATATGTATGTACAGTGCTGTAATACACCAACGATACTATTAAGGTTAATTTTTAATGTTACTAAATAATGATTTTATAATCAAAGAACTTCCCAACAATACTTTTTAAGTGTATAATTACTTTGCAGGAATTTAGCGGTACCCTAAAATGTATTGAATATTATTAATTAATATGCAACACGTAAAAATTAGGGTGAAAATAAAACCAAAGCTGTAATTTATTTATTAAGAAAAACTGTGGGGCGTTATTGTTACCTTCTAAGCTTAATAAACGGAATATATGAAAATATGAAAATTAATTATAAACATTGACTGTTTACAAGAATTATTTTCAGAATCAGTATTAAAATATATAAATAAGTTTCGCATTTTTGTTGCGTAACTTTTATTGTACCTAACCACTCAAATAAATAACTTATTTTAAGTTTATATTGATTTTGCCCTAAAACAAATATGTCATAATACTTTTTCTTGTTTATGTTTTACTAATCAGTATTTTATAAAATAATATTTTTTTAAATTTTAGGAAATAAATTAAGCAGTACATGATAATATGAAACGATTTTATTATAGTCCAAACAAGATTCAGCAGGAAGTTTGTTTACTTTGTGATATGAGAATATAAGAGAAGATAATATCGTATTCTAAAATTTAATTTAAAAAAAAACAGAAAAGTTATAGTAATTAGAGCTTCAATTATGGTAGTTAATATCTTTAAAAATGTCCATCCGATCACTCCTTTAAAACACAAAAAGGTAATATCCTTAACGCTAATAAAGCCGTAAAAACGATTTACATTATTAACAGTTAATTTAGATTTTGTAAAAATTAGTAGCATTGGATTCGGCATTTTTTACTGTTACTTTAAAAAACTATGCTATTTGAAAATCGGTCACGATTTGGTAAGTGAAAAGTTGTGAGATGACATTGAAACAAAACTGTATTACAGAAATATTATTGGCTATGTCTACAAATAATAATAACAACATAATAAAGATAACGTCACTCTAAAGCAATAAAAACTAGGAGTTGTGATAGTTGACCGGATAGGACCCACGCCTATGACCGAGTTGTGTTTGCTGCAAGCAAATTGATACGATCAGCTGGAAAAGAACGTTTTCTATAAATATGTAAAGAAATGTATGTATAAATAAAATAATTTTTATATAACTTTCCCTATACGTTAAAAATGTTTTGCACATGAATTTTCTCTCTCTCTAAATGGGCTTAGATTTTAAGAAGTTTAAAGTATGGGTTCCACATGCTCCTAAAATCAACTTCCTACGATCTCTTTTTAAGGATATTTGGATATTACTGCTATTTGTCAAGTTGAATAGTTTTTAATCAATTTTATTTTATATAATACAAAAGAAAAATAAGTACACAAATAGAGATGAGATGTAACTTTGGGACACTTTTCAAAGTTTTTACGCTATTTCTTTTTATTTTTAAAGTTCAAATTTACTGAAAAAATTATTAATATGTAAAGCCTGTCTTTCACTCCTAACTAAAATATAATAAGACAATAACATACACAGGAACAAGGTATTTTTATTAAAAATATTTTTAAACTTGTCCCAATCTTACCCCACTAATTTGGGATAAAAATTGGGACAGTGCATTATTTCCAAGTTAGAAATAGCAAGAAACATGACTTTGTACCCGATGTACCCCCACAATATTGTATCATAAGTGCATTATCTACACTAAGAAAAAGACAAGGTAAATGAGTGTGTACCAATTGCAACGCATAATATTATATGTAAACAATGAAGTTATGATACATGTACACATAGGTGATTGCAAATAATTACTTTTTAATACTATTAGGCTTACTGGATCTTTTACTGAACTATACAAAAATATTATTTACACACTTTATTTATAAGATTAGTTTCAATCAGCTCAAAGCCAAGAGAGATCACTGTACACTTGTAGCTCTTTAACTTTGAAAATTTCTCATCAAACCAATTTGATTCCCTGGTTCATCAATTTTCTGAACAATTTCACCGTCCTTTGAATGTGCGTTCATCCGAGTTGAAGAGGCCATTTCAATTCAAACTGATTTCTTCATAGCCGATATTAATACTTCGCCGTCATCATTCGAGATGAACAATTCGTCCAGGATATAGATTCACATTCATATCTCACCAAGAACAAAGTCATCACACTTTTAGATGTTGAAGAAAATCCTGATGTTTTGCTGCATCTCAGGAATGGATGGGGTTAATGGATTTTCCAAATCACTAAATGTTTCCAAGTCATCTGAGTTTTGAAGAAAACCACCTGTCATCTTCTTCTCTATTACTGCTATCAGTGTCCTCTCCTTTTCACCGTTTTCTTTGGAGGTGTTTTTTTTAATCTGGTCGTAGCTCTACCTTTTTGCTACACTGTCGAGCTTCACTCCAGTTGGAAGTGGATGGTTGGTCTTAGTCATCATCCGATGGGTAACTGTTTCTGTTGGCAAGGCTGCTTTAAATTCTTCTGAAGATTACTTTTTTTTTCAGGAGAGGCATTTAGTTTTCTTCCCTCTGCACTCTTCGACATTCAGTAGCCTCCTTGACGCTTCTTCAGAAAATTTGTTCTAGCAAGCTTTCACCAATCAGAGAAGAAATGGAGGTGTCAAGCTTCCTGATGGTAACCTCTTCAGAACTGGCTGCCTGTCTGTTTGGGAAAAATCCTGACTTGCAGAAAGCCCAACCTGGGCCTTTAATGATAGCGTTTCATAGAGATTTCAATAGAGTGGGGAATTGGTCTTTTGGTACTGCACGTACATGACTCCCTGCTGCTGTCTCGTTCCAAGTCCTTTAATATCTTTCCTTAAGCCACCTTCATTTGGACGAAAGAATGCAACATCTAATGGCTTTGTAAAAAGATGGGTCGCATTTGGTGGCAACGCGCAATGAATTTTATGTTATTCTTCTCCACCATTGTTTGACGACCTCTATATTTATATGTGAACTGAGGTTGTCATAATATGTATAGCCTTATAGCACTTCTTGAAGGATTGGTAGCATTAATGATACAAACCAATCCTCAAAAGAGTTGCCTATCAAACCAGCCAGATTTTGTTCTCAAGATTATACCGAGAGTGTCAAGGGAGGCCATTCTCAGTCCAGGTAGACCATATTTTTTCTGCTTTATAGTTTCACATAGGTGGAGCTACTACTGTTCCGGCAGCATTGCCACATACCATAATAGATGTACAAGCTTTCGATAAGTTTGCTTATTCTCTCAGGATATTTAGTTCCTCTTTGAAGGATTGATTATTTTTGCAGCACCAGGACTCATCAGCAACGAGGAGTTTGTTTCGTCGTAATTCCAGAAAATATTTTCTTTTGGAATTCTTTCAGAGTTCTCTCTCTAAGTTGTCAAAAAACTGATTTACAACTTGTTCGTCGAGTGGTTGCTCTATGAATAAGAAATATTTTTAGCGGTTCTTTGTTGCCATCAATATAGCTTTGTTTCGCTTGCCCATGAAGGAGTCACTGCCCAATCGTTTCCCAGTAAGTTTCTTTTTAGGAAGCAGTAATGTTTCCGTTTCTTCCAATTCTATCTAGATACGATTTTACAATACAACATAAATCAAAGATGTTCACTTTGGAAATCCATAGTTTGATACAGCAACAATGTGCACCACAAACTGCTCCTCTTCTTACATGCCAAAAAGCGGCTGTAGCCCGACCTACGGAACTTTTGGTATGTTATTTCCTGGGATTTGGTCAAGATGCAGTGTATTTTTGGTATTTTATGCTTGGAGGCTGCATTTCGGATCGACAGTGTCTTGTTTTTTTATTGCTGGTAAAGCCTCTTGTCAACAAATTTCTTCTTCAGTGTAATTTCTGCTTGGGGCCGTGTGCCAAAGAGCTCTTTTATAATTTCTAGGCATTTTATTGTCCAATGCAGTGCTGAAAAAAACTCAACTATTGTAAAAAACCCCGCTGTCCCCAAAATTACCCACGTAAAGGCTGAGAAATTTACTGAGTTTATAGGTTATATAAAACAAAATACTTTAATAACATTGTTAATTCTATACTAAGATACTTCAGAAAGATGTTTGAGTATTGTACAGTACTTGAAAGTGATCTGAAGTTCACAGTTCTTGAGGCAGAAGAGAAAGTTTCATCAAAACAAAGACTGTGATAAAAACAATGGCCAAGAAAATAAAACTTGGGTGTCACAACGTGGTAGTAAACTGGTTCTGAAAACCTTGCCGCCAGGTAGCGGCACAGGTACAGGATTAAACAAAGAACGCGTTTGCAGATTGAACCCACGCAGTGTGTCCCTCAGGGAATCCTGCCAAACTAAAATTAACCCGTTGTCCCAATATTACCCACCCAGTCCCAAAGTTACCCCATCCTACAGTATAAACTATATTTAAAAACAAATATGTTTCAAATTCAAAACAAATAAGAAACTTGATCTGAATCTGGACATGTGACCGATTGGACAATTACAGAGATAAATTTAACGAACAAACCATAAAGCACACATTATTTTTAAAACAGATTGTAAGAATTAAATTAAAAATAGAGAGTTTTATTTTGTAGAGTTTTTCTTAACCCTTTCAAGCTTTGTGGTATCATAATGACACCACCTTTCTAAAAATTACTTCAAATGCAGCGCTGCGGTTTCAAGCCAGTACCACCCTATTGAGATAGCTGTGCAGTGGTGTCCTCTCTCCGAGAAAAAATACACTGTAGCCATTATCCATCCCAAGCATTTACTGATCCACAGATCCCTGTAATGTCATCAGAGTTCCCGCCGGATTTTTTGTTGAATTTGTTGCTGTCATAAAAAGTTGTTAGTATTGTTTCATTTGTGAATTTTGAAGAAAAATGGACGGTGAAGTCATATATATTCCATACTAATATCGTTTCGATTTGTGACATTTTATTTCACGTACCTGTTATCTGCCTTCTGCGAGAGTATTAGTTTTTTTGCTATTCACTAATTGGTGGTTTCCAAAACGATACCACCAAGCAGCACATCTGTGATGTCCGTTACCAAATGAAGTAAGAAATATTGTATATTTTATGTTAGGGAGAAACTGGAGTTATCAAGACCTGGAGAAGATGGATTATCAGAATACAGAGAATTTTAATAATTGAGGAAATTCCATCCAGACCCAGAAGAATCGGAAGTAGGTGGTTATGAAAGCAGTGAAGAGGATGGTGAACCTGATAATGCATAACATTTTCTGAATCAAAGTGTTGACATTCAAGCTCCAGCGAGATGACAATTTCGTTTTACGATAACCAATGAGGATTTCCAGTGACCAGAAGACCTCATTCCACTTTCTCGAAATACAAGCTGAACCTGAATAGGAACAAGTTTAGTTTGGGGACACTAAGTAGTCAACTATATCACACCTGCTGATTTGCAGTGAAAGTGTGGGCCCCGAAACCTTTCTGAAAGTGTCAGAACTCCTATAGATGTTGTTTCTATGTTTATTTCCAGACATTTTTATTTGGAAAGAACCACATCGCGTTACCAAACTAAATCTGTATGCTTGACTCAGTGCAGTGCGCACTAGAGACAGGGGAAAGTCTTTCATTCCTACCAAAGGCGATGAAATTAAACTTTTTTGGAATCAATATCATGATGGAGCATAAAGCAATTGCCAAGTTATCAAGAGACTTCCTGAGTCAGCTAGGGTAGAACCTCAGAGACTAACTATATTTCCAGTTTGATGCAACGAACTCGCTTTTGATTGGCTGTTGGGGAAATTTGCACATAGATAACAATATCCTCCAGCCTAAACGTGAGGACGTGAATTTTGATAAGTTGTATAAGGTTAAGACCCTATTTGACCAAACTCTCGAGACCTTTTCCACATTTTATGCGCCATCAAAACGCGTTTCCATAGATGAATCATGATTCGTTTTAAAGAGTCGGTCCTCTTTACATGACCAATACACATGCCCAAACAAAGCCAATAGAAAGGGGTTATAAAGAGTCTGGGCCCAGGAAGCTTCCAACTAGTTGGTTACTATTGATGAATTCCAGATCTATGCACCAGCAAAGTGGAAACATCTCTGAAAAGCAACTAGGACCTCAGAGAGTTGTGACGGACTTGGACCAGAATCACTTATTGGCAAATAACCATCATGTGTATTTCGATAACTACTTCACGTCCCTACCACTTTTACGTGAACTGAAAAAAAAGACCATATAAAACGCATATGTGGGACAATAAGAAAAAGCTAGAAGGGGAATACCAGATGACCTGAAAGCTGATAAAAAACCATGGTACGGGGGTGAAGCTCTGATTGGCGAATCACAGATGATGGAGATCTGTTTTGTAAAATGGATGGATAAGAAAGAACTGTGCTGTTGGCAAGCAATTGGCATAGACCATGGCAGGCTGGCTGATCACAGTGGAATAGAAAAAAAGAAGGATGGGGAGAAAGAGACTTTATTCAAGTGCCTCTCATTCTAAAAGATTATAATACCAATATGGGGTTTGTTGATAAAGCATGGGACCAAACTTAAAACAAACTTACGAAATCAACTTAGGAAAAGTCACTGCAAGTGGTGGCACAGGATTGTCTGGCATTTTCTAGATGTAGCAATAGTTAACTCTTTTATAATTTTCACCGAAAGGTCTGGAGAAAGAGAACTATGGATCTAAAAAGCACTTCAGGAATTTGCAATCGTGGAAAATGGGCTCTATTAGGGGCCAGCCTGATCAAGTCTAAAGGAGTGAGACCGAGTGTGGAGAGAAAATCCAGTAAGCAAATTTAAAAAAATATTCCTCTGGAAAGAGAAGATAGGACAAGGCGGCCCACATGCCTGTCCATGGAACTTCTAAGAAGATGTGGATTGTACTGCAGTACCAAAGTCCGACCAGCATCGAAGACCAGATGGTCTCTATACTATCTGCCAAGTAGAAGGCTCTGCCTTATGCAAACAAAAAGAACTGTTTTCTAAGATTTCATGACAAAAAATAATTTTTTCTAGTTTCCTCTATAATGCATTATGAGAAAAATTAGTTATTTTTTGTATTGTGATCATAAATTAATAAATATGTAGATACGAGTGTACATTTTCAAGAAACTACTTTACTGCTTGGTGGACATTATTATGGTGGATACCACTTCATATAATTTTTTCCAATATACAAAAAAAAATAATTGCATTTATTTTTTATACTCCTTGAATTATATTAACCTTATTTCATTAGCGTAATCATTAAAAAATTTAAATCAAAAGTCTCTGCCTTGAAGGGTTAAATTAAAATATTATTAGCTATGTATAATAAATTTGGGACCTAAATTGTCTCTCTTTTTGAGAAATAACCACATAAAGAAGTTACTTAGTTTAATTTATGATTTCAACGAAAGAAATTTATTATTTTTATTTTTATATAACATTAAATATGCGGTTTACAGTACACGATGTTATAAAAACAATTATCTTCCAGAAGGTATTTTGCCAACCTATCTCCACTTTTTTGAACAGTTGATCGTTTGGTGGTATGATATCTAAAAAGGAGTTTCACGGCGTTTTATTGTTGTGTTTTTAAAGATTTGTAGACAATCTACAAAACCTCCTGTAGTCTTAAACTTTAAATTGTGCATATTTTTTTCTAGACTTTGTTTTGGAGTTGTTGATGCCACTATCGATGTTATGCAGCGTTGCTTAATATTCTCTGTTTATAGTCTATCAGTTTGAACATATAATGAAGAATGCGTGTATACGTATTTGTTTAATTGTATTGCTTTTACCGTATGCCTTACAACTAACTAGTTGGAGACTTGAAACTAACTCTCAAGGAAAAAAATATTAGATATAAATTATATAAAATTAAAAATATCCCCACATAGGCATTTCCTACTCAAAGCTGTAACTTTGCGTGCATATCAATTTTTAAACCTAAACACTAAAGATTAACCCCAAAAAATGACCAATTACATTTCACTGTACATATGTGTAAACAAAATATTATTTTGTTCAGTTGTTAAAACATGGAATCTAAACAAAACGTATGGTTTTTAGATCAGTAAAATATAAATTTAATTTAGTCAGATGAGACACTAATAAGTTCGAAGATTGTAACCCAAAAATTTTGGAGGTTAGCATGTGAAAACCTAAAGATCGATAAAGCAATTGGGATTGTATATTTTGGCATCTAATGTACGTCTGGCAGTTGTTGGAGAACGCCCTGTAATTAACGACGCCATTTATATTTTGTTGCCAGACGTTATACAGTTGAAATATATCATCTTTATACGTTCGGACAAGCTTTTTTTACACGCTTTTCAACACGCTGGTCGCATGGTGAAATCTACTCTTTAATCCCTACTTTGATAGGCGTTTGGAGTTCTAGAGTATATTGACGAATTGTTTTGCTCTGCCTTTAAACTTAAACTATTGATTAAATGTAATTTCCAAGATCATCTTTTCTTGTTAAGCCGAGCTTGTTTTTACGTTTCATTAAAAAATGCGCTACTCAGCGTCTTACAATTAAAAATACTACTAAAAAAAGAAAATTAAAAAGGCGCCACTGCGAGCGTAGAATCCGTGGTTCGGAGACACCAAAGGTATATATGAACTTATTGTAATATATATATTTTGGGTAAAAGAGAAAAAGCAAAACGAACAAAAGAACGTAACAAAAATGGTTGCTCTATATTCTCACATAGACCAAAAAGGTTCAGTAAAGGCACATACAAAGTTGTGATGTATCGCGTGACTATTTAAAAAAAAGAGAACCCTCGCGTAAAAATAGTCTACCAACTGCAGTCTGTAAGAAACAAACTTTAAATTTAACCAAACATTAAAAATGCTCGATTACTTGATGGAGGTAGAGCATGGAAGAATCCAGCTGTTTTCTGTTCATATCCAAAATGTTTAACAAGTAATAATATAAAATACACACATGTGTCTACATGTAATGAGGAAAAAAATACAGCTAGATGGTACAGAAGCTCATAAAAATAATGAATGTAATATACAGAATTAAATACAGAGCTTACTTTGATCGAAACATATTAAGAGAGACCCCAATCCACTACAGTTTACACTCTCATATAGCACCAATGGCTAAAGCACAAGAATTGTTAAAGAATGGAGACATGCCAATGTGTCTGAATCACCAGTGTGTATGGCGGCTAAAATTGGGAAGAGTTTTGAAACTGAAACATTAGTAAAACCGGCTACCAAAAGTAATCTAATCACGGTTCCATCCGTTTCGAGGCCCTTTTTGTTTTTAGACCAAAGAGAGGGAAATAAACGACCATTGCGCCTAATTCCGGGTTCCAAAAGTTTCCCTTATTTTTTCTCATGTTTTTCGCAAGTGCTAAATTCTTCTTTTCTCTCATACCATGCCTAAGACCAGATTTTGACAGACAAATAACTGGGCAGGTAACCAAGAATGCTTGTAAAATTTGAACTTAAATATGGGGATACTACAAAGTCGATTGTAGAATTAAAAAATACACACATTTGAAATAATGACATGCATAAAATTCTCGATAACGAGAGTGGATTTTTAAGCTTTAATTAAATTACGTCATGACACACCTTTGGACTTGAAGTTCTTTGAGTGTGGCAGGTAATAATATTAGATATATTTGTTTATCATATTTGTGTCCCCGAATATTATGAGGAACACAATCTTACATTCTGCCAACTAAGAGGCACACCACCGGTCGTCGAATACGCATTGAATAATTTACTAAGAATCCTCAGTTGTGGTTGGAAGTCATAAACGTAAACAGGATATACTCAATTACGACTTAAACTAAAGGCTAGGATAATTACTACTCGACTGAAGGTACAATATTAATACAACGCAGCTTTGATGACAATATGCAGCTAGCTAAAAAAAAATAGATATAAATAAATATAGATAAACACTTAACAAATCTACGAAGGCTCAATGTAAATAAAAATTATACAATGTAACAAAGCAGAAAGGCTTCAAGCAAATTATTGACATGCACAATTCAATAAAGTTACCAGACGTAAGATAAGTAAATAACATGAGAGACTATACAGAGTTATCGACTGCTCATTAAGTCGATTTTTTTCTTTACAAACGCGACCTAGAGGACATCTAACCTAACTCCGACTGCATCGAGAATTCAATTTGTCTAATAACTTTAAATACCATTTCGATGGTACAATGATTCACGATTCCGTAAAATGAGGGATGAAAGGAAGGCTTCGAACCTACACCAACTAGCTGAAATTCACTGTCAATTAGTTAAAATAAACCAATGGCGGCGCTTATAACATCACGACGTGAAATTAAATTAAAAAAATACTTACAATTTAATAATCAAAGTCTCGCCAGCAAGTATCAGAAACGAAATATGACTACTGAAACAAGCCGTCCAGAACCTTCTCCAGAAAAATAGCTCACCAGGAGTCACAATCGCTTGTCGGTACCCAGTACTAGGAATTTTTGAAAAAATTACAAAATGAAAAAATGTAATTAGCAATAACATCTCTTTAACAACATTACTTACTGTTCTGCCAGAATAAATTTTAAATTCAAAATCATACTTTAAATCATCATCAGATTTTCTAATTGCTTTCCTAAAACTAAACGTCAGATTTACACTTTGAGATTCAAAACCACCTCATATATTCTGGACTTCCAATAATCCACCAAACAAGGTATACCTGCTTTGACTCAGCGTCAGATCTATCCAATCTTATGCCAAGTTTTTTGTCTAACATACTTTTGCAAGTTTACAGGCAAAACCTCCTATCACTTCCTCAACTCTCACTATTTTATTCCACCTATAGAAACTATGAGGATAAGATACATGTCCTTGGGATTTTTGATTTGAAGCAGATTCTATCTCCACCATGGCTTTATATTAATCTAGTGCTTATGCGTCCACTTGCTTCTAATTCGACAACATAGAAGTTTTACAAACGGGTTTTGGAATGTCTCTATGATGTTATTCTGTACCTAACATTTCAACCGAATTTTTGAAACAGTTTGCATTAGAGTCATCGGTATTAAAGCTGAAATACTAGTTTAGATATGCTGACGACACACGGTTATTGTTTGGTCCCGTGGTCATGTCGGGTATCTAAGATTTCGTAGTCATTTAAACCTTAACTCTACGGTTTTCTTGATCATCTAAACAACCATTACTTTAGATATCAAATTCACTATAAGAAATCCAGTACATCCATATGTTCGAATACCTAAAGAAGATTTTTACTTCAGAATCCAAATGAAATTAGGAATTCTATACGCTACAAATAGTGGCTTTCTTGTTCCTTAAGTTGTAGCCCATATCACTAAAACTGGCGTTTCAGCAGTCACGCGCATTTTAGAATACGATTTTTGCATAAGCAAAGGGCTTATTTCTACGTCTGCTGTTGCTGAACATAATCAGTTACCACACTCACTCTGTTGTAACGCGTATTTCTTTTTCTTTTTGCGTTACACTACGCGGCAGCTCGTAGGTGACGTGTGGAGGATTTGGGGTGGATTTAATTTTAAATGAAATTGGGCTCCAGAACAGGATTTTCTTCTTTATTGAAATAACTATTCGTTATTGCTTCCAACGTTATTAGCTTTAATTACATTTGCCTATCACTATTATCTCCGGTAAGAACCAGTTATGGGAGGAAACATGAAATCTTTCTACGGAATTATTCTTTAATTGTCTGAAATCATTTAATTTTTCTCTATTACTTTTTAGTTTCTCGAGAGAATCGAAAGAAGGAATCTATTAATTCAAAAATTTCTCACAACTAGATAGCATTTTTAACACTGCAAGTCTATTTGAATATAATATTTAAACAGAAATGCTTAAATTACATATAAGAATTAATACTAATTATATATTTAAACTTAAACTAAACCTATAATCTGAATAGCTACATCATAACATAGATATTGATAACGCTTTGGTGAAATTTCAGATTCTTCTTTAATAGGAAGATCGAAGAAACATAAAATAAATCAAACATTTAATAATTTCAATCACGATCTCTGCAGATTAGAACCATATATTTTGAGTTTGAATTTGTTTACTTGTTTATCGAGGAGCACGCCTCTTCTTCCAGGTAACCCAATCAGAGACGTCCAAGCAACTTTGACGAAACTTCTTAAGTCGATTTTTTTCACACTCTGATGAAACCCTTGCAAAAGTGGACAATACGTTGGCAATTGAAATTACAACATTGACTGCTCTAAATTTATAAGACGTTCTTATTGTAGCACCTTTGTTAAATTTGGATTCTTCTCATCAGCAGTTTTCACCTTTGAGCTCAGTACAATTACAAGCACTATAGATTTACAAAAATATTATTTTCTATACTTTTAAACCAACGAGAAAATTAAACCCGGTAATGTCAGTTCACACCTTACTATCATTGTTTCGATCTTTTTTAAAGCATTGGAAATTTCCTGAACGTTAATTCACCATTTTTGTGGTTCTGTTGATTTTCTAAATCTTTCAGGATATGTCATAGCAGTAATTTACGAAACAAGCGTCGAAAGTAAAGCATAGCATAACGAACGTTAATGAGGCGAAGGCCGCACGGTGGAGCGTTGCATGTAAGTGAACTATGCTATGAAACTTTGACGAGAGTAACGCAGATGCTTTATTCTGTTGTTGTCTTTTGTAAACTACATTTTTTTGAAAAAATAAAAATAATTGTTGAAATCATAAGAAATATAACTTTAGTAGTTGGGAGACCGGGGCAATTGTAACATGGGTCAATTGTAACAAGTGCTTATACTAGTGGCATCTATTGAAATTATGCACTGTCGCTATAATCCGTTTACTCGTAGCTCGGTTACCAAACTGTGGTTGGTATTGGTGGCGTCATACGTGCCAGAAGTGTGTTTTGTATACCTGGAAAGAGTAACGCGATTTAGTACGTCGTAAAGTAATCTATTTTGTTGCAACTTGTTTCCTTATGGTGGCTAGCATTAAAATTTGTTGGGAATTTTTCGTGGACACCATTCGAAGTTGTGTTAAATTACGCATCATTTAGGTGATGGTATCATTATTATAATTCAAAATAGCTTTCTGACAGCCTCAATTTACTGATCTTTATAAAAACGTCCAGTGCTTACACGTACTATTCGTTTTACACAGGAAATGCCTCGCAATCGTGCTTCGCACTACCAGCAGAGGTCCGGATCAAAATGATATTGAGGAAACTGCTGATTTAGTAATAGACGAGAAGGTGTGGATTCGAAAGGCCTTAAAACCTATGACATATGTCCACGTAACACCTGCAAAAGATTTATCAAAAAGCGAAAGTGAGTGAAGACCCTCAGATTGAGATATACAAAGCCACATAATAGCAAGTGTTTTCCTGACTTTGGAAGCGCAGCTCACGGAATATCTTAAAGCGTCCGCCAATGTTTTCTATGGGCTCACACAAAAAAAGTAAGAAATTTGGCTTATAAATACGCAGTTGCAAACAAACTGAAATTACCTGACAAGTGGAAGGAGTTCGAGATAGCCCAGGTATAGATTGGTTTACGGGTTTTTAAGAACGTAATCCAACACTCTCATTAGAGTCTGAATCAGCAATATTGCTCGAGCTTGCAACTTTAATAAACAGAATGTTGAGAAATTTTTTGATAAACTTAGCAATGTAATAGAAAGGTACGGATTTAAGACCTCAAAACATCTACAATTTAGATGAAACAGGGATTACTACAGCACCAAAACCTGATAAAGTCTTTTATAAGGTGTAAAACAGGTTGGTGGCATTAATTACATGAAAGAGGGACATTGGTAACTGTATGCGTGGCTGTTAATGCAGTTGGCAATTTAATACCGCCTGTGTTTATTTTCCTCCCGGAAAAATTTCCCACGATCATTTTTTGTCAGATGAGGCCGGTGGGCAGTATCGGGGCGGCAAACGGTTCCAGACCGGATGCAAAGTGCTGAATTCTTATCTTTTGCAGCATTTTCATTGAAACATGTAAGGTCATCTCAGGAAAATAAGGTTCTTCTGCTTCTTGACAATCACGATTCCCATATACAAATTGCAGCTGTTGATTTTTTGTCGCGAAACCGGGATAGTATTGCTGTCATTCCTCACCGCCATACGTCTGGAAGCTGCAGCCTTTAGACAGATCGGTATATGGACCGTTTAAGAAATATTTCAACACCTAGCCGACGATTGGAGAAAAAACTTATCCAGGAGAAAGAATGAACATTTATCTGTTTGCCAAAGTCTTCCTTGAAGCAATCCCTCCCTTTAGCTGCTTTTAGCAAATATTGTGAGCTGGTTTCAAATGTTCCGGTATTTATCCATTTAACCCACTTCGTATTTGCTATGATCGTGAGTTTGCTCCGGCTTGCGGTTACTGTAGTTGCCATTGCTAGAACCAAACGACCATTTACTCGAAAACGACACGGATCCCTACACTGCTGTGAATCCACACCTCCCCTCTCGTTCAAGATCGTCTCTTCACTCTACACCGCCTCCTCATTCTTCTCCAGTTCTGCAAGTGAGTTATGAAACGAACCTTGACAACAAAGACCTTTACGCTCCAGGATACCATCAAATCAAAGAACTTCCCCTATGATTTCTCCAAGCGATATCCGTCCGTTGCCTAAAGCAAATTTCCAGAAACCCAAAGCGAAAAGGTAGGGTGTAATGAGAAGTTCTATTTGGACCGATGACCCAGAGAAGGCACGGTTAGCAGAAATAAAAAAGGAAAAAACACCTGAAAGGAACTTAAAGTTGGCCAGGCAAAGCAAGTCGACGTCTGTGTCAAAAATTGATGCTAAAAAGGTAAAAAGAATAAGACTGCGAATCGAAAGAAAGTATTTTGAAAGATAGTAAGCACAGATGATGACGAGTATTTGTGCCTTGTGTTGCATGGGCGCATGGGCCAATAACCAAACAGGGCGGGGAGGTGGGTACAATGTCTTGGTTGCAAATTATGGTCATACGAAAAATGCACAAAAGGCGACATGTTATATTACTGCAATAACTGGGAATCTGATTAACTAATCTAATCAGATTCACAGTTATAGCAACTACCTTTAACAAATATATTTTTAAACAGAATCACTTTCTTTGTCTCTTGTTACAATTGACCTTACGGCATATTTACAACTGACCCATATTTGGGTCAATCTCATAACATTTTTACTTTTACAGGAACTTAATATTTTTTCTCAAGTTTAAACTGAAATATGCTACAATTTTGTACTGCAGGATTCATGGCAACTTTTCTAAAGCATCTTTGTATGGTTTTTTATGGTAATATATTGAGACGTTTCTGAATTGCAAGGAGATTAAATGCCAAAGCTGTTACTTTATTTGGTCTCCCCTACTACATTTATTAATAAATCTATCAAATTTTACATTAGCTTTAACATCGTGTTTTTAAATTACTCAGGTGAGATGTCAAGATTTTATATGTAGCTTTTCCACCTGTTGCATACTCCTTCTAATATAATAGTTGATTTTGGACATTTAGTTTTATGTAGATTTCTACGTTTCCAGTTTATACTCTAGAGCTTTTTCCCTCATTACATAACTTTACTGTGAGTGAAAGGTGTGTTGGCGATGTTGGCCTTTTAAAAATAGTTAAACAGCATTAATTCAGAGAAAACATATTCAGTATAGCCGTGATCAACAAACTATTGAAATGCCTGAAAAAGTGAACGTTTCTTGTAATCTAATGATAGTATCACAAGATTAACAAAGATTGTAGGTGATGAATGATGTTAAATACGATTGTTTGCGTCATTAATGCTTTGGTAACCTTTTAAACACTCTTGTAAATATAGGTTCTGTTAATACCAATGCTTTTTGAAGGAGTTTTATGAGTACTGACTATAGCGTATGTGTACATCTATAGTATATAGCGTAGATCTACCATTATTAAAAATTCAAACAATAATAAGTTTATAAATATATAAAAGCACAATTTGTACTATATATTTATTGTCATTAGTACTTCTAACTTGTAACAACGTTTTTAATGGTATCAAAACACGTCTATGTTAAATAGTATTCTCTCTTACAGCATTCTACGAGATATAAGCTTAATGAAATATCAAAGTAGCTATAAAAAATTTAACAAAGACTTCTACAATTTTGCGTCCAATCAAATGTTTTCATTATTTAAAATTAGAAACTTATGGTTTGTCAAGAGGCATAAATAAAACAAATTTGCATAAACTTTTATATTAAAAAAGTTGTAGAAACTTCCAGCGCCATGTGAGCTTACGCCTGGATCTTTCTAAAGTATGCACCTTCGTCTCGTTATTATAACATCATCTTACGTCAGTGTTTCACTATTGAAAAATACTATTAGAAGTAGTAGTTATTAGGAAAATCAAGTATTAAACGTAACAGGTATTTAATAAAGTTCTGAAAGAAGAACAATGTAGCAATTACACTTACATAACGTTTTCCGAGCGGTTCGGATATTCTCAATTTAACTTTCATAAAAGTCCTAGAATTATTTTCTAATTTTCATGTCACGTGATCGATTAACGCATACATATTATTTTCAGGCAGCTCATATTGTAATCCAGGTATTTTATATAATGAACAGCTATTTTGAAGTAATGACATGTTAGGTAGTTCATGAAGTACATTTTCTTAAATAATGGTTGTATGTACTTATATTAATGGTGGTCAATGACTATACTTAAATATAAAAATTATAACATAAAACAATACAAAGAAAGCTCAGATTGAATTTTCTAAATAACATATTAACAAACAAACACATTTCTTGACCTTCTTCAGAAGATGCCTGAAACTGACATTGCTTTACCATAGGGGTAAGTATTTATACTGTTTGTTCCAACATCTCTTCACAATTTGTGGTTGACCGGACATCAAATAAATGGCATTCAGGTAAGAACGAACTGTATTCATTATCCCCTTGTTGAAATTGTTTTTTTTTTTTGTCCTTTTGGGCCTCGTGATTCTCTATGAATTAACTACAAGGTGTTCATAAATGAGTTTTAAAGCTTGGTCCATAGATCAGGATGTTGGTAGATTGACGTCTCATACTCCGTATCTTGTCGAAAAAATTCTTGAGTTCTTAATGTGATTCTGTGGACTGCACAAGTACGTAAGCTTTTAGGTAGATGATCCTGTAGTGCTGACAATCGATCGAAGAGGTATTCCTGGTATGTGCATCTTAAGAAGACCATAGAGGTGAAGGTCTCTGCTGTCCGATGGTAGTAGCTTTCTTTGCTTTATTGTTGGAATCGAAGATACTTTGATAGCATCTGAGGCCTTTTTCCAATCTTTCGTTGTGATCTTCGCGCTGGTGGGGTTTCTCCCAAGAGAGCGTTTATCTTGGCGATGTAGTTTGCTGCATCTATATGACCACTGTGGCATTCCCTATGTCGACTGGAAGGACGACGACTGGTCATAATTAGCCACTTTTGGCCAAGAATCTACTGTGAAGCAATTCAGGTCCAGAAGGATGGCGACAATATCAGCAAAATAAAGCTTCTTTCTACCATGGAAGCCAGTCCATGTAAATCGTCACAAACCAGTGATGGCTAAAACGTCAGATTGAAGGACTGTCGCAAAAACCTTAAAAACAAGAATAATGTATACACGCGTTGTTTTCTTACCCAATACATTAAAATCCAATTTAGAAAACTTTGAAGGCAGAAGGAAAAAATCGTTACATGAATTACTATTACTAGAAGTATCTTCCACTTCAAATACTCTAATTTCCTTTATTATCTGGACAAAGTTGTTTATTAGGTCTCCCACTTTGACCTGATTTTCAGCACTAATCGACATTCCACTTCAAATGTCTCACAATCTTTTTGAGGTATTTCATCAGCACAGACGATAAACTTTATTATTTAAAACATATCTAACAAAAATTAGATGCTTCAGGGATTTAGCATCTAACTTTTTTTCCGTTTTGATTTCTTAGATACTTAATTTCAAGCATCCAAAACCATAAAGCTTCTTACCTTTTCTAAGCAACTGTATTTGTTCAATTCCCTTCAACATAGACCTCGTTTTTGCTTCCTGGAGTATAAACTGTGGTCAGCTGATGTGCTGTTTTTTTTTAATTTTGAATAAGCCTTGAGCTGATGCTCTTTAATCTCATCATGAACAAAATAATAGCCAGCAGTGAAAAACATAATGAGGATGATATAAAAATGGGGCTCAATCCCAGCCATCTTATACTATGCGTTGATGACAGTCTGAAAGGTGTTTAATCTCAGATGTGTAGGATAACCTACAGTGAAACTTCTCTTTTTATCAGTGCACAATCACGACTGAAAGATGCAACATGCTAATATCCACAGATAAGACAAAAGTCTGTTGGTAGTAATCAAAAGAGCGTAGCAAATTAGAAATAAACAACAAAATCTAATCGTGCAAGTGATGTCCTTTATGTACTTGCGGGTAGAGAAATATCGGAGTGAAAGCGGAAACTGATTATAGAGAAGTCAAGCAGCAAGTCTTGAAAGCCTTTTGAATATCTACAGATATTTGACAGAAGTGTTACCTGGAAAAAATAAATACCTTTCAATTGTAGACATAAAACTAAAATATATAAGGCTATGGTAAGACTAAATATGTGTATATACAGCAGAAACCAAGAGCTGATACTAGCAGAATTAAGCAACTAATGCGAACAACTAAAAATGAATACTCGCTGAATAAAATTAAACTAAATGTTTGGATGCATTGTGACTGTCACCCATCTATTATGCAAAACCAGGCGACTCTAAGTTAAATTGAAGTCAGGGTTTCCAGTACGCGTGACGCGAGAAGTGTTCTTAGTCAATTTGTTAGTTAACGTAGTTATTATAGCTTTGTACATATTGTTTCTTTGTATACACATTTAATAAAACAGGTTATGAGCCAGGTGCTATTACCCAGGCTCACTATTAAGTGTGAAGCTGTGAAAGAATCTGAGTAACATATTCGTGACAAAACAACAATGTGCGACAGCACAACAAAGTGACGATAGTGTTCGGCAATGCAGTAAAGCATTAGAAAATTAATCTAAGCAAAAAGCGAAGAACAGTGGGAAACTGAGGAAGTGGCAATTTGAACTTTGTTTGAGAGCAAACAGTTGCGCAGGTTCGTTTGTCTCTGATGGTACACGCGTGTGTTGTCACCTTACAAAAGGCGTAGAACCGTCTGACGCATAACACCGCAATTGTTCCGCTATCCATATCCGAAGCTGAAAAACCTCGACGCGAAAGAAATTTGGGATACCCTAATTTCAGTTTTCAAAGCAATCCTCACTGCAAACGCTTACTCACTCTATTCTGATTACTTTTTCAGAGACTACGAAAGATGACGTCACTTCCGTTACAAAACACACTTTGATTATCGAATCTGTTCTGATGACCTTTTGCGATGAATTACGCAAAAGTAATCCGAATACAAGGCTGCCCTTATCGCTGCTGCATCATCGCATTTTAAAACACTTGGATCGGAATCACCAGTGTTATCAGATCCAATCTTGGTATCGTGTTACAGAAGCTGAACAAACAACAAAACTGCTATATTGAGAATTTTGTTCCAATTGAGAATTCGCTGACAACAGCTTTGCGACCTATAAAGCAATCAGTAACTTTCTATGCACAAAAGTAAATTACACGTAAAAACAAACAGAATGGTGGATCGTAGAGCGATATAAACAAATCAAAGAAAAAGAAGGAAACCTGTTCAATGTTTATATTGCAAAAAGATGGGACATCTTATTGCAGGCTTCACCAAAAACGAATCGCAACGGAAGAAAAGTCGGCAGCAAGTAAAAGCGAATTCCGATGGTTTAAATAAATCCAGGAACATTTCTTGCACCACAGTCCTGGTGGTCAATGGAATAATAGATTATATGATTCTTGGATATCGGACTCCGGTAGTACACATCACATATCTGCAAATAAACAACATTTCGCTACGCATTTGAAAAATTTCCAATTCCGCGGCGCGTTCTAGACAGCAGGAAATGAATTTCCCTGCTCGCATACAGATCAGGCAGTGTTGTGTTGATGTGCGTGTATAAACGACAAATGGTCGCCCGCTTCGGTTACATGAGACGTTTGGTACATTCCAGATGTGCTCTTCGTCATAACTTTTTCTCCGTTCTGGGTCAAACCGCTGAACATAGCGGTACGTGATCATTGCTTTCTAATAGTGAAGGCCTCCAACATTCGGCGAAATGGTAAAATCAAGTTGCAACAGGCCAACTCATTGCGTGCAATGTACATAATGAATAATATGCGAGTTCGGCATTTGAATTCCAAATGTAGAAGTTAATTTAGCCAACTACTGGGAAGAATTACTACAAGCGATGGCACGAGCTGACAGGGACATCAAGGTAAAAAGACACGTACGCAATGCGTTCCTTATCTCTGTTTTGGTATAAACGTCAAATGTTCCCGATACCTCTCTTCGTTCTGTGATGGATGTATTCTCGGAAAATCACACCGAAAACTTCGTTTCGTGCTCGTGAAGAATCGTCCACACCAGGTAGGTCAATTCAATAACGCCGATGTAAACGGTCCTATGTCGATTGACTCGCATAAATGGTTTTCGTTGCACGTAGTTTTGGAAGACGATTATTCGCGGTTTGTCCGTATATACTTTATGAAACGTAAGTCAAGAAGTGCGGTTGAAAATTTGAAAACATTTTTAAATGGTGCTGACACCATGGTCACAGTTAAAGGTTTTTCTAAATTCTGACGGTGGTCGGGTTTGATTGTAAAGAAGTGTTAAAAGGGGTTGCGCGATCGCGGTATCGAATTTCGTTTAACGTGTCCAGATTTGCCAGTGAACAAAACGGCGTCATGGAACAATCAAAACCGACACATCGTTAAGACCTGACGCGTTCAATGCTTGCTAATCAGTAAATTACCAAAATCGTTTTGGGCTCCAGCAAATGCGCCGATGCTGCTACTGTTTCTAATTATGCACCTGGAAAGTCGAAGTGTTCAAGATGAAAAACTCCGTTCAGGTTATGGCACGGTACAGAATATTTAACAGTTTTGATTATTTTGCTTATAGCATTTTTGGTTCAGAATGTTTACGTAAGCTTATACCAAAGAAGTTTCTGATCAAAATTCGATATCATAACGGGTTTACCCCAGGGCACTTCGTCGGTTATGTAAACGACAAAGACGGTTACAAAATATGGGTACCGTCTCAGCATCGCATAATTAAAATCGCAGAAACATAAAATTTTCGTCCGGAAAAAATTATGCTGCGCAACGAACGATTTGATTCGAATTTGAATGCGGACACATCGAGGAAGAAATAGAAAAAGAATTGATCAACAGATCAGTTACCGTCCAGTGGTAATCCGGAATCAGATAAAATTAACTTGATGCCTCAAGGTGAAGTCCAGTAATAAACTTCCTGCGGTTCGACACAATTAATCCAAAAGCTAAATTTGAAGAAGTATGAAGTAGGCTATCAAGCCCATCGTTCCCCAAGCAAATAGTACAATAGCATGTTGGCAACAAAAGCGTCCTACGAAGAACTCAAGCTCCGATAAAATCCTTCAGTGATGCTATAAACAGTCAGTCGATTCAGACAAATGGTTATTGTGTGCTATGAATGAAGAAATGAGCGACGCTTTTGAAGAAAGTGAAACAGGATTTGGTATCTTTGCCGGAAGATAAGCGTGTTATAGATAACCGTTGGGTGCTTCGTGTGAAACTGAAGCCAATGCGGTTCGGTAGATCGCTATCGTTACGTTTGGTTATTAGTGGGATGTTTGGCGTGCGGGAGGTCGACTATGATGAGACTTTTGAGTCCGGTTAACTTCGTTACGACGCGATTCATGCCTTAATCGCAGTCGCAGCCGAAGAAAAATTATTAGTGCTTAGCCAATTTGACGATAAAAACAGCGCGTTCTTTGTATGGAAACATAGATGCAGAGATTTACATGACACAACCTTGAAGGTTTCTTGGAGTGATGGATCAGGTCTCGTGTTTGTCGTTTAAATAAATCTTTATACGGTCTGGAAACAATCTCCTCTCAGTGTTGGAACAGCAAATAAATTCACTCTCTTTATGGAAAGAAATGGTTTTGTCTCGTTCTGACAGCTGATCTCGTGCATTTCCATTCGACAGAATCAAACAGAAAAAATTATTAGTAGCAATTTACGTCGACGATATGGTCTCATCGCAGGTTCAACACAAGATGCGGTGAACTCCGTATTTGAAATTACTCGAAGTAAGATTTAAGATAACAGTAGAATCTTTGGATTCTATTTTTTAGGTATGCAAATTGAGCAACGAGAATCACCGGTTCGTTTCACAGTGAAAACTTACATTAAGAAATTATTACAACGTTTTGACATGGTTGAATTCAAAACCAACAAAGACACTCTTTCTGTTAATGCACAACCAGACATAAAGTACATCCCAACGGTGCTCTCGATAGTTCCGTTCCATTTTCAGGTCCGGCAGTAGGATCACTTATGTACTTGGCTTTGTGCTACTCGCCCCGATATTGCCCTGCGCAGTTTCGAAAGTTGCTCGATCAATGGCTGCGCCGTCTTTCGATTGGATCTGTGTTAAGCAGTATTTTTCAGGTGCCTCGCGTGGTACTCTTGCAGAACTTGGATTAAAACTACAGTTCATTAGGAGAGTCCATTATGTGCGTACTTCAGATACCGATTTTTGCTGGAGACATCAAAATCTAGACGGTCAACAAAATGGATTTGTGTCATTACATTGGCAGTACATTTGTGACATGGACTTCTCAGTTACAAAAAGTCAATCGTACATTATCCACTACCGAAGCAGAATCTCGTCATACTTTATTGAAGGAGCGAAGGAATTGGAGTGTAGTTAAAACGATTGTTATTCGGAGATTAGTGAAAAGAAATATGTGCCTGTATTGTTTGTTATTCTTGCGAGTGCTATTAAACTAGTAAAGAATCCCCGAGTTTCACAAACACGTTCCAAGCACATACTGAAGTACGTTACTATTTTGTGCGTGAACTTTATCAAAATGGTACTTTAGAAGTAGAATACGTTCGTTCCGGGAAGATCAACTTAGGGAGACATGTTTACTAAGCCCTTAAGCCAGAACGTTTTTAAAAATATGTGTTCCAATATTGGACTCCGGCGTATAACCGGGAATTTTTGTTTCCGAAAGTTTGGTTGCGGGGGGTAGTGCTGAATGAATGAGTAAACTAAACTGGATGGTGGCAAGCACCATCTGACTAGTGTGCAAAACCAGCAAACTCTAAGTTAAGTCAAGTCGGGGTTTCAGTACGCGTGACGCGAGAAGTGTTCTTAATTAATTTGTTAGTTAACGTGATTATCGGCTTTATACATATTGTTTCTTTTGTGATACACACATTTAATAAAACAAATACTTTAAGAACAATAGCAGGAAAAACGAGAAGAGATAGAGTCAGAAACAAACATATAAAGAGAGGAATGTGGAATCAGGAATCTATGTAGTTAGACGATTTTGCTAGGGGAAAAAGAAGGAAATGTAACGAAGAAGCACGTTCAAAGAGCAGATGAGACCAGGTTCATATGAATAGCGAGAGATCAAAGACCAGTAGGAAGAAGAGAGCTCTGAAAGACCAATAAAAAAGATGGAAGGATGGTTAAGGTTTCCCACCTCCATCAAAACACCGTGAAAAAGCGTGAAGAAAAACAGGTTTCGACTTAAATAAAAGAAGAAAGAAGAATAAACTCAGAACAATATTTTACCACTATTATCAGTACTAGTGAGTTTTAATTTGCTTGTCCCTTGTGTGATTTTCTACAAAATTCTTAAACTTCTGTAAATAGTCCATAACTACATCCTTAGGATGACTTTATGTTAGTAATCATCAATAAAAGTGAAAAAAATATATTCGTATAAACAAACAAGTTTCCACCTCCATCGGTCCACACATAAATCGTAATGGATTATTTTGAAGAACTTTTGAATAACCGAATACCTGCTCTTACAGATATTTAAATGGTAGTATTGACATTTTTCTTTAATACACGTAACAGCTTGTGCATTAGTGAGTTTTACTGAAAATAAAAACTCCTTGGGGGTAACAATTGTTTTTAATTGGCTATATGCATGAAAATTTTGGATTTCGAATAGAATCCGAGGTTAAAGATAATACGGCAGAATATACGACTCGGTCCATAGACCCGTGGTTTAGTTTCCCGAGGAAAGTATTACACTTCAGAAGAATTGTGACGACTGACCCTGGGCTTAGTCCGGTAGCCAAAAACAATAAAGAGTTGAAGCTTTTTCACAGTTTGGAGGAGTATGGTAAATTCTGACAGTGATTATAAGTAGTTTTCTTTGTGGGCGACGGACAGGAGACCACGACATGTCACTAACATGTGCCAACGAAGGTTCCAGTAATAATCAAATGGTTTGCAAGTCGAGAAGAAGGTGCTTTGTAGTTGTCCACTGGACAGTGCTCCAGCTTGCTTCCTACAAAATTAATAAGCCCAGGCTAAAGTAGAAATCTAGGATTAATCCTAGAGCAGATTGGTAGTGCAGACTCATTTGCATCTCGGATCGTTTTTATTTGGGTTTTCCTTGGAAACGTTAAAGAGTAATGAAAAAATGAAAAAAAATTCTCCTGCTCCAAAATTGTAACAAAGTGGACTTCTCGTGTGTCTTCTCTTCTTTTTGCCATAATCTAAATATAAAACAAAAAAATTAAAATAACAATTTCCTAAAAATGTAATATTTAATATATACCTTTCTAATTATGTGACTACTGAGATTATATATATATATATCAAAACTGTAATACGACACTCTGGGCTTTCTAGTGCAACAAACATATAACAGTGTACACAGGCACAGATGGAGGTCTCAAGCACAGATCCAATAAATACTATTTATCAGAAAGTAAATACTTGCACTTACGGCTTCCCTCATAAAAACTCAAACTAATCAAACAATAAGCGAAAACCAAATAGTTAAGAACATCTCTGTATATGTATATTATACACACAAGCTTGGAATATATTCGACGTAGACATAGTTTTATACACAATTTTAACTTCTTATAAAGATGTACTCGTCTTATGCGTTTCTTGTAATACATATGTTGATGACGATATGTATCCAGTCATAGTCATTTAAGAAATTAATAGAAAATATTATTTATATTTAAGGTCAATTTATCTATGTTTGGGATTAGGCATAATAATTATTATAGTTTATAATTTTTTGTAATATCATAAAGTAGCATAACTTTTAGTGTGGGAGGATTATTACATTATTTTTTCTCATCAAAACTAAAAAGGCGACGACTAACTCAGATTTCAAACAGATTGAGTCCTATTAAGCTTTAACAGGTGTCAAATTTGACATTTATTTCCCTTCTCCAACAACAACGAGAGCAGGAGGCAAACATTATACTGAAGTATTTTTAACATAACAAATCCTCTGTAACACGCAGCATAAAAACCTGGAAAGTGGACACTAACTAAAATCAAAAATAGAAATCTCTGAGCCATACACCAAAGACCATGAACTCCTGAAACCTAGAACCGCCTAAAACACAATAACTTACCCAAAACCAAGAAGAAACATAAATGAACGAGAGTTTCCCCAGTTCATACCTAAGTGTCGCCCATCAGATGTGTCTAAAAGTTTGCATGAAGTGTGGAATGATAGTTTAAAGAACAAAAACTCCAACCAAACAGAAATGAAGTATCAGAAAAAGTGCTACTCGTTAAAGTTGATGACATCAGTCGTTACGCTTTATAAAACAAAAAAACAACGTAGTCAATATGTAGACCCCTATGACGCAAAAAGTAAAAAAGTATCACTTAGCAGATTTTGGATAATTGGTGGTATGCGAATTTAGAAAAAGTCAAAAAGAAAAACAAAGATAATTGTGAGTCAATCAAAGTCGTCAACACACGGTATGAGGTTCTTTTATCAAAAAAACCAAACATACTCTAATGATATACGCATAGAAAACCAACGAAGAAATCTCAAGCAAAAAGAAAGTTTCTTATTAAAAAGTCGAAACAAGTCGGACTTACCTAAAAAGCAGAAAAAATCAACAAGTTTAAGATTGCAACAACAAAGTTACAAAAAGTTAAGCACAAGCATTATGTACCAATCTAAGAAAAATCCAAACTGCTTAACCCAAAACCGAAAGAAAGAAAAAGAAGTAAAGGTAAATAAGAGAAGAATAAGAAGCATCACTTGTTAACCGGCACTTTGTCGGTAGTCGGTGTTCGTTGGAATACTCACTGAGAACACTGCCCTAAAGAACGAATTAGAATATTCCTAAAAGCTAAAAAGAAACCTGGGGCAAAGTAAAAAAGGACTCCTGACAGTAACTGACAGCATCAAAAATGCCTCCATTAAGCGGAATGATACTGAAATTACAAATAGCAACGTTGCAGTCTGATTACGAAGTTTGAAAAACGAAGCTAACGACAAAACCAAAAACCACTAAACCCAATACAGCAAGAAAAGTAACTGAGGAAGGAAAAAAGAAAAGAAGCTATAGTTACATGAGCACTAAAAAGGTAGAAGTTACTGGAAAGATAAAAAAAGAAATGTTTAAACCACAAATCAACCAAAACTTAGACAAAAAAACAAAAAGAGACAATTGCTCTAAAGGCGAACCTTCGGCAGCAAAAAGAGAAAGAAAAAATGAAAAGTGAGAAAGACAAAAGAAAGAAAAGAGATAGACGGAGAAGGATAAGATTACAGATATTTCTATGTCCAGCTAGCAACTCAAGAGGCAAACCTCTTTTAAAAATCAAAACAAAAGAAGAATAGTTGGCACATAGAAAATCCCTAAGCCCAAGGAGAATAATAAAGTTTAGTGTAAATGTTTGATTTGTTAAAAATAAAAAGAAAGAGTAAGAAAAAGAATATCACAGTTACCCATAGAACGAAAGCTGTACCAACTGCTGTCTAAATTGGATAGTTTACTGCACAAAAGTTTAATGCCGACAAGCGGAATATGAAACTCAAAAAAAAAGAAAAAAACCAAATCTTTAAAGCAGAAGAGGTAGATAGCTTGTCAGAACCACAGCCAACAAGATAATAACTTGATGTATTCAAAGACTGGAAGACCACTAAAACCAAAAAGCTTACGACGCTTGTGACATGACGAAAAAGAAGAGAATCGATTAGGAAGAAGTGTGTACAGCAAAGAATAATTAGAAGCGACTGGAAGGAGATGCAAAAGCAGCGGCAGACACACCTTTATATCTGAAGAGACAGCAGCACATGTGCAGACGTGTAGAAGGTTTTATGGCGTAACGCGTTTTGTCTACGTACCTGTAACATGATGGCAACGTTCTAAGAACAAAGAACAAAAGCGTATGAACTCAACATAACCTTAGCAAAGAGGCTTCTGAGGTGCTTTAACACTGCAGTATTCACTACAATCAGATATAACATAGTGATCCTGAATAATTAGTTTGCGCTGGCTCTAATGGAACAACTATAATTTCTTTACACGCAAAGGATCAGAAGAAGAAACACGTACCCGTTTACATACAAGATCGGTAGTAGGCCTAATAGTCCTAGAAACTGAAAAAGAAATTAGAAGGAAGAGAAACAAGAAAAACGAACAGAGCAGTAACGTAGAAAGTACTTTGACAGACGACAACGAACACAAGTATTCTGATGAAGAAGAAGAAAGTGTAAAGAAACATTAAGAGAACAAATAGCAGGAATAACAGGAAGAGACGGAAGTAAAAATCTTTTACTAGCAAAGGCTAAAGATAGTCCAAAAGTAAAAACTCAGACTTCAACAAAGCATCAACAGCATTCCACGTAAGTAAGGAACTTCTGTTCGTCCTAAAAAACAAGAGAAGCACCAGACAAAGCCTTAAACAGATAGTAAAAGTTAGTGATGCAGAACACCTCAAGAAACAAACTAATTATCAATCAACACGAATAAGAAAGTCAATAAGTACAAAAGGAGTTTAAATTCACTTGAGGCTCATTTCTGAATCAGAGTCCGAAAGAAGTGAGTAGTGATCGTTTTTTATCTGAAAAACTACACAAGCTAATAATACACTTAAAAAGACACAATAAATCCTAAAACAGTAGACTAATCCAAAATCGTAAACTAAAGCAGGAATCTGCTAACACGCATATCCCATTCAAAAATCTCATCAAAATCAAAGTAAATCCCGATACTTCAAACAAGTTAAGTCAGCTTCCCGAACACGAAGAAGTAAGTTAGGTCTTACTGCAGCAATCAGAAGTAGCTTTTCCCAATGCCGAGCGCACTTTTTAGACTACCAATAAGTAGAAAAGTCAATACAAATAGAGACGTATTTGTGCGTGATTTTTCTCGTAACTAAAAAGAGCGACGACTAATTCAGTAATTACGGCGATTGAATCGTAAGCTTCTGTGGTGTCAAATTATAAAACGAATTTGTGCACAAGAGCGCCTAAACGATTAAAGACTAGGAATTGGAAGACACCGTTTAAACTCAAGTACCTGCAGCTGAAATATAGAACAAAATGACAAGACAGAAGTGGTAACTCTAAGTATATTTATTATTATCACAGACAGACAGCAGTCTGGCACGTTAGAAGAAAATATAAAACGTCCAAATGTATATAAATTTGATCAAACACTAATACGTAGGTCCGTATCACAGACAAAATACTAAATCGGCCTTCGACTGAAGCAGCACGTCGTATAAAAAGTGGCCTTGTCATTGCCTAACTTTTACATTCAAGAAACAGAATTTACTTCGTAAATTTCGGAAGATCTAGAGAATCAAAACGCACCGTATAATGCTTATAATGACACAACAAAACGATTTTGCTTGTTGTTATTGTACTACGCATGCGACTATTTAGTGGCATCTTTATCAGACTTTCCTGAAACTTAATTGAAGGATTAACATAAACATATTCTGCATGCAGAAACTAAGCCCCTTTTTAATTCATGCGTTCACTGAAACTTAAGCGGAGTGCGCAGAGTTTCCCTCAAATTAATTTAGTAAATTTGGTAATTTTTTCCTCCAGTATGATGATAATTTATTTCAACCCCTCAGAAGGGTGTAGATTGGGTGTAAACCCCAGTGACGTGATCGTCATCATAGAAGTTTTTCCAATTACAACATGTGTTTAGTAGCTCCACAGATACAGAACACAGGTGGGGGCATGGAAAAACTGCTACAGGAAGTGATACGGAAGAATTAAATTAAACCACGAACACCAGAAATAAATGCTTACTCCCATATACAGACTTTCACTCGGATCGCCATGATATTCTATTTCTATATCCCACATGGATGTGCGTGAAATACTTAACGATGGGCGTACTCAACACTAGATGATGTCACCGTTCTTCAAACTTTATCGAAAGAATAAAATCGATGTTCGAAATTTGGCATTTTCACCTACTCCAACAACGAAAAGTGGGCGTACCGAGGATACATTTTATACAGAGGACAAACATTTTGACTAAAGCATTTTTAACAAAACAGAGTCATTGATCAAATGCTTTAACACTGGAAAAAGCCACCACTAGCAAGGTAGTTTGAGTAAAACTAATCACACATAATCTATAACTGCCATACAGTTCTTGAGTCTGTTTTAGATTGATTGATTTTCTACTACCATTTCATCATCAGTTGAATCATATTTTGGTTGGTCACATTTGAAACATTAAGTTCTTCATAAATAGTTTTCTAAATAAACATATGCTTTTAGATACGTTTCTGAAATAATGTTTTACAGTAAAAGAAATCAAAAGTTCTTATTACCAAATACCGTATTTTTTTAATTTATGCTCGATTGACAACTAACGCCCTCTGTGACATTCTGTTGACGCAATCACTATCTGATCGAAAAGATTGCAGTTGTACGTCTCCCAAGTAACAAATTTTATATTTTATAACGTTTGAGAGAACGTTTACAAAACAAAGTTTATAAAACACCTTTGTCCTAAGAACGTAACTAAAACATTGTTACAGTAGCTATAAATGCAAAATGGGCACATATTTATCAAACATATTCGTTTTTAGCGTGTTTTTATAAAGCCAACAAAAACACTGTTATGGGATAGTTGCATGCTAAACGTTATATATCAACTGTAGATAGCTATAAACGATGGTAAATAGGGTGAGTTAGTTTAACACCCGCAGAAATTCAAAAATAAAGCTTTGAAAAATTCGTCTGGAATTATATTTAACTTTACAATAATTTTGCACTTTAATAGTAATATTGCTCTTATAACACTTTTTCTCTTTATTTTTATAACTTGAGGCTTTGTGTCCTTTTTAATTAACAGTTATATTGGAACTTCCGTTGTGAGTAATCTGATCCAGAAAGCTAAAATTATTTATATAATATTACTAATACAACAATTACTAACGTAGTCACATACTTTTATTAAAACAGTTGTATAAAACAGTTCTAAAGTGATAAATAGTAAAGCTAAATAGCTGTTATAAATCAATTAATGTTTGTAACAGCAGGTGAATCTCTCTTATAACAGAATATTATATAAACGTTTACAAAACACTCCTTTACTACTTTTTTTAAATTTTGAATAGATAACAAAATAATCTTTCAGACAACTTTTATAGAACCATTTTACATTAGAGAGCAACAACATGCGCCTTCTGATAAAATTGGAAAAGTTTTCTAACTTAAGTGAATTATAAAACATTTGTTACTTGGGCTGCTTGATAAGGTAAAAAGCGTGACAAAGAACTTTACACTGCTACTCTAATAAAAACAATTTCTTCCGAAAGAAGGGAGTATAAAATAAGCAAGATACAAAAATTATGCTGGCTGTAGGAAACAAAACAATAAATCTTCCTGTAATTTAAACCTAATTGTGTTTTTTTAAATATAGTGAGCTTCTGATTGCTTTCTAAACCATGTTACCCTATAGTATAGACAACACAATCAATATCACTAAAAATGTGAACAAAGCAGTTCACGTAGCTTCCAGAATAATCTCGATCCTACGTTAGTCTTTTTTGGAAGAATTTGGAATAACAAAGTAAGCTTCTCACTTTAATTTCTCCGTCTTTAAGCTAATCTTCGCTTCGTTTAAATAAAATATAGAAACAATTTCAAGTCGTATAAAAGCCCAGTCTGTATGTTGTAAATTATTTTACCATTCTTCTACATTTTTGACACTATAATGAACATGTTTCTCGACTTTTTATTTAATAGTTCAATTTTACTTTGTTCATAAGCTGTTTTAATATCCGGCATTTATCCAGTTCTTTGTATTCTTGGGGAAAGTCTAAATAGTCCAAAAATGCGTGTTAAGCACTCAAAACGGTTGCCATACAAAGAATCAAAGTTAGAACAAACTATACATTACACTTTTATTAACCTCAACAAAGCAATAAGCTGAAACTCTGTTCCTACAATAGAGAAAAAACTTAAGAACGCTAAGTCAATTTGCTTTTTAATTTGTTTTTCCTTCTACAACTTTCTTAATTTGGTATTTCAGTCTTAGCTTGTCTAACATGGTTGCTAAATAAATCCTTTTTAAATCTTGCATTTTGTTTCATCCTCTTTCATTTATCAGCGTATAGAGTGGAAGACCTTTAATTAAATGGAATTGGAAGTTGTTTTAAATATAAGAAGTAAAACGTTTCGAATAATATTGATTGAAGAGTTACGCTGTTTGAACAGAATTCACACGTTGTTTTCTTGCAAATCCTCAAATGCAGTAGTGAAAAATGGAAAAACGTTCAAATTTATATATACATCAAGTTATTGTGTTTTTTTGCATTTGGAGTGCTTTTAATTTAGACGAACGGAAAGTTTTCTGATTCTTTGGTGCCTGATTTTCAATCTGATGCAATAAATTTGCAAATAAGATTTGTAGGTATAGTGCTGGTCTTACATTATTAAAGTCATCAAAATCTATATTCAAGACACAGGTATCCGAGTAACAATTCAATCAATAATAACTACAAAATATGTTGATATCAAAGAAGCGGAAATAGTTTTTTCTAAATAGAATTTGACTTAGAATGTACTTATTAAATATTGCTCTTGTCGTGAATATAAAAGAATCTTTTAATTATTATAAATGTTTTTTTAATTTAACAAACAAAAATGTATCATTAATTCGTAAACATTCATTTTTATTTTGTGTTTTTTATATTTTATTATTTTGCATTAGAAATCTTTGTTTTAATGGATTTGCTTACAAAAACCAGCAGTTAAGCCCAAATTAAAATTAATTTTTTTGTAAGAAGGTAATCATGAAAGTAATTTATATGTTTTTGTTAGCAACGCTTTCTGGTATTAGAGCGTGTTAATAATAATCATATTTACTTTTGTATGCTTAATGGCAAAGAAAAAGGTGTTTGAAAATACAAATATAAATTATATTTAAAATAAAGAAATACAGAATTGCAAATTTAATAATATAATTAAATGTAATCCAATAGGACACATTCACTTGGTGTTATAATGTGTATGTAGCAAATTCTTTTACAAATGTCATAACACGTAACCAAATATTTATATACCCACATGATGTAGGCTAAAAATGAAATGGTTAGATATTATGGAGCTAAGCATTTTATGTATATAAATACTCGTAAATTAAGTTAGTAAAAATAGCAGTCATTTTACAACCACACATTTTAGTTGTCTCAACCACTACAGTTTAACGTATCAGTGGACCAAACCATGCGGTCTTTTTGCAAGCCTTCTTACAACGACTAAGAGTTAGAACTACCAGTTTATTTTTCCTTCCTTAAATATGTTTGGTAATATTAGTAGTATTCTGTTTATATACACTCAGGAGTCCTGAGAAAAACCTCGTGTAATACTTTAAAAGGCAAATATGAAATTTAAATTGAAGAAGAAAAATTCAGGAACATTGTAAAGCGCCCAGCGTAGAGATTTCTCAGAGATTGTATATCAATGATTCTGAAAACAATGAACCGTCGTTGCACTCAGTGCGACCGTGTTTAGGCCTTTGGGCAAAGTTTTTGGATTTTGTCTATAAGCTGATAAACTTAAAATAATCCCGATTTACTTTTTTTCTTATAATTTTAGTATGTTTGTCTCTTATGTTTCAGAACTGCTCTCGTTACTTTAATTTTAAATTTAAATTAATTTATTTGGTTTGAAGGATTATTTACACCCACATGCAAGGTTAAGTTACTAAGTAACAGAGCTTGACACTCATTTATTGTATCCATCAATTCACCTTTGACATGAGGAGTTACTTATAGCTGATTATTTCCCCAACAACCCGTTACTCATATTTGAGAACAGTAACATCTTTAGTTGTATTGCAATTGTATATAAGATTTTTTATTGTTTATGACATTTGCCGAACAAAGTATTTAAAGAGTTTATCATCTAAATTAGAATTATTAAATAAATTCATAACTTTAAATAAATTATTTATTACCACTTCACTCTCGTCAACTAATTCAAAGGATTTCGCGTTTTGGCTTCCCAAAAATTATTACACACAGTCCAAAACAAACAGTACTGGCTTAAGTTAGATGTCGCGCCGTCATACCCACGATATCAACACAAATATAGACCTATCAGGTAAACCTTTAAACCATTAATTAGTAGAGCCCAATTGTCAAAAATGAGTATCCAAGTACAGAGGTGAAAGTGTGTCTTGTGGAGCATCATATTTGCTCACGGAAATAACCTGGTTCTGCGATGCGTGTGTGATTAATTCACAACAGGTTAATACACATTCTCCGGAGTAATGCCGTAATTTTAAAGGTTGTTGGAAAAATTCAGAAATATTGTAATGTGTATTGTGCCTAACAAAATAACTTAAAACGTCTCATTACCGAAAATCTTAATAGCTCAAAAATGCGTTTTTGAAAATCCGAAAGGCAGAGGGGAATATTACGCCAGAGTTTCTGGCGTTACGTTATGAAAATCTTGAATTTTTTTAAAATGTATGATTTACAAAGTTGATTTTTAAGTATGAAATGTTTTTCTGCGATTTGTAAAAATCAGATGAGAGATCAAAAAGCTTTTTTTACATATTTTCAAAAAGTATGAAGTGTGTGTGGTGATACAATTTTGGGACACGAGATTATGTGATCCGTACTTTAGTAAAGAGAATAGTCACACTCTCAATATCGGTACATACAAGTTTTAACATCTCTTATCCTTGTTGAGTGGATTATCTCGTGCACTGTTTCAAGACATTTCGAGAGCAAATTTTCAAATAAATCAAAGGATTACAGGAGTTCAGTACTATTGTTTTTTTTTTAGGACTGTATTATCAGGGGATAGCATAACAAAGATCTTTGATAAATATTCATATATTTTTATTTATCTGAATTTCTAGAAGGTATTTTAAGATCCATTCTGTTGAGACGTAATTTGACATTAATAATAATTTAGTCTTTAAAAAATTAATTTCTGATTATTACTGCGCAAATTACGTCGAGACAAATTATAAAATATAGGAACAGTTTAGTATAGTAGCTAATTTATCAAGCGTAGATAAGTCGTTTTAAGACATTATACGAACCTACTTCTTCTAGAACAGTGCGCAAATATCCCAGACGAGAACGTAATCAATGGCATAGCCACGCTCTTAAAGGATGTGAAGAGGTCTGTCGGCAGCTGGGAAGAGGTCATCGAAGTCCTCAAGAAAACAGAATCAAGTCTACAGACAAAATTTTACGAAAAATTTTTGCGATCGAACAAACCACCGCCAACAAAGCCAAGCTCTTTATATCCAAAAAAAGCCCTGATTGCTCAAATCTGCAAGAATGATTAACCAAGCCAAACAGTACAGGTCGACCTACGGAAAGAATTTAAAAAGATAGAAGAGACCCCGAATCAAGCAAAAGGGCACGAAGTGCTTTCTGCACACACCAAAGAGGAGTGCCGAAAGAAGAAGTGTGCGAGTAAGAGATAACGCCTTACCACAAAGGCGAGACCCTGACCAATACATTTTTCCACTGCTAATCACCTACATTTGGGAGTAGTGCTCCAGCAGTAATTAGAAATTAGTGGTCTACGTGTTTGATTATGCTACTAACTCGACAGCTTCTATCTAACTGAGTACGCATCCAAGCTACGAAAAGTACACACTTACCCATAGAAGAGCCTATGGTGTGTTTTAATGGTGCTCAAAGAAGATGCTCTCATTAGGAACACAAGAACAAAAAGAAAATATCTTGGATACACTTTTACAAAACTCTGCTAGCTTTGCCAGATGCCCAGGTTGCCAGGCATTGTCAATCTACACTGGAAGAACCGTTTGCACTTAATTCCTGGCCAGAATCTGTACATTACTTAAAGCCAGTGTAAGTTTCATGGAAAATGCAAGATTCGTGATGGGTGTTGCCAATGGAAGTTGGAGGTTTGTATGACCAAATACTGACACATCTGCAGAGACCAGAGCCATAGTTAACTTCCTTTCCAAATTCTTAGCTAGAAAACATAACCCATTAGAAGAACGTTGCGAGTATTCGATTCTGATACCCGTTGCCGATCCTCGACGCCACGCGTATCTGAATCAGTCTCTTTTTGGTAGCAGCCCACGGACTCAAAAAACCACCAGCAACGTTCCCACATGGTTATGAGACCTGAATCTTTGCCTAGGCACTACAAGAATAGGCTTTATCA